>QEPC01003937.1:1402981-1436159 GCA_003113815.1 Sphenodon punctatus
CCTTGTCTCTCCCTCTGTTCCCCTTCCTAAGTCTCTCCCCCAGCTCCTGTCTCTCAGATTGTAAGCCCTAGGGGCAGGGACCGTGTCTGTTTTATTACTTTGTAAAGTGCCAGGTACACTGCTAGCGCTATATAAATGTTTGTTAATAATAATAACAACAACAACAACCTCCTAATGGTAAGAGCTGTTTGACAGAGGAACAAATCGCCTCCTCACCACATGGACCAACCAGCCATCATTCTTGATGTAACCAAGCCAAGCGCATGCACCTGGGACCTCGCATCTTCGTGAATGTTACACTCATTGTCTCTCCCTCTGTTTCCCTTCCTTCGTCTTCCCCCCCACCCCTGTCTCTCAGATTGTAAGCCCTAGGGCAGGGACCGGGTCTACTCCATTACTTTGTAAAGTACCAGGTACATTACTGGCGCTATATAAATGTTTGCTAATAATAAAATAAAATCATAATAATAGGGAGGCGGTGGGCTCTGTCTCCTTCGCTGGAGGTTTTCAACCAGAAGCTGCACCGCCCTCTGTTGGGGATGCTCTAGCTGCATTGAGCAGGGGGGCTGGAATATAGATGACCTCTGATGTACCTTCCGACTCTACGATATTCGTCTGTACACTGGGTACAGCAGTTTGAGAAACTAAAGTTCAGGCAACAGGATCTATACTAGCTTCACTGACTTCAGTTTGACTGTGCACGTCAATGAGAATGCACAAGTTGGTATGTTATGAAGGTGAATGTCGTGCACAGGTGAGCCCCACACAACACTCGGGCACCTGTACCACAGCTCTCACCAGAAGTGGTTGCCTGGGGCCATGTCCATGCAGCTTCCTCAAAAGCAAGAGAAGCTGAGCTGCCATGTTGGCTGCCAAAGCCTCCTGGGGGCCATGGGAGCAGGGGAGTATTGCCACGTAGACCACTATTGCTGCTGTCCAAACCCACCAGATCACCCTGGAGCCAGAGCTTTGATGTGTGGGGAAGAGGGAAAAAGATGTGAATGGTCTTTTGGCCCTCTCGGCTAGGCAAGTTTTGGTACACAGCTCTTGGAATTTGGCCCACCCCTGAAATACAGAGAGTCCCCACTCATGGAATTTCCTCCACACAGTGTTCCAGAGCTCCTTCAATCCATCCAGAGCAGATTTTATCTTCTATAAGACCTTGCTTATTTCTTATATTCAGCAAACAGGGTGTGTTGAATCCCACTGCGACCATGTGGTTCCCGAATAATCACCTTATCAACTAGCCAGGAGATAGTGGCAGCAAGTATGTAAAGCGCTAACTAGGTAGATAGCTGAGAGGGACAGAGACCTCTCTGGATCTGAGATGCATGCCAGATCTAGCACCCGTACGTGGGTGGTGGACTTTTAGGGCCACCAGGAACACAGCCACCATTAAAATTTCACATTTTACACAATGAATACAGATATGAAAACTAGACAATAGGTGTCTTTAGACGGGCCACTCCTGGACCTACTGCAGGGGTGGCCAGCCTGGATTTCTCAGCAGGCAGTCCGGAGTTTAAATGGACTCAGCACTGCCATGGCCCGCAATCCACCCATGCAGTTCTGCTTTCCCCTGCACTATAGAGCCACAGGTGGACCAGCTGCCATTTTAGACTGCCGCCCACAGCTCTACAGCATTGCTGTACCAACCCGCAGCCAGGAGTGGAGCTGCAGCGACCTGTCAACCGAGCAGAGGGACCGCTGCTCCGCCCTCGGCTGGTGATCCAGGTTTGGGGAGCCTGCTCCACAAGTGGAGCAGCGCCATAGCACCGACAGCCTGCCCCACCTCTGCTCTGGCTCACTCTTGGCAGGCCACTTTTAAATGGATGGACCCCGCCCGGGGGTGAGACAGAGCAGAGGTGGGGCAGGTGTCAGCCTAAAAACACCCAGTGTTGCTGGCAAAATACAAAGCTTTGTGAAAAAATGTAAGTTACTCCTGTAGATCAGGTGCTAGAAAATTGGCAGGTCAAGGCTTCAAGTCTGTTTTAGATAAAGGGACATTATATACGTGTGCAATATTATACGTATAAGTGTTTTCTTCCACTTTTAAAATTTGCTATTTTAAAAATAGGAATCCACACAGGAGAAAACTTTGTGCGTGCCAGGAATGTGAGAAAAGCTTCAGAAGACGCTGGAACAGGTTCAAAGGAGGGTGACAAAGATGGTCAGGGATCTGGAAACCAAGTCCTATGAGGAAAGACTGAAGGAGGTGGGTATATTTAGCCTTGAGAAAAGAAGATTACGGGGAGACACGACAGCCGGCTTCCACTACCACTACTCTGTACATCAGAGAATTCACTAGGAAATGGTGAAAGTGGAAGTTATCCACTACAAACATCGACCACAGACTTTTGTTCCTGCTCCTGGCATTACATCAAGGGACTTTCTGTATGTCTGGGTGGGTAGGAAGGGCCAATTGCCAAGTCCAATTCCCAGCTTGAGAGGGGTGAGACAGGGGTGTCTCTTCTGTCTTAGTGATCTACCAGCTTTTCTCAGTGGTTCCCGTTTCCATCTGATTAAGGTGGGTCAGTTCTATCTCCACGCTGTTATATGCTGACAATACTATCTTACTTTCGAGGATCCTAGTGGGTATCTCGGCTCATGGTCAGATACTGTGATTACTGTAAAAATGAACATCTGGAGATCAAGTATACGAAGACCAAAGTTATGGGCTTTGGTAGAAGGGTCACTGTTCATAGATTGTGCATACACCATCATAATATTGATCAGGTTAAGGAGTTCAAACATCTTGGTATGGTCTTTTCTCAATTTATGTCTTGGTCAGAACATTTAGACTCTGCCCTTAAGTCAGCTTATCCTACTTTAGGGGGTATTTTGTGTTTTTACTTTTCCTGGGGAAGGGAAATTATGCCCCCCCAAGCAGTGAAATTTTTTAAAGCTAAACTTATTCCTCAGTTACTTTATGGTACCCAGGTCTGGGGTGTACAATTACTGAATAACTTGGATAAGATCCAAAACCAGTTTTTGAGAACTACTGTTGGGGTTCCTAAGTCAACTCCTACAATCTTGATGAGGGCCACAGTGGGTCGGCTCCCTTTGTCTTCCTTAAGACAAAGGGAGCTGTACGTCAATACTGGACCAGTTGATTTACGCTCCTCTGGATAGTTTTAGTTCTTTTGCTTTAAACCTAGCCCTGAACGGGAAGTGGAATAGTAAAATTACTTTCCACCCTGGGTTTTTCTAAAGAGTTAATTCCTACCTTGCAACCAAATGTGGCCTCGAGTCTCATTAAGAGGTGTATTGCAGATTAGGATAAACAGGCCCCAATTATGGCTACAAATTCTCATCAGCTTAGAGAAGAGAAGACAGAGGGGACATGATAGATGTTTATAAAATCTTGAGTAGTGTGGAATGAGTAAATAGGGAATGGTTATTTACCCTCTCAAATAGTACTAGAACTAGGGGACACTGCATGAAACTAGCTGCCGGCAGATTGAAAACAAATAAAAGAAAGTACTTTTTCACTCAACGCATAATTAACTTATGAAATTTATTGCCAGAGGACGTTGTCAGGGCCAGTAGTAAGTATAGCTGGGTTTTAAAAAGGCCTGGATACGTTCTTAGAGAATATGTCCATTAATGGCTATTAACCAAGTAGCTTACAGGATGAACTTCTTTCTGTCGGGAGCTGGGAGTGAACAACGGGGAATGGATTGCCCGTTGTGACTGTTGGTTCTGCTCCCATCCGATCGAGATTGGCCACCGTCGGAGGACAGGATACTGGGCTTGATGGACCGTTGGTCTGACTCAGTATGGCACTACTTATATTCTTACCTTTGCCTTGTTTAGCCTTTTTTTGAGGGGTGGGGGAGAAAAGAACAAAAAAATGTTAATTCAGAGTTAAAATATAAGTTATGCTGATTTATTTTACTCAAAATGATTTATGTAATACATGGATTTCCATATAAAACATGCTTAGCTTTTAACAGTAAAAAGATGCGCACACATTCTGATTGCCAGAGTTGCGAGTTCAGCTGCATTCTTCCCTCCTTGAACATAAGTATTATAGCATTTCCTCCCTTAAATGGAAAGTGATATGTTTATTCCTCCAAGGATACACTAAGGCTGCTTTCATACCTCCCATCCCCCACCCAGTGCATATTCTGGTTGAGGGGGGGAATGCGCAGACAGGATATGCGCGGGGATTGGTCGGTCTGAAAGCCCTCCCCCGCACGGCTTTGCCAGCGGATGCACAGGGATGCAGAGCAGGAATGAAAGTGGCCTTAGACTGAAATTCCCACTCATCTTTCAACTCCCCAAATGTCCCTGAGTCATTCCTAGCATCCCCCCTGAAAGGAAAGAGCATCATTGCTAGAGTTAGGCCTTAATCAAACTCGAGGCATGTGTACACATGCATACACACGCGCGCGCACGATTCAAATTCCTGCACTATACTAAGCTAGAAGAGGATAAACAGAATGCAAAGGGCAAATTTGCATCGTGTGCTCCTTCGACACAGATCTTAAATCAAGATCAAAACATTTAATTTAAATCCAGAGATTGCAGCAGTGCAGTTTAGAGCTAAGTCAGGCAACTTGAAGCACTTGAACTCTCTCAGCCCCTGGAGCTTACCAGCAGTGGCAGGCCAGACACAGTCTCAGCAACTACCACCTTACTCCTTTGCCTGCCTCATAACCCTTTTCTCTGACAATATCCACAGGACCAGAAGGAGAGAGGCTCTCAGCTGACTCCCATCTAAAAGAAGAGGGCAATGCCTGAGCATATTATTAGACAAGAGAAAACTTCAGAGAAAAGACATAAGGTTTCTCTCTGGCTATCGAAGTTCACTTGCCTGGCCATAATTCTCTGCTAGAAACACTTTCAAAGAATTAATTTCTCTCCAATGTCCATGAGTCATTTTCAAACATGGCACCTTTGGTTTATCGAAGCATTTTGAAAGTGGAAAGAAAACAAAATTGCTTTTAATGCACTCATAAGAGGGTACTTCAGTTTAAAAAGACTCCACGCCCCCCCCCCCCTTATCTTTTAACTGCTAGAAGGCTCTAAATGGGACCCCTGTAGGTTTTTGTCTGTAAACCATATGAGAGCATAAAAGCTTTGAAAACTTGCATAGATTCTGAAGCAGGTTCACACAGTGTCATTGAAACTGTGTGGGGCTTGGAAGCTCATATGGCTCTCGTCATCAGAAACTTCTTTAAAAAGACCAACTTGGAAAAAAATAGGAGAAATCTTTTAAAAAGACACATAAGGGATTGTGATGAAAATATAAGAAAATGAAGCCTGACAAATTCAGTGCCCAAAGGCTCGGTTCAGAAGAAAAAACTAGTTGGTGAATAGCCGGAAACTTGGCTTGAGTTGGTGTGTGTGTTTTACAACCACACTGCACAGCCTCAAAAAGAGAGGGGTAACCTCTGGGATTTTTTTGTTTTGTTTTTGTTTTAAAGCACAAATTAATCTGCATGAAAATACTTTTACCTGTATCAAAGGGTCAAACTGGTCAATCAGCCAAGCCAGTACATGGTGGCCCAGCTGTCTAAATAATCCTTACAAGAACTTTACAATGGAAACGTCAAGTCTCTTGCTCTGCCTTTGAGGAAAGATTTCTCACATCATTTCTGCATCAATCATTACAGCCAGGCAGGACAAGGTAATAGATATGGAATGTCACTACTAAAATATTCAGAGAAACAAGAAAAGAATATACTTCAAAAGCTATTATGTAGATGTGAAACACTGACGTTTTATGCTCAAACTGGATGTTGCTAGGACCAAATTCACCCTCAAAAACACAAATTAGTAGTGCGAGGAGGGCAGAGGGTGCTAGTTTTGAGAGACGGGGAAGGAATTATTTTGAATTTTTCCCCCCAAAGACAACAAAACGACATGTTTTGGGAGCACCGCTTGCATACCCTGGGAACCCAAGGATTCCAGTGAAGTCTGTGGAAAATTTGCATGAGGCAGCCTTAATTTTGTTTTCACTTTGTCCAATATTAAAAATATTGAACACATTCAACCAAATTCTTTTTTCTAATTCTAGCAAGGAAGCAAATGTTTATTGGTTCAGCTATATGCCATTCACCAAATAAAGTAGCAAACAAACAAAACAAAAACAAGTCACAATACATTTAAATTTTAAAATACATCACATAAATAGAAACTTTGAAGAGCTCCTCTCAATGAACATTAGTCTTATCCATCAGAAACTGACATACAATAAATAATTAAAATCCCCTTAGTCAATATAATATCCCATCCATCTGAGGCTAACAGAGTAAATACTTAAACCCAAGATGATTGGGACAGATGTGATAAAGCTTACCACACCCTCATATCCTGCCTGAACAACTACCTCCCCCTTCTCGGGGCTTACATTCGGCTAGCATTTGGCCCCTGAAAATAAATCTTATACCCTTCACAGGCTGGCTTAAGGACATAATAAGGGCCATGCTGGAAAGCTTTCCAAAAACCAAAGGGCACTTCATGGCTAGGCTTGGCCAAGCAATGCATTTAGTATTTGAAATGCTGTTGCGCAGAATTTAGCTATACTTTCAGTGATGGCAGCATCCCCATCAGCGCCAAGACGTTTTAATAGCACCTCCTGGCTGCGTGGAAGGATTCCATTCACAAGCGGCTCCACCAAGCGAGTTGACAAATCTTTATAGAAAGCAGTCTAGAATAACATGACAAATAGATTAGATTCTGGGGAGGGTGATACAAAACCGACAGGTCCTCAGTTTGTATGGGAGGCTCACATATCTGCCCCACAAAACAGGAGGGAAATAGATTAAATCTGGCCAGGGAGAAGTGGACTATTAATTTGGCATCCAGGGCCATGAGGTAATTCTCCCCTTTTGAACTCCAGAGGAATAAGTGATAAATGCCTGCCACCGGTTCCATGGCTATTGCCTCCTCTCTAAGCTGTAGCTCCTGGTCCTCAATCCTTGACTTAATCAAGCCACTACCCCTACTGTAATCCAAGTGGGCAAAAAAGTCTTGTGATTAGCCCAACTGAGCTAAAAAAAAAAGTCACTGATACCACTCTTCCAGGGTCCCTCTCGTGCTATGCTGAAGGCAGCCTGGGAGAGGGGTTCAATGTAACTGAAAAAAAGCTGAACCCAGAACTTTAGAAAAGCTACCATAGCCAAGGAGGCAACAGGGCGGAAGGCTGTTTCAGCTCTAAGCAGAGCTGCCGGAGCACCACAGGGGATCTGCAAAATTGACCTTAAAAAGTGCATTCTGTGGGATTTCCAGTTCTTTGGAGAACTGTGCCCCCCACACCTGGACCTCATGAAGCAGTTGTGGAATAACTTTAGCCCTAAACAAGCGAGTAGCCAGTCCCAGCAACCCCCACCCCCGCGTGAGAAAAAAAAACAAAAAACCCTTACAAGTGGCATTTGCCTTAGCCATAGCCATTTTGTAGTGAGCCCTCCAGAAGGCAGTCCTGGCAAATGACACCCCCAAACAACAACAGGAGTCAACCTGCATGATTGTTCATGAACCAGGAATGGTTTTTCCTGCTCAGGTTTCTAATTCTACTGGAGTGATGGAATTGCTAGTGTTCCTCATTTACTAGTAGAAACTACAATGAGCTACAAGATGAATGGTAGAGACTGACTCCTACTTAGTTGCAAGATGTTACCACTCCCTCACTTCGGGCAGTACCCCAATAGTGCCTGCATTGCTTACTTCACAGGTAAGTCCTGTTGATTTCCAAGGAGACCTCCTGTAGAAAGAGGGACTATGCAATATGAGCAAAGGTGACAGATTCTAAACCTTTATGTCCTTACTGCATGAGTAGTCTCATTCAAATCAAAATGAGTAAGGGCTTTTGCTTCTTAACATTTTTCTCAGTTGAGATCCATTTTGCAGAGAAGAAATAGACTTGGCAAAAAAGCTTTTGTAAGCAGGCATTTTGGGGACTCCGGGCAGCACTAATATTCCTTGTGGATTTTACAAGTGTTCTAACTCATTCCTTGCAGTAGGCTGAAACTCTCTCAAAGGGGGTTGTGTTTCACTGTAAATTGTTATCTGGTATTCAAAACACAAAATAAGCATTTGAATATTTATTGTGAGCATGCTGCATTTTGCAGAGAACACACAAAGATCTTACTACAATTATCTTTTTCCAGCTTTAATATATTAGCTGTCACCTCTTTAGTAGACCTTACGAGAAAGTTTCTTTAACTCTTTTCTTCCTGAACGCAATTACCACCTCATTCATAGGGCTTTGTGTCCACCTAATCTTTCCAATTGTGTCTCTGACACCACCACAATGCTGCATGACTGACATACCTGACAGCTTTGACTAGTGACAGAATACTCACAATGAGAAAGAGCTCTATGCAGGATGAGTATTACCTACCGCTAGCCTTGCAGAACAAATATACAAGGAAGGTAAAAAAAGAAGTGTGGGGGCATTCTATGGTTATTCTGACCCCTACTGATTTTTCTTCCTTTTAATGCTGGAGCCACAGCACTGAAGAGCCCAGCCTTTTTGTACTTTCCTACCTAATGAACCAATTGTTTAATAAAGACAAAGCATGCCCATTAGTATTTTAGTTTTGAATTAACGGGGTGGGGGTGGTACATGTTTAGAGACCCAACTCACAAGTAGGTCTTGATGGATCATTCCATCTTCTTTTGGCCCTTTTCACGTTCCTATAGGATGCTCTCCAGCTGGAAACACACGGCTGCCAATACAGAATATTGCATCTGAATAAAGCATTGCTAGATAGCAAGAGTGCCTTTTTAACCAAAGTGTTTATAGCAGAATTTTGTTTCAGAATTCAGCCAGCCATAAATGCCAGAGCTTGCTACCAAAGCAACATGCACTATTAAAGGAACTACAAAGACACTTTTGGAGCACTTTCATCCTTTCTAATCTAGCCAAGTGCTTGACTGAGTAAAAAGCAAGCAAGTCTGGTTTAAGCAATGATCCACGTTTTAAAAATCAGAAGGCCTCTAGTTAGGCACCTAAGTTCACAGCACTTCAGAGAGGTCTACCACTTTTTACAAACATGCTGCTTTTTTAGTTCGCTTTAGCATTTGATCATTCTTAAAAATTTATTTGACCAACTCATGGTTTTATCATTGAAATTCAGGTTTCTTTTCCCAAATAAGATATATATTTAGTCCGTTGCACCCAAACAATGACATCTAACATTTCAACTAAAATCAATCACTTCCTTTGATTCAGGCTCACATTAATAATGACATCAGACCATAAAGGGAAAGAACATGCTGTTAAAAAACAAAAACCCCAAAGTTTACCATTTAAAAGCTTAATTCTTCACTGTAAATGTTATCTGATCGTCACAACACAAAGTAAGCATTTGAGTATTTATTGTGAGCATGATGCATTTTGCAGATAACACAAAGATCTCTTACTACAGTTATCTTGTTCCAGCGTTAGCACATTAGCAGTCCTGTACAGCACCTATGCGATAGAGTAAGAATCTTCTCCTGATGCAGGAAGTCCTGTAGCTATGACCGGTGTGGAACAAGAAAATGAAGTGCTGTTATTTACCCTCTAATACTACTAGAACTAAGGGACACTATGAAAGTAACAGATAAAGGGAGCATTTTTTTCCATTTGGTGTACAATTAATTTGTGGAACATGATGCCAATGGCTGTTGTGAAGGTCAATAATATAACTGCATTTAAAAAAAAAAAGAAATGATAAGGTCTTAGAACACAGGTCTATAAATGGCTATTAGTTGGTTGGGGAAAGCATAACCTCTGACTGTTGTCAGAAGTTGGGAGTAAATAGCAAGGAATGGCTCACTCCATTATGACCAGTTATGTAGTTCTCTGAAGAGACCAAAGGGGGCAACTGTCCAAGACAGGACATGCTGGGCTGGATAGAAACAATTTAATTTTACTTAACCAAAACTTAAATTTATTATCCCACCCTATCCCAAAGGGCATGTTACAACAAAGGGACAAACAAAAGCAGTTAAAATCTCTTATCCCCAACTTGCCAAATGCCCGGCCAAGTAGAAGTCTTGCATTGCCTCAAGAGGGTTAGCAGGTTTTAGCTCGGACAAATCTCCAGGGGGAGGGAATTCCCTAACTGTGGATCAGCTGCCAAGAACACCCCTCTGTGCAAACTTACTGCACAAACTTGATGGGCAAATGGTACATGGAAGAGGGCACTCTTGGCTGACCTCAGAGGCCACAATGGGTTAGAGTAGGGAGAATGCAGTCTTTCAGATATGAAGGGTCCAGACTGTTTTGGGTTTTATAGGTCAAAACCATTACCTTAAAATGTGCACAGGGGGCCAGTGCAGATTCTGGAAATTGGTGTAATATTCTCCTGGCAACCCACTCAAGGGGGTTGGCGGCTACATTCTACACCACCTGCAGCTTCTGAATAGGCATCAAGAGCAGCCCCACACAGAACACATTGCAATAGTCTAGCCTCGAGATTACAAAGGCATGGATGATGGCGGCCAAATCCAAATCTGATAAACAGGATTGCAGCTCTCTCAATGTTCAGGGGGCACCCCACCATCCTGAAAGGAAATGTTAATGATCCCAGCTAGTAACAGCCCCAGTGTATGCTAGCTAGCTTTCACCCGTCAGGACAAGCATGGATCTATTTCAGAACCGGTTGCCTGCATCACTTCAAGCACACCCTCTATCAGTGGGAAACCCTAACTGAAGCTGATCAAAATAAGCTGGACAAAACTAAGCTTCCAACAACTCCAGACTAACTCTGCACTCTACCCAAGCAAGTGGTTCTAAGGTCACGCTGAATACGAACAGGCAAATCTGGAACAGTCTGTTGCCTGCTGCGACAGATCAAGATGGAGACAACCTGGATTCACCAGTTCGTTCTTCACCCAGAACGACTCCTCTACACAATTTGTTTAGGTGTTATGGCAATGGAGAAGAAAGCACTTTGCTGATTCAGCCACAGCAGTCCTTATATAAAAAAAAAAAAAAAAAGCCAAAACACAAAAGTGCCACTGTACATGGCCTAAGTCAACATGCCATTTCACAAATCAACCAGGTTAACAAAATCTCAACCAAGTTATTTAATTAAAAGGATACAACCAATATGCAAATATAGAACCATCAAGTGTGGAGGCAAGGTCAGAGAACTGCAGACAGTATTTTGAACTGAGTAGAACTGTCCTCAAACCAAAGTTGGCCTACAATAGCTTTCTTCAATAGTAATATTTCCCCCAGAATTAGGATTTCTGGCAAGAGGTGGAGCAGCTGGATGTCCTCTCCTGTGAACCAGGGAACGTCCAACTTAGTCAGTCACTCACAAAGCCATGCCAGGAAATGCAGAGTGAGCTGAGCGGTGAAAGCTGCCTCCATGGCCATGGTAGCCACACAAGGAGCTGCCCATTTGTTTCACTCTCCAAGCCCTCCACGTGCAGCTGCTCTGTGGCAGAGCCACGCAGCAGCCACGGATTATCCCTTCACCCCACCCGCCCCAGTCAACTTGCTCATCTGAAAACACCCAGTATTTGGCTTCAATGCCTCTCCCAACTCCAGCATTTAAAAAGGCAGGTGGACAACAACATAGAAAACATTAGTGCTGCCACACTGAGTCAGACCAAGGGTCCATTAAGCCCAACACCTGTCTCTGAGAGTGGCCAATCTCGGTCACCTGGAGACGAACCCAACAGGTCACAAAGGCATTCCCTAGCGTTCACTCCCAGCTCCCAACAGGAAGAGGTTACGTTCCCTAAAAGGAACCTGGCTAACAGCTGCTAGTGGACTTATCCTCCAGAAACCTGTCCAAGCTTTTGGACCAAGCCTTTTTTAATCCAAACTACACTATTGGCCTTCACCGCATTCTCTGGCAATGAATTCTTAATTGTGAGATATGTGGAAAAACACTTATTAAATCTGCTTATTGTTAAGTTTTATGGGGTGTCCCCTACTTTTAGTACTATTTGAGAGGGTAAGTAACCGTTCCTTATTTACTCATTTACACCACTCAGGATTTTATGTTGCGAGCTTTAACATACTTATCCATATATAGGGTCTTGGGCTTAGATAAAATAGCAGAGGGTATGGTTCATATTGGTCAGCCATATTGAGTTATCTAATCTAGGATACAGCTCTCTACTTAATCTCTTTAGTGTTTCGCCCTGCCTATCCATATGCTAAAGTTTAGACCTGAAGTGTTAACAGGTCTTCAAAGTGGTTAGAGGCTAAAGTTTGTATTTCTCTCAACTTCTAATTTTTGCAAATGCACCTTGTATTGAAGGGATGTTTCCTCTCCATGAAGCTGGTTTTGTTTAAGGCAGAGTTGGACTACAATCTTCATCCATTAAAGTAAATAGGAATTTTGCCACTGACTTCAATGACTTCAATGGATTCAAATGGATTTTTGTACTATGGCAGTGCATGTTATAAGTGAGGATGCACTGTACTAGCATTCAGATATATAGTACCCAAATAGCCAAGCTGGACACCTTCACATATCAAAAAGATTTTAAGTATTACAAATTAATGGACTCATGAGGTTTAAAATAAATATATCTTTATTTGGCAAATCATAATCAATGCAAAAATAGGACAATTTCCCGCTAACAAAGTGCAGTAGTGAAACATGATACAAAGCTATTTATCTTAACCTTAGGTTAAAGCAAAAACAAGCACTTCACTTTATCTTACAAAATATTTTATATATTAAAAAATAGCATTTTAGTGTACATAAGAGTTAGAAAAAACACTAACAATTAAGTTTAGATCATGAATAGAACTCCTTTCCGACTACTCTTTTGGAAGACCTTCCCCAAGTAGCTGAATACCAAGATTGCCGCACTTCTCCGTATGCACTACCAACAAAGCTTGGAATGTGCCTGCTGATTTTGGTTTGAATTGAACAGGGAAGTTGATATAATGATGAGGTCTGCAAATGAAAGAAAACATTTTGCAGTGTTAGCTGTAAGAATATATAAATCCTGTATTTTAATGCTTGAAATGCTAGTGGCTTTTTTCCTTGATAGCTCCCTCCCAGCTGTTGCACACACATGCTGTCTATTTGCACTGTCTATAGTTCTGACTTCTTAAATCTCCAAAGAAGGGCTCTTTGTAGCCTGAAAGCCACACACACACTCAGAAGTGTGGGTCAACAGAAGTATCACCTGATCTACTTAGTGCCATCTCTTAAATCCAACAGGGTAAGTATTTTTGCAGTTATGACTTGAGTCAAAACAAGTAGCGATTTATTACCTCTCGGTATTACATTGTGTTAAAAACAGAAACTTGGGGCCGTGTGTCTGTGGTGGATTCTCTGATGTCTACACAGTTTCTTCTTCTATAGTAGTCTTGAACCAACAACCTGCCCATTTTCTTTCCAAAGATCTAGTACCAGGGCTACCTGAGCTGCTGGACCCCACCCTTCTTCCTTTTCCACTTATCAGTCATGGAGACTGATATTGCATACTGATCATATACAGCTTAAGGTAAGAGCCTCAGAAGGTCTACTGGGGTTAAGCAGCTCTGCTATGTGACAGCTGGGTCAAGGATCCTGGGTTCTATTCTGCCCACAAGCCCTGTCAGCTGGCTTATAAAATAAATGGCATTTACAGTCTTAAACAGCAAATGGGTACTACCACATAGTACTCTTACTTGATATGCAGAAGGTGGATCAGGTAGAGCAAATTTGACAGGTGTGCATATTTGACGGTACTAATTTCAGTTCTATTATGACTTCTGGGTAAAGACCTGGCTGTATATTGCAGACTTGAGCAATGCTTTTAAAAGTTCTATATTTAGCCAGTATGTGCATTTGCAGCCATTTCATTGCATTATCTTTCTAGCTACTCTTCCTTACTATCTGTGGTATATAAAATAGTGTTTTAAAAATATATATAGTGTCTGAATTCTTGGGCAATATATATATTTTATAAAATATAACAGGAATTTGAACTTACTATTTCACTCAGTAACTGATGGTCTCCTAAACAGTATTTGCAACGTTGCCTTAATCAAATACTTATTGGCCAGTAATACAGTAAAGACCCAAACATCACTACTACAGATAGTAAGGAACAAGAGCTAGCAAGATAATGCAGTGCAATGGCTGCAAATACACGTACTGGATAAACAGAACTTTTAAAAGCATTGGCTCAAGTCTGCAATATACATCCAGGTCTTTATCCAGAAGTCATAACAGAACTGAAATGAGTGCCCTCAAAAACAGAACTGAGTACCCTCAAATGGGCACACCCGTCAGATATGCACTAATATATATATATGTGTGTGTGTGTGTGTGCGCGTGCACGCGCACACTTCAAGGATACTATAGGCAAATAAATTATGTAGACTTCAGAGAATCCAAACACAAAAAAGGTATATGGAAGCAGAATACACAAACCAAAGTCAACAACAATCTGCTTCAAAAATATATATAATGTTCTAACAGATACAAAAAGATATATTAGGAGAATGAGACAATGTGCAGTCAACTAGTCAAAGTAATGTTGCTTTAGGAATACAAAAGTCCAACGTTTCGCCAATACAGTTGGCTTCTTCAAGGATGTTCAAAAGCTTCTTTTTCTCTGTTAATAAACAGTAGCAAATAGAATCAATTCAATGCAATACAAGTACAATATTAAACTACAACCAATAGTACTAATAAACAAGCAATGCTTAATTTTCTCAGAGACAAAATATATTTAAACCTAATGATGCTATACAATATACACAGGTATCGGCAATTCTAGAATTTCTATATATCAAACAGGATTCTTCCCCCTAAGGGCTATTTGCCAGTACATGGGGACAGACTCCCTTTACAGCCAGTTTGTTGTGGCTTAAAACTATACAAACTTCTTAGGGGTTTTATAGTACAAACTAACCTTTCTGGATGCTATAGGTTATTTTTCTTCTTTTCCTTTTTCTCTCTTTTACCAAGGCCTCCCAGTGCTGTACCTTCTAACTTTGAAGCTTTAATAGAAAGCACACCACTAAGACACTCATAGTACTTTTAAGTCCCACTTAGAGCTCTGTTTATTAAGAGAGAAAAAGAAGCTTTTAAACGTCCCTGAAGAAGCCAATTGTATTGGCGAAACGTTGGACTTTTGTATTCTTGCAGCAACACTACTTTGACTAGTTGACTGCACATTGTCTCATTCTCCTAATATATCTTTTTGTGTCTGTGTTAGAACATTATATATATTTTTGAAGCAGATTGTTGTTGACTTCAGAGAATCCACCACAGACACTATAAAATATAAAAGGAAGTTGACCATAGGGCCTTGTGTCTGTGGTGCATTTTTGGAATTGCCCATATATTTGACCACACATTTTAATATAATAGACAATGAAAACAGAAGAATCATACAACTTGTTTTGTACCTTCTCTTTACTGGTTACTTGTAGTTCAAAGTTAGCTGGTGTAATGTACTTTCATTAAACGGACAATTAAGACAATAACTACATGGTTCTACTACAAACATGAGGGACTGGGGTTATAAGGATGCGACCTTAAGATGTGTGGAGATTCTGAAGAGCAACCCTTCTTCTCTTGGTTCCAATGCCTAGGAGGTTGCATATAGTATTAAGCTGCCTTGATTGGAATGTTTTACGTAACAGTACAGGGGTCTGGTCCATGTTCAGACCAGACCCACCATACAACAGCCTGATCCAGGTTTCAAACCAGACTGAACTGGAGAATGAAATGCAAGCTTCTAATCTTTTTTACTGTTCAGGTCAAGTCAAATTGTTGTATTTATCAGATTCTAGAGTGTAAACAGATATACTATTCAGATTCCAGTTTTATCTACCAAGATGATTCAGTTTACTGGGCAATGCCCTGTAGGAGTGAGGTTCAACTCACTCCTTAAACTGTGGGAATTTAATCCAAGTGGGATGTGTTGTGACCAAAACTGCAGCAACCGAAAAAAGGCCTATAGTCCAAAAGCGTGAAAACTATGACAATGGCTACAATGAACGTCACTTTCAAAATTTTTTGTGAACTCTTAGAAAAATACAGTCAAAACCTCTTCAGTGTATGTGCTGTGAAATATTTGTTTAATTGAATTTATGTAGGAGGATGTTGCTATTGAAGGTTGCTAATAAAAATTTGTCTTGAAATGTGGTTGTGGTGGTATTTCTCTTAAACTCTTATAAGCTTATTTCTCTACTTTTTCTGGTATTGTCTTGGGAATACTGGACTTCCACCTAAATTTCAAGTGGAGCTTGTTCCTATTAAATCAACTTGCATGAACGTTGATGTACCGCTCTGTAAGTCGGTGTTGTTTCTAAGCACTACATATTGAAGCTGTTCTTCTTGACACATCTCATTTGCTTTATTTTCAAAATGATTTAATATTGGTGCTGGCCTAAGTACTTTATTTCCATACTGAAGATAGCTAATTAACATATAATTAATGAGGTAACTGCATCAAAGCTGCTTGTGCAGAATATTAGGTTAAACCAGAAAACCAATTAACACCTTGAGCTATGAATCAAAGGTGCAACAGAGTAAAACAATGATATGTTGCTCTGTTTCCAAAGAATTGTATTGGAGCAACAGTGAATTCTGTATGTGCAATCTTTTGAGTGTTTCATCTGGGGAACAAAATTGTATGATTTTAAATTTTTTTTAAAACTTCAGTTGTATACCAGTAGACACTCTCAAAATTGTGGAAATTTAATTAAAGTGGGATGCACTGTGACCAAAACTTCAGCAACAGTAAAAAGACCTATAGTCAAATAACTTAGTGTACAGATTTTGACTGTAGCACACTTACATGGTTAGCATAGTAACTGTATGGTTAAAAAAAGGAAGGAGAACCTTCAGGGATGGAGAACCGCTTGACTACAACAAATTGAACTTGCAAGGTAAAGCAAATATCTTAAAAATCTCTCTTGGGGGTCATTTTATTAAATAACTTGCAAAATGGAGGAGAAATAAAAAGTTGAGGACACATACAGCTAGGTGAGATGAAAACAGAAAAAATTACAAATTAGATTGTATACGTTAATAGTTTGTGAATAGTTGAACTGTTCCTGCCTCATTTTAATTTACTCTGCTGTACCATTAGTGCATTGCCTGGGTCATGTTCTTTGTCAATGGATTCCATAACTGTTTTAGTTACCACCAAACCTCACTCCTACAGGCAGTTGCCCAGTAAACTGAATCATCTTGGTAGACAAAGCTAGAATCTGAATAATATATCTGTTTACACTCTAGAATCTGATAAACACAATTTGACTTAACTTATGGAACTGTCCCTGATGGGAAAACTATTAGGTCTGACGGCGCCCAGATAGAACACACAGGTGGGTCGAATGACTTCCCTTGAGGGACATAGAAGAGCAATTCGCAAGGTAAGGAACCCAATTGCCTCTTCTATGCCCTCTCGTCCAGTCATTCGGACGAAGGGAAGTAACAGAGCAGTATATCATTCGGTAGGGAGGGAGAACAGGGCACCTATGGAGAGTTTAGGACCCCCTGCAGTACCTGCTGCCCGAAGGTGGCTTGAGCTGATTCGAACAGATCTATTTTAGAGTGTTTGGTGAAGGTGTGGAGACTTCTCTATGTGGCTGCCTTGCAGATTTCACCAATTGGGGCTCGGGATCTGAAGGCTCAGTTAGTGGAGGCCCTCTGGGTAGAATGAGCTAAAGTTCTGGCTGGGCGTATTAGGTCTACTGCCCTGTATGCGTCCGCGATACAGGCTGAGATCCATTTGGCAATGACCGCTTTGGAGGCCTTGGTACCCTTCGAATGCAGATGGTACTTAACCAGAAGACAGGAAATTGGTCTAAAAGCTCGCGTGCGCCCTATGTAAATTTTGAGCGTGCGGCGTATGTCGAGGGTATGCCAAAGTCTCTCCAACCTGTGCTGGGGATTGGGGCAGAATGAGGGGAGGACCACCTCTTGGGAAAGATGGAAAAGGGAGGACACCTTCGGAAGGAAGGTAGGGTCGAGCCAGAGGACAACCGATTCCTTCCGGAAGGTGCATAGAGCCGGGTCGATAAAGGGGGCTCCAATTTCTGAAACTCTTCTGGCCGAGGTGATGGCAATGAGAAATGCCACCTTAATTGATAGGAAGTACAAGGAGACCTCCCCGAAGGGCTTGAAAGGGGCTGAGGTCAAGGCCCAGAGTACTACATTGAGGCTCCAGTTAGGGAATCTATGGACAACTGGAGGGGAGATGCGGCAGGCAGCCCTCATGAATTGTCTGATATGAGGACTGGCCACCAGTCGTTGCCCTGAAGAAGCACCTAGTGTACTATCTAGGGCAGCCAATTGTCTGGACAAGGTGACTGGCCGGAGACCCTTGTCTAGCTCTTCCTGGAGGAACTGCAGGACCGGAGGTACAGAAGGGGAACGTGATGGGACCTGATGGGCATGACACCAATTGATGAATATCCTCCAGGAGCACTGGCAAATGCGTCTGGTGGACTTACGGCGTGAAGCCAAGAGCGTCTGTATGACAGGGGCAGAATATCCTAAGTCTAGGAGGGCTGCGGTTTCACTAGCCAGGCTGTCAGTTTCAGGAAGCCCGGTTGATAATAAAACAGGGGTCCCTGTGCTTACAGGTCTGGTGTCACTGGGAGCTCTACATGGTTCCCTGAGGACAGAGTGATCAGGTTGGGCAACCATGGTCTGCGGGGCCAGAAGGGGGCCACTATGACGATCGTGGCTCGCAATTTCTTGGCCCTGTGAATTGTTCGGTGTAGCAGTGGAAACGGTGGGAAGGCATACAGCAGGCTCCTGGGCCATGTTTGATTGAGGGCATCGTGTGCCTCTGCCTTGGGTTGAGGTCACCTGCTGAAGAACTGCCTCATTTTGTTGTTGGTTGAGAAGGCAAATAGGTCCAGTACTGGATGGCCGAAAGTGTGGGCAATCAAGTCGAAGGTCGCAGCACTGAGAGATAATTCTCTGGGGTCCACCGTCTGCCTGGTCAGCCAGTCTGCCTCACATTCTCCGTCCCCCTGATGTGTCGTGCCAAGAGAGAGAGAAAGTGTTTTTCTGCCCAAAGGTGCAGTCGTGATGCTTCTCTGTGAAGGGTTGGAGACCTTGACCCTCCCTGGTTGTTGAGATAAGCTAGGGCGGTGGTGTTGTCTGTGAATATCAGGATGTGTTTCCCTCGTATGTGCTGGATGAAGGGGAGCAGTGCTAGCCGAACAGCCTTGAGCTTGAGCCAGTTGATGCTGTGTCTGCGATCTCGTGCAGACCAGAGTCCCTGTGTGGTCTGAGCTTGTAGATGGGCCCCCCAACCAGAGAGGCTGGCGTCCATTGTTATTGCCAGCCTGTCCGGTTCTGTGAGGGGGACTCTGAGGTTAAATCTACATGGGTCTTCCCACCAAGTTAGTGCTTGCAGGGTCTCCTGGGTGACTACGAGAGAAGCAGGGGTGCTGTTGATGATGGCTGTCTGCCATGGACTGAGCAGCGTCTGAAGGGCTCGTGAACAAAAGCGACCCCATTGAAGGCAGCGGGTGCAGGAGCTCATCAGCCCCAGGAGAGATGCTAGTGTTAGCAGTGGGGTGCGTGGTTGAGCTCGTACCCTTCGGATTAGTTCTCTGATTTTATGTTGTCTCCGTGCGGGGATAAACACTCGGTCTAGTGTAGCGTCGATGATTACACCGAAATGCTCTAGTCATTGCCTGGGTATGAGATTACTCTTGTCCCAGTTGATCAGGAACCTGTGGTGTTGTAGGTAGGTGAGTGTGCGCTGCAGATGGGTCCGGGTGATTTGATGAGACAGGGCCCTGATGAGTAGGTCGGCTAAGTACAGGAAGATGGCTATCCCCATCATGCGTAAATCTACGATGAGGGGAACAAGGACCTTGGTGAATGTCCGCGGAACCAATGCCAACCCGAAGGGGAGGGCCCGATACGGCCAATGCTGTCCTTCGTAGCAGAATCGGAGCCATCTCCTGTGGGCCCGGGAGGATGGGTACATGGAGATAGGCATCCTTGAGGTCTAAGGAAGACATCCAGTCATTCCTGGATAGGGTCAGAGGTATCAAGGCCAGAGTCTCCATTTTGAAACTTTGTGTTTGAACCGATTTGTTCAGTCACTTCAAGTCGAGGACCCTTCTCCAGTCCCCTGTGTTCTTCTGCACCATGAAGATGATGAAGTATAGTCCTGTCCTTTTTTCGTGCCATGGTACCCTCTCTATGGCACCCATGTGTTGGAATCTGGCTAGTTCTGCAAGCATCACCTTGTGTTTGGAAGAGATGCGTAAGCAGCCGAAAGAGTTCCCTTGGTGTGTATTTGAACTCTATTGAGTACCCCCTCGTCACCGTTTGGATGACCCACGCATCCGTGGTTGACAGTACCCACCTGGGTGCCAATTGCAGAAGTTGGGCGCCAAGTTGGGTAGAGGAGGGGCAGGAAGGTCTGGAGAAGTCATGACTCTTGCTTGTGTGAGGGTGATCCAGAATGGCATGGGTAATGCTGGTGTGATGTTTATCTGCTGGATCTTGCTCTGCGACCTCTCTGGTTCCTATTGTGGGCCTGCGAGCTCCAGGGGGTGAACTGGCCATGTCGGGTCACCTACGTGAAACGGTTGAAGGGACGAAAAAAGGTTTTAAACATCTGAACCTGGTTTAGGGTGTTCTTCCTGTCTTTATTGGATGCCTCGGTAAGAGCCTTGTCCAAGGCGGATCCGAATAGTTTGCCCCCTTTAAAGGGGCTATTTACCAGGAGGTTCTTTGTGTGCGGATCTGTCCGCCAGGAGCGAAGCCACAGCCTGCGCCTGTCCGCCACGTTGGCAGCTATGCCCTGGGCTGCCCAGGTGAGCATGTCCATAGATGAGTCCATAAGAAAATCATGGGCTAAGGTGACACTGGTGGCAAGCTTACGGGAGAGGGCGGACGACATGTTGGGGTCCTTAGCCAGCTTGAACCACTTCATAATAGCCCTTGATACGTAGGAGGTGGTTGCAGCCCTGCATAGTACATTGGACAGTCTCGTAGCTTTTCTTTAGACCCACCTCAACTCCTTTGTCAGTGGAATCTTTGGGTAAGAGATCGCTCTCAGCTGGGAATACCGATTGGCGGGCGAGGGCGGCGGCCGTAGCATCCACCTGAGGCAGGCCGAAGACAGGGTTGTTGTATTTATTAAAAGAATAAAGAGCCTGCTGGGCCCTGGACAACTTAGAAGACCTGGTGGGGTGCTTCCATTGTGCCCTTATAATTTTTTAGAATGCCCTGTCTAACGAGGCTCCCCTCGAGCTGTGATCCAGTTTGGGGATGTAAACAAAAATTGGTCACCTACCTCGGTGAACTTGTTTCTATTCTGTCGTACTGTCAGTGCTCTGCACGGGTAGCTCTGCGTATGACCGACAGGAGGCAAAAGAAGAAAATTCCTCATGTGCATGTGTGGAGCTGCCCACCCCCAGTCCATGACCAAGCCGAGGATCGTGTCCACACTCCTGCAATTCTTATTCACACTCATTAGTGCACAAACCCCCCGTTCCGGGGATCTTACCATACTTAACTTAATCCTTTAACCTAAGAACCTAAGATTTAACAACTGGAATTAACTGACATCCCTACGCTCACCCCGTCTATATCAGTGCTGTATGACAGGGAGGGCCAGAGCACTGACAGTACGACAGAATAGAAATGAATTCACCGAGGTAGATGACCAATTTTTGTTTCTCCTTCTGTCTACTGTCAGTGCTCCGCACAGGATGTACCCAAGCTCCAAATTATGGGTTGGTGCAAACATCTCTGGGAACCTCCAGAACTGTCTACAAGACCCTCCTGCCAAACACTGCATCAGCGGACTTGAACAGGTCTAATCTGTAATGTTTCACGAACGTATGTAAGGAAGACCAAGTCGCTGCCCTACAAATTTCGTCATAAGAGGCCCTGGCCTTGAAGGCATAAGATGTGGCTGCGCCTCTAACGGAGTGCGCCCAAATCTGTACGGGAGGAACCTTGTTCTTTGCCTTATAGACCTCAACTATACATTGTTTTACCCATTTTGAGATTAAGGCCTTTGAAGCCTTTCTACCACCGTAGCTGGGTCTGATATTAATGAATAAGGCCGAAGAAGGCCTCAAGCCCTGGGTCCTTTTAAGATAAATCTTCAGGGCCCTCCTGACGTCAAGGGTGTGCCATATCTTTTCCTTAGGATGTGAGGATCTGGGGCAGAAGGATGGAAGGACTAGCTCCTGAGACCTATGAAAAGTTGAGTTCACCTTGGGAATAAAGGCCTCGTCAACCCTGAGTGTAACTGACTGGTTCCCAAAGGAGCAGTAATTGTCATCCATCGATAAAGCCCCCAACTCGGATACCCTGCGGGCCGAAGTCACTGCCACTAAAAATACTACCTTAAGGGTAAGCATGTATAAGGATACATGCCAGAGTGGCTCAAATGGGGCCCTGGTAAGGGCATCTAAGACGAGACTGAGGCTCCATGAAGGGCACCTGTGTGTCACTGGCGGGCAGATGTTACGAGCCGCTCACAGGAATTGTCTAATATGTCTGTGGGGGAAAAGGCGCTTGTGAGAAATTCATTGTAAAACAGAAGCAATGGCTGCCGACTGGCGAGTCAGCGTGTTTGGCCTTAAACCCTTTTCCAAACCATCTTGGAGGAACTGTAGGATTGTGCCCACCCTTGCTTGTGAAGGATCTAATCCTCTTTCCCCTGCCCACCTGGCAAACGTCTTCCAGGAAGAGCTGTAAGCTTTCCTGGTGGCCGGACGTCTAGCCTGTTGTAAGGTGGCCAGAACGGCCTCCGAATAACCCTGCGCTCTTAAAGCCGAGCGCTCAAGAGCCATGCTGTCAGATTTAGGATGGGAATGTTGCTGCATAAAAGGGGCCCCTGCGCTAGCAGGTCCTGTCTTAAGGGCAGGTGTACCGGACGTGTCTGACTTCATTGTACTAAGCTGGAAAACCAGGGTCTCCTTAGCCACCAAGGAGTCACCATGATCACCTGTGCCAGTTCCCTGAGAACCTTGGCTATTGTCCTTGATATGAGCGGGAATGGGGGAAAAGCGTAGAATAGACCTCTCTGCCAGTCTTGGTTGAGGGCATCCACTGCTTCTGCTGCACCGTCCACAGTCCTTGCCATATACTTTTGCACCTGTCTGTTGCTCTTGCTCGCAAACAGGTCCATTACTGGTTGGCCAAATCGTTTTACCAGGGACTCAAATACTTCCGGGTGTAATTGCCACTTGCGCGGATCCAACGTCTGACAACTCAGCCAGTCCAGCTGGAGATTCTCTGTCCCTTTGATATGCAGTGCCTTTAAGATTGTAGGTTGTGCTGGCCCCACGTGAATAGCCTCACTGCCTCGCACTGGAGTGCAAGAGCCCTGGATCCCCCTTGGTGGCTGATATATGCTTTCGCGGACATATTGTCTGTGTAGACCAGTACGTGTGCAAATCCAATTAGATGGGTCAGCTGTTGCAGAGCTAGGCGGATTGCTCTATGCTCTAGCACATTGATGTTCGGTTTGTGATCCGACTGGAACCATAGACCTTGCACCGATGTGGTTCCCATCTGGGCTCCCCATCCCGTCAAGCTGGCATCCATTGTTAGAATTACGCGATTTGGCTCAGAGAGGGGGACTCCCGTTTTGAAAGTTTCTGGGCCTAACCACCAGGACATTGATCTCATGAATCCCCGCGGGATAATGACCCAGGGATTGAGTCCTCCGGTGAGCTCTAGTTGTATAGATCTCAGCAGCTGTTGCAAGGGGCAAAGGTGGAATCGTGCCCATTGGACCTCTCTGGTGCAGGAGACCAATAGACCTAGTAACTGGGCTGGGTACTTTAGTCTTGCCCGGTGCTTGTGTTTGAGGCTCAGTCGTATTGTCCTGATGCGCTGTTGTCTGGTTGCTGGAATGTATGTGTTGCCTGAGACAGTATCAATTAGTACCCCCAGGTGATCTAATCTGTGAGGGTACTAGGTGACTCTTCTCTCTGTTGACCAGAAAGCCGTGTTCCTTGAGCTACCTCATCGCCCTGTCCAGGTCTTCCAGGAGCCTTTCTCGGGAATTTGACCGTAGTAGAAGATCGTTGAGATATGGATAGACGTGTATCCCTTCCTTCCTGAGATTCACCACTAATGGTACCAGGATCTTGGTGAAGGTCATTGGTGCCGACGAGAGGCCGAATGGTAGGGCCCGGAACTGGTAATGGTCCCCTTGGTAACAGAAATGGAGGTAAGATCAGTGCGGTTCCCATATTGGGACATTGAGGTATGCATCCCTGAGGTCTAGGGATGCCAGCCAATCCTTGGACCTGATGGCTTGGCAAACGGAGGATACTGTCTCCATCTTGAAGCGATGGTACCGAACCAACTTGTTCAACCTCTTTAAATCCAGGACTGCTCTCCAGCCTCCGGACTTCTTGGGCACCAGGAATAGAATCGAGTACAGGCCTGACAGTCATGAGCCTCTGAATTTCCCCCAGCATCGCTGAGTGCTTGTGCTGGTTTGCTGACCTCGGAGAGGAAATGAAGCCCTGAGAGTGGGAGCTTTTTAGTTCTATCCAATAACCGTGTGTGACACGGTCCAGAGCCCAGGCATCGGAGACTGACTGTTCCCAGCCTGCTGAGAAATGTTGAAGCCTGCCTCCCACTTCCAGAGACCCTGGCTACTCATGCCTCTGCTTTTTTCTGGGTTTGGGAGAAGCCTCTTGGCCTCTGTTTGTCCTGCCTGAACCCTTGGCCTCTACCTCCCCTACGGGGATTGAATCTATTAGACTGGTCAAACCTATACTGATCCTGTCTCCTGAAAATCCCATAACCGGAGCTAAAGCCTCCCCTGGGTCTAAATGAGAGGGCATGAAAAAGATTCTTCTTTACCCCCATCTGCTGCAGAGTCTTCTGCTTTGTTTTGTCATTCACATCTGCCAAGACAGTGTCCAGGCAGATTCCGAACAACTTAAACCCCTTATAGGGGGCTGCTGCGAGAAGATTCTTGGTGGTGGAGTCCCCCTGCCACGATCTAAGCCATAGTTTACACCTTGCTGAGACTGACGAAGCCACAGCTCTAGCAGACCATAGCATAGCGTCCATAGTGGAATCTGCCAAGGAGGCCGTAGCCAAGTTAATCCGGGCAGCGAGCACCTGTGCTCTATTGTCAGATATCGCGGAACTCTGGGCCTCCTGAGTCCATGCCAGTAAGGCCCTTGCCACATAAGAGGACACTAGGCTAACCTTCAGAGGTGGCTGAGTCATCCAAACCCCTACGTAGGGAAGACTATCCCTCTATCTGAGCGATCTTTGGGGAAACAGTCCCCTTCTGTGGGAAAAACTGTCTGCTTTGCTAGCGAAACTGCCGCATCATCTACTTTAGGTTTATTTTTTTTTAGCAGAGGCTCCTTCTTTTGGAAAAGCGAATACATGGTGGCCTGGGTTTTGTTCATTCTCTGATTTTTCTCTGGCTGCTTCCATTCACCCAAAATCAGATTCTCAAATGCCTTGTCTAGGGGAATGCCCATTTCTTTGCCATGATAAGAGGGAATATAATCCTGCTCCTCATCCTCCTGGGAGTCCGAGGAGGCTTCTTTCAAAGGTTTCTCCACCAGTTTAAGGGTCTTAGTAACCTGGGACATGAATTCACTCCTGCACGGCAGGGGAAATTGCCTCTCTCTGTCCCTGGGGTCCTGGGGGACCGAGTCCTTTAGGTCCTCCCACTCCTGGGCCGAGTCCAGCTCTGATTCTGAGGCCAGATCTGCCTGGGCCTGCTCCCTAGGTCTCTTTGACTGAGACTCCCCTCCCACTTTCCTCAGCCGAGTGGTGAGGAGATCTAAGGAGCCTGGCCATGTAGCCCCTTAGTGGCAGCTTGGACTTTCTCGTTGATTTGTATGGGGATTTTCCCGCCTTTGGCTCCATAGTGGGGGGAGGGGCGGGGTTGTTATCCCCCTTGCCCTGCAATTCCCACAGGCGATCCAGGGATTGCTGGATCCATGCCATGGACACCGCGAGGGAGGAGATGTCCTTGGGGAAATCCCCCTCCATCGGTGCCACCTGAGGCGCTCCAGAATCAGCCGCTCCTTCCATTTTACCTTCCCCGTAGACCCCGGACTTGAGAGGAGGGGATGCTGCTTGCGGCTTCAGGATGGAGCCTAAATAGTCCTTGGCGGGCTGAGCTCACGGGTCCTGTGGCCGGCAGTGCAGGCCGGGGCTCAAAGAGTGGGAGGAAGAGGGAAGCCCAATTAGCCCTTGGCGGGCTGTACTCACGGGTCCTGTGGCTGGTTCCCAGGCACCTTGCGCGGCAACCGCACTGCTTGTTTGGGAGGGCAGGGGGAATCCGTCTCCACCGTACTGGATCTCCGGTTCCCGGGCACTTTGCGCGGCAACCTCTGGGGGAGGAGGGGTGGCTTGAAGCCTGCCCCTGCTTGTGCTGCTGCCCCGAGTGTTGTTGGGCGCGCACCAAAGCCTTCTCCTCCTCTGACTACTCAGTAGTTATGTCTCTTCTTTCTTCCTTTTCTTTTTTTTTTAGGTTCGGGAGAATGCTGAAAGCTTTCCTACCGGCCAAAGGCAGAAGGTAAGACTGGGGATGGGCAGCTCCACGCAAGCGCATGAGGAATTTTCTTCTTCTGCCTCCTGTCAGCCATACGCAGAGCTACCCGTGCGGAGCACTGACAGGAGACAGAAGGAGAATCCCTGTCTGAATCGTCCTCCTCCTCCTCGGTGGAAGAATCTGATTCTTTTTTCTTCAGGGTCTTGGGTGTGATTTTAAGTACCCTCTCGGCTCTCCTGATTAATTTGGGACCCTGTTCAAGGGGTAACTCCCTACCCAGTTCCTTATGCCCCTTGGAAAGTATACTTTCCAACCCCTGAGCCTCACTTTCAGAAGAGTGATGGGAGGAATTAGAAGACGCAGCTGCTAGCTCCTCCTCTGAGGAGGTCTCCTGTGCTTGATGAGATTTATTTTTAGAGGCTCTGCTGCGTTTCTTAGGAAGGGGTGACTCAGAGTCAGAGTTTCTCTGGGGCAGCTCACCTTCCTCACTGAGGAGGGAGTCCTGGTTGTTCTCCTCCTCCGAGGAACCAAGGAGGCCCCTAAGGGATTTTCTGCAAGGGGGCTTACGATGACTCCTATGTTTGCCCTTGCCAGCAGCTTTGGACGAGCCCTTAAAGGATATCTTGGGGCGGGGAGGAAATGGGGTTGCTTGTGAGTGTGCCGCTCCCTGTTCTGGTTGCTTTCAATTCGGGCCAAAACCCCATCGTAGACCTGAGGACCTCTAGCTGCATTTGCTGGAAATGCCCAGAATGGGCCCCTCTTACTTGTGAGGAGGCAGCTGAGGCTACCTCCACCTCCTCCTCTTCTTTCTGAGAGCTCCTTGTGCTGTGTGACTGCCTATGCCTGGATCTGAGTTGGGGGGGGGGGCAGCACGCAGAGTTTCGGTTTCTCCTGCCACCCTTCCAGGGCCTTCCTTCTGTGCCGCGGCGTGCATGGTCACAGCCCGGCAGCTTTTGGCGGCCTAGGCCACAGCAAGCGGCCTGTGCGGGGGACGTACCGGAAGGTCCAACCCCGCGTTTGCTCTGCCCCAGTCCACGCTCGAGAGCCAGCACCGGGGGGTTGAGAGGAGTTGGAGCGGTTCCGGTGGTGGTACTGCGGCACTAAGCTTTTCAGGACTTGATCCCTTCTCTAACAAACTGAAGGAGTCCCCTCTCAGGAGTTGGGGGCTTGAAAGTCGCTCTGCGTGTGGAACACCCTGCTGTAGCTCCTGATGGTCCGGAGGCAGACTTTCAACTGGGAAAGCGAGGACGCGATCCTCTACTGAAAATTGCTTTGCTGCCTCCTTGTGGCCAGAGGGAGATCGCTCCCTTCGTCTGAATGACTGGACGAGAGGGCATAGAAGCTTGCATTTCATTCTCCAGTCCCGTCTGGTTTGAAACCTGGATCAGGCTGTTGTATGGCCTTGTATGGTGGTCTGGTCTGAACATGGACCAGAACCCTGTACTGTTACGTAAAACATTCCAATCAAGGCAGCTTAATACTATATGCAACCTCCTTGGCATGGGAACCAAGAGAGGAACGGTTGCTCTTCAGAATCTCCACACATCTTAAAGTCGCATCCTTATAACACCAGCCCTTCATGTTTGTAGTAAAACCATGTAGTTTTTGTCTTACATCACTTCACATTGAATCTTGTCAGGTTTCATTAGCTATGTAAGTGTGGTCTTGGTCACTACTTCAGTAGGAGACCTTCAAGGAACACCCAGGGTGCTCTACAAGGTGGTGTATGGGACATCCTCCCCTCAGAGATAGTACTGAACTAATGATCCAGCATGCTGCTAAAAAACTGCAGACTAAGTAAAAGTCTTTTAGATGGCAGTAAAGAAATCTAGCTCTGACTGCATGTGGCCATTAATAGTACTGTAAGGAACAACCCAGAAATAGTATTTGCGAGCAATGGCAAACATGGACAGGACACTGGACTAGAAGTCATGAGCCCTGTGTTTTAATCCCAACTCTGTCACTAGGTAGGGTACTTTGATCAAATCATTTCACTCCTATGCAATAATAAATAATAGCAGCAGCCATTTCTGCAGGGTATCAAAACCTATATCTTATTTTCATTTGGTTACGTAAGTGTTCTGGTCAGAGCTGTATTGTGCCTACCTAAAATTGCCACTTGAACTGATTGAAAATATGCACTTCCCTTTGAAAACTGCCATGCGAAAAACAGTTGCTATGTTACACTTCAGAGTTGGATACACGCCATACGTAGGGAACATTAGTCTACTGCCAAAATGCCAAGAACGTTGGGATCACTTCAAGATTAACTGAATGCTGCCAACACCAAAAGCAATACATAGCCATCTGCAATGAAATAATCCTGAAATTCTAGTGACCCGTTGGAGACTCAACAATTGTGCAGCCCTGTACTCGAAAAGCATCTCATTGCCACTCCACACACTTGGCAAACTAGAGTCATCATGGAGGTTATTAGCTGTGTGTGTGGTTAAAAAGGAAAGGAATGATCCCATTATGCACAGCATGCCAAGTGGTTAAATGAAGCATCAGGCTTAGCATTAACGGAAGCAACATTGGTTGGAACAAGATGCAATGGAAAAACCAACAGCCACAGAAGTGGGTACATGGGCTTGTGTTTTTGGCAAGGAGACTTCCAAACATTTTGATCAATTCCTGCACGTTACAGCTAGAAGGCCAAAATGATGATTATGGTGAAACTAGAAAGTGAATTCTTCGGAAGCAATTTCAGTATGACATACTGGCATATATACTATATGCCAGAACACAGAACTTTACATTACTAAATAGCTTAGATTTATATAAAACTTCTAGAATATCCAACGTTCAGCATAAGCTTAACTCACCTCAAAGAATATTTGAAGTGCCTGATGTGAAAAGGCTCTCTGGGACTTATAAACTTCAGCTGTAATTTAACATGAAATGCTTTAAAAACAATATGCAAGCACAACCGTATTCTTTTCAGCATACATTTTAAAACAAAGTCATGTAGTTCAGGGGTGGGGAAACCTCTTTTCCCTCCCACAAGCCACTTGAAAACTTGTAAAAGCTCCATGGACCAGACAGGAATTGGGGGTGGGGTGTGCTCTGGATAGATTCGGATCATGAATCTATGCCATTGATCCATCCCCTCATCTTGCTTCCTTCCCCCAAGTTCACTCTTTCACAGTGCTTGAGGGTAGGAACTGAATCCATGGGCCAGATCCAGCAACTGGAAAGGAGCCAGACAGTTCTGCCTAGCCCATGTCCGACACAGTTCAGTACACTTACTAGTACTAAAGTACTTCGATACAACTTTAGAAAAAAGGGTTAAGAATGAGCATACAAAGCTTGGTCACAATGATTCAGAGTTAGTGTCACACTGCAGGTTCTAACTTGCGTGTTAAAACTTAATCCAACAACCTATGCAAATTCAATTATACTTACCTCTTATAGTTGAAAGTGGTCAGTTCATATTAATGAGTCAGTTCATATAATGCATATTACATACTGTTATTATATACTGTTCTTACTAATGCATAATGCAGCTTGAAATAAAATTCCTAGCAAAGGTTAGAAATAGAAGAGTCACTTTTTTATTAATAGTTCACAAGCCATTTGAAATAGATATGCAAGGAAAATTTTAAAAAGATGAGTATCATAATTACCATGTGTAACGTAGAAGAACTATTACGCAGGTTGACTTTTAATGTGCTTGACTCCCCGACTCTGGTTGGAAGAAATGTGTAAAGATCTTCTGGGGCATACACTCCTCGAACACCCTCCTTTTTTCTGATTTTGAAAGATTAATCTAATTAGTCACCTACCCACATAGTAAGATATATATCTATTGCTAGCGTCCTGCATTACTTTTAGCATCTGAGTAAAGCCTGAGAAAGCATAGACAGTCATGATGGAAAGTAAAGTATGATGGAAAGTATGTCATGATGGAAATATCTTGCATCTTGAAGCCAAACGTTCTATAGGACCACATTTCAAGACATGCAAGGCACGAAGACAAATTTTAACAAAAATAAAAACATACACAAGAAAGCGCCCTGGGCCCCTGACCTCAGGAAGGGGTGCCTGCCTGCCCAGAACAGGGTTTCAAGCAGGGGAGGGGCAAGGATCCCCTCACCCCATCCCTGCTCTGGAGGCACAGTCCCGTGGCCCAATGGGGAGGGAGCAAGGCACCTGGGGGGCAGGAAGCTGGGCAGGTAAATACCTGGACCAACCAGGTGCTTCTTTCTCTCTTCCAATTTTCCCATTGGCTTAATTGGCTCACGGAGCTACCGGGTTTTTGACCTCCTCCACAGCAGTTATGATTTTGACATATATTATGTTCAGTGGTCTATTACTCTTATGTTGCAACTTTCAGCTGTTAGCAGTTTAGGAACCATGCTGTGGTGAGGCTGCCCAAGAGCTAAAGGGAACCCTGCTCCCCATCACCACTCAGGGAGCAGGGGAGTCTTAAGGGCGGGAGCCCCGGTCCAGACTCAGGACGGATGGTATGAGGCTTCACCCTGCCCTGACACCCAGTGGGAGGGTGACTTCGAAGGGTCAAGTCAGACGGGTAGGCGGGCGAGGATTAACTCAGTCCCCCTTTCTTGCTTTATATGGCATGGTTCCTCTCCACTATACACACAGGTTTAGGTTCGTTGGTTGTTTACCAATTTCTGTATATAATGCAATAAAGTTGCAGCCAGTGCCTCTTTATCCCAAAGCATGTTTCTGTCTGTTCTTGTGGGTAGTACGGGCACAAGTGAAAGCTTCTAAACAAGAACTAGCTACTAAATAATTTCCTTTAAGTTTTAGCCAGAATAATGCTTCAAGCACAGCCTAGGAACTCCTTTCTGCTTGAAGCAAAGGAGGTAGCTGGTCACATCTTTTTTAGTCTCATTTTGACCATGATGGCTTTTCTAGACGCTGTTTACCAGAAAGTGGCTTTTGATGCTGCAGATGGACACTAAAGCTTCAGTTTGAGAGAGTCTTAATTTTATTAGAAGGGTTCTGAATGGTATTTAACATGTATTGAGTTCAGCTGGCAATGTAAAAAGTCCTGTGGAAAAAACAGCTAACTGACACCTTACTTTCACAGCCTACAGTTTGTGTGCGCTTTTTATTGTACACCTAGAAGATTTAGGGAAATTCTGTCACAACTGCCACAAACACCTGGGATCAGAATACTTCTGTGAAGAGTAGATGTTAACTCTCATAACATGCTGTCAAACCTAAATGATCAAAAATGAGTTTGGACTCTTAAAAATATACATATTTCTGGGTTCTTCATGTTTTCATTTATGAGCTTCTACGATACATGCAATAATGTTTTACTGCTCTATCCAACTACAAGAGCTGAGAAACTAAGAAAATAGTATGAGATTCATATTTCAGCACTCAAAGTATAGTGTCTTAAATCACATGTACAAGAACTGCTAGGATTGACAGTTTACTTATGCTCTGTGCTCATCATTTCAATCTTTGAAGGCTATAGGATGAAATATTTGTTTAACCACCAGCTATATCTGGAGCGTTTGGCCTACAAAGAAGATAATGCACAAGTCTAACACATACTTGGGAATCAGATTTTTCAGATGTACAATGAGCAAAGCTGCTGCCCTGGCTTTCAACATTTCCAAAATGGTCTGTTTGCTGCAGGTTCCAGCCAAAATGACAGGACTGCTTTGGAACAGCACATGGACACCCAAATTTCCCTGGTGGGGACTATGGGTAGTGGCTGCAGAAAGTATGTGAAATAATATTTAACAAACACCCTATGCTCTTGGAATCTGAACTCCATGAATAGGAGGGATTTCCCATGAGTCAGAGGACAGAGAAATGCCCAAAGGGGAAAGGCAGCTAAGTAGATGAGACTTGGGCAGGCAAAAGGGACAATATAAACAAGAAAATATTGGGGGGAAGTTAGTGTTAAACGACTGGCTCTTTATTTTGCTCTACAGCCATGTTTGAAGGTATCATCACCCTTGCACCAGTTCGCGTAACAAAAGGACAAAGAGCACAAAATTGTATTTACTCTCATCAGAAATTACGGTAAGCCTGCTTATGACAGGTTAATAATTGTAGAATATCTAACTGAGGAAACAAGTATTCTCCCACAAGCAAGCAGTTAATATTTACGCACCCATTTTGGAAGGAAGCATCAGAGCAAGCTATTCTTCTGGGCATAACTGGAGCATCAGTTTTTATAAAGGCACCTGAGAAAACTTTTGCATGTAATGTTTCATTTTCTTGGACACCCTATTGCAGGAAGAAATGAAAGGTTTTTTTAGAAAACTCAAACTAGTGCAGTTTATAAAATATTCCTTTGGCTGGTATAAGGTTTTTCCAATGTTAGAAAAGGGGACTTCACAATTTGTTCTGCCACTGTAAAAATGCTTTCTGATGACTTGAAGTGAAAAATGGGCCCCAAATCCTTAAGCCTCCAGCCAGTGGTCCTTCCTACATGGAAGTAGCAAAACCCATGTATTGAAGTGAAGCAGGTGTCCAACACACCAAGTATGTGTACACTGGAAATGACTGACAGAAGTTAGAAAAAAAAGACTGCATCTGACTCAGCCTTCTAAGCTAATGTGAGTATACCAGAATGTCACTTTTAGAGATCAGTGACAATGAAAGCACCAGCCAGCATTCAAAATATAGAAGGAAGTTAATCTCTGTATTAAACACCAGGCTTACATTACAAAACCTTGAGTGGAAAATAATGGGAAAGAAAAGCGGGAGTCTATGACACCACTTCTGTCATCAGAGATCTCCCCCTCTAGCTTGTCTTTTCTGGTCAGTTTTTCCATTTGCC
>QEPC01003937.1:1436259-1454052 GCA_003113815.1 Sphenodon punctatus
CCCCCTAGTGGCAGCTTGGACTTTCTCGTTGATTTGTATGGGGATTTTCCCGCCTTTGGCTCCATAGTGGGGGGAGGGGCGGGGTTGTTATCCCCCTTGCCCTGCAATTCCCACAGGCGATCCAGGGATTGCTGGATCCATGCCATGGACACCGCGAGGGAGGAGATGTCCTTGGGGAAATCCCCCTCCATCGGTGCCACCTGAGGCGCTCCAGAATCAGCCGCTCCTTCCATTTTACCTTCCCCGTAGACCCCGGACTTGAGAGGAGGGGATGCTGCTTGCGGCTTCAGGATGGAGCCTAAATAGTCCTTGGCGGGCTGAGCTCACGGGTCCTGTGGCCGGCAGTGCAGGCCGGGGCTCAAAGAGTGGGAGGAAGAGGGAAGCCCAATTAGCCCTTGGCGGGCTGTACTCACGGGTCCTGTGGCTGGTTCCCAGGCACCTTGCGCGGCAACCGCACTGCTTGTTTGGGAGGGCAGGGGGAATCCGTCTCCACCGTACTGGATCTCCGGTTCCCGGGCACTTTGCGCGGCAACCTCTGGGGGAGGAGGGGTGGCTTGAAGCCTGCCCCTGCTTGTGCTGCTGCCCCGAGTGTTGTTGGGCGCGCACCAAAGCCTTCTCCTCCTCTGACTACTCAGTAGTTATGTCTCTTCTTTCTTCCTTTTCTTTTTTTTTTAGGTTCGGGAGAATGCTGAAAGCTTTCCTACCGGCCAAAGGCAGAAGGTAAGACTGGGGATGGGCAGCTCCACGCAAGCGCATGAGGAATTTTCTTCTTCTGCCTCCTGTCAGCCATACGCAGAGCTACCCGTGCGGAGCACTGACAGGAGACAGAAGGAGAATCCCTGTCTGAATCGTCCTCCTCCTCCTCGGTGGAAGAATCTGATTCTTTTTTCTTCAGGGTCTTGGGTGTGATTTTAAGTACCCTCTCGGCTCTCCTGATTAATTTGGGACCCTGTTCAAGGGGTAACTCCCTACCCAGTTCCTTATGCCCCTTGGAAAGTATACTTTCCAACCCCTGAGCCTCACTTTCAGAAGAGTGATGGGAGGAATTAGAAGACGCAGCTGCTAGCTCCTCCTCTGAGGAGGTCTCCTGTGCTTGATGAGATTTATTTTTAGAGGCTCTGCTGCGTTTCTTAGGAAGGGGTGACTCAGAGTCAGAGTTTCTCTGGGGCAGCTCACCTTCCTCACTGAGGAGGGAGTCCTGGTTGTTCTCCTCCTCCGAGGAACCAAGGAGGCCCCTAAGGGATTTTCTGCAAGGGGGCTTACGATGACTCCTATGTTTGCCCTTGCCAGCAGCTTTGGACGAGCCCTTAAAGGATATCTTGGGGCGGGGAGGAAATGGGGTTGCTTGTGAGTGTGCCGCTCCCTGTTCTGGTTGCTTTCAATTCGGGCCAAAACCCCATCGTAGACCTGAGGACCTCTAGCTGCATTTGCTGGAAATGCCCAGAATGGGCCCCTCTTACTTGTGAGGAGGCAGCTGAGGCTACCTCCACCTCCTCCTCTTCTTTCTGAGAGCTCCTTGTGCTGTGTGACTGCCTATGCCTGGATCTGAGTTGGGGGGGGGGGCAGCACGCAGAGTTTCGGTTTCTCCTGCCACCCTTCCAGGGCCTTCCTTCTGTGCCGCGGCGTGCATGGTCACAGCCCGGCAGCTTTTGGCGGCCTAGGCCACAGCAAGCGGCCTGTGCGGGGGACGTACCGGAAGGTCCAACCCCGCGTTTGCTCTGCCCCAGTCCACGCTCGAGAGCCAGCACCGGGGGGTTGAGAGGAGTTGGAGCGGTTCCGGTGGTGGTACTGCGGCACTAAGCTTTTCAGGACTTGATCCCTTCTCTAACAAACTGAAGGAGTCCCCTCTCAGGAGTTGGGGGCTTGAAAGTCGCTCTGCGTGTGGAACACCCTGCTGTAGCTCCTGATGGTCCGGAGGCAGACTTTCAACTGGGAAAGCGAGGACGCGATCCTCTACTGAAAATTGCTTTGCTGCCTCCTTGTGGCCAGAGGGAGATCGCTCCCTTCGTCTGAATGACTGGACGAGAGGGCATAGAAGCTTGCATTTCATTCTCCAGTCCCGTCTGGTTTGAAACCTGGATCAGGCTGTTGTATGGCCTTGTATGGTGGTCTGGTCTGAACATGGACCAGAACCCTGTACTGTTACGTAAAACATTCCAATCAAGGCAGCTTAATACTATATGCAACCTCCTTGGCATGGGAACCAAGAGAGGAACGGTTGCTCTTCAGAATCTCCACACATCTTAAAGTCGCATCCTTATAACACCAGCCCTTCATGTTTGTAGTAAAACCATGTAGTTTTTGTCTTACATCACTTCACATTGAATCTTGTCAGGTTTCATTAGCTATGTAAGTGTGGTCTTGGTCACTACTTCAGTAGGAGACCTTCAAGGAACACCCAGGGTGCTCTACAAGGTGGTGTATGGGACATCCTCCCCTCAGAGATAGTACTGAACTAATGATCCAGCATGCTGCTAAAAAACTGCAGACTAAGTAAAAGTCTTTTAGATGGCAGTAAAGAAATCTAGCTCTGACTGCATGTGGCCATTAATAGTACTGTAAGGAACAACCCAGAAATAGTATTTGCGAGCAATGGCAAACATGGACAGGACACTGGACTAGAAGTCATGAGCCCTGTGTTTTAATCCCAACTCTGTCACTAGGTAGGGTACTTTGATCAAATCATTTCACTCCTATGCAATAATAAATAATAGCAGCAGCCATTTCTGCAGGGTATCAAAACCTATATCTTATTTTCATTTGGTTACGTAAGTGTTCTGGTCAGAGCTGTATTGTGCCTACCTAAAATTGCCACTTGAACTGATTGAAAATATGCACTTCCCTTTGAAAACTGCCATGCGAAAAACAGTTGCTATGTTACACTTCAGAGTTGGATACACGCCATACGTAGGGAACATTAGTCTACTGCCAAAATGCCAAGAACGTTGGGATCACTTCAAGATTAACTGAATGCTGCCAACACCAAAAGCAATACATAGCCATCTGCAATGAAATAATCCTGAAATTCTAGTGACCCGTTGGAGACTCAACAATTGTGCAGCCCTGTACTCGAAAAGCATCTCATTGCCACTCCACACACTTGGCAAACTAGAGTCATCATGGAGGTTATTAGCTGTGTGTGTGGTTAAAAAGGAAAGGAATGATCCCATTATGCACAGCATGCCAAGTGGTTAAATGAAGCATCAGGCTTAGCATTAACGGAAGCAACATTGGTTGGAACAAGATGCAATGGAAAAACCAACAGCCACAGAAGTGGGTACATGGGCTTGTGTTTTTGGCAAGGAGACTTCCAAACATTTTGATCAATTCCTGCACGTTACAGCTAGAAGGCCAAAATGATGATTATGGTGAAACTAGAAAGTGAATTCTTCGGAAGCAATTTCAGTATGACATACTGGCATATATACTATATGCCAGAACACAGAACTTTACATTACTAAATAGCTTAGATTTATATAAAACTTCTAGAATATCCAACGTTCAGCATAAGCTTAACTCACCTCAAAGAATATTTGAAGTGCCTGATGTGAAAAGGCTCTCTGGGACTTATAAACTTCAGCTGTAATTTAACATGAAATGCTTTAAAAACAATATGCAAGCACAACCGTATTCTTTTCAGCATACATTTTAAAACAAAGTCATGTAGTTCAGGGGTGGGGAAACCTCTTTTCCCTCCCACAAGCCACTTGAAAACTTGTAAAAGCTCCATGGACCAGACAGGAATTGGGGGTGGGGTGTGCTCTGGATAGATTCGGATCATGAATCTATGCCATTGATCCATCCCCTCATCTTGCTTCCTTCCCCCAAGTTCACTCTTTCACAGTGCTTGAGGGTAGGAACTGAATCCATGGGCCAGATCCAGCAACTGGAAAGGAGCCAGACAGTTCTGCCTAGCCCATGTCCGACACAGTTCAGTACACTTACTAGTACTAAAGTACTTCGATACAACTTTAGAAAAAAGGGTTAAGAATGAGCATACAAAGCTTGGTCACAATGATTCAGAGTTAGTGTCACACTGCAGGTTCTAACTTGCGTGTTAAAACTTAATCCAACAACCTATGCAAATTCAATTATACTTACCTCTTATAGTTGAAAGTGGTCAGTTCATATTAATGAGTCAGTTCATATAATGCATATTACATACTGTTATTATATACTGTTCTTACTAATGCATAATGCAGCTTGAAATAAAATTCCTAGCAAAGGTTAGAAATAGAAGAGTCACTTTTTTATTAATAGTTCACAAGCCATTTGAAATAGATATGCAAGGAAAATTTTAAAAAGATGAGTATCATAATTACCATGTGTAACGTAGAAGAACTATTACGCAGGTTGACTTTTAATGTGCTTGACTCCCCGACTCTGGTTGGAAGAAATGTGTAAAGATCTTCTGGGGCATACACTCCTCGAACACCCTCCTTTTTTCTGATTTTGAAAGATTAATCTAATTAGTCACCTACCCACATAGTAAGATATATATCTATTGCTAGCGTCCTGCATTACTTTTAGCATCTGAGTAAAGCCTGAGAAAGCATAGACAGTCATGATGGAAAGTAAAGTATGATGGAAAGTATGTCATGATGGATATATCTTGCATCTTGAAGCCAAACGTTCTATAGGACCACATTTCAAGACATGCAAGGCACGAAGACAAATTTTAACAAAAATAAAAACATACACAAGAAAGCGCCCTGGGCCCCTGACCTCAGGAAGGGGTGCCTGCCTGCCCAGAACAGGGTTTCAAGCAGGGGAGGGGCAAGGATCCCCTCACCCCATCCCTGCTCTGGAGGCACAGTCCCGTGGCCCAATGGGGAGGGAGCAAGGCACCTGGGGGGCAGGAAGCTGGGCAGGTAAATACCTGGACCAACCAGGTGCTTCTTTCTCTCTTCCAATTTTCCCATTGGCTTAATTGGCTCACGGAGCTACCGGGTTTTTGACCTCCTCCACAGCAGTTATGATTTTGACATATATTATGTTCAGTGGTCTATTACTCTTATGTTGCAACTTTCAGCTGTTAGCAGTTTAGGAACCATGCTGTGGTGAGGCTGCCCAAGAGCTAAAGGGAACCCTGCTCCCCATCACCACTCAGGGAGCAGGGGAGTCTTAAGGGCGGGAGCCCCGGTCCAGACTCAGGACGGATGGTATGAGGCTTCACCCTGCCCTGACACCCAGTGGGAGGGTGACTTCGAAGGGTCAAGTCAGACGGGTAGGCGGGCGAGGATTAACTCAGTCCCCCTTTCTTGCTTTATATGGCATGGTTCCTCTCCACTATACACACAGGTTTAGGTTCGTTGGTTGTTTACCAATTTCTGTATATAATGCAATAAAGTTGCAGCCAGTGCCTCTTTATCCCAAAGCATGTTTCTGTCTGTTCTTGTGGGTAGTACGGGCACAAGTGAAAGCTTCTAAACAAGAACTAGCTACTAAATAATTTCCTTTAAGTTTTAGCCAGAATAATGCTTCAAGCACAGCCTAGGAACTCCTTTCTGCTTGAAGCAAAGGAGGTAGCTGGTCACATCTTTTTTAGTCTCATTTTGACCATGATGGCTTTTCTAGACGCTGTTTACCAGAAAGTGGCTTTTGATGCTGCAGATGGACACTAAAGCTTCAGTTTGAGAGAGTCTTAATTTTATTAGAAGGGTTCTGAATGGTATTTAACATGTATTGAGTTCAGCTGGCAATGTAAAAAGTCCTGTGGAAAAAACAGCTAACTGACACCTTACTTTCACAGCCTACAGTTTGTGTGCGCTTTTTATTGTACACCTAGAAGATTTAGGGAAATTCTGTCACAACTGCCACAAACACCTGGGATCAGAATACTTCTGTGAAGAGTATATGTTAACTCTCATAACATGCTGTCAAACCTAAATGATCAAAAATGAGTTTGGACTCTTAAAAATATACATATTTCTGGGTTCTTCATGTTTTCATTTATGAGCTTCTACGATACATGCAATAATGTTTTACTGCTCTATCCAACTACAAGAGCTGAGAAACTAAGAAAATAGTATGAGATTCATATTTCAGCACTCAAAGTATAGTGTCTTAAATCACATGTACAAGAACTGCTAGGATTGACAGTTTACTTATGCTCTGTGCTCATCATTTCAATCTTTGAAGGCTATAGGATGAAATATTTGTTTAACCACCAGCTATATCTGGAGCGTTTGGCCTACAAAGAAGATAATGCACAAGTCTAACACATACTTGGGAATCAGATTTTTCAGATGTACAATGAGCAAAGCTGCTGCCCTGGCTTTCAACATTTCCAAAATGGTCTGTTTGCTGCAGGTTCCAGCCAAAATGACAGGACTGCTTTGGAACAGCACATGGACACCCAAATTTCCCTGGTGGGGACTATGGGTAGTGGCTGCAGAAAGTATGTGAAATAATATTTAACAAACACCCTATGCTCTTGGAATCTGAACTCCATGAATAGGAGGGATTTCCCATGAGTCAGAGGACAGAGAAATGCCCAAAGGGGAAAGGCAGCTAAGTAGATGAGACTTGGGCAGGCAAAAGGGACAATATAAACAAGAAAATATTGGGGGGAAGTTAGTGTTAAACGACTGGCTCTTTATTTTGCTCTACAGCCATGTTTGAAGGTATCATCACCCTTGCACCAGTTCGCGTAACAAAAGGACAAAGAGCACAAAATTGTATTTACTCTCATCAGAAATTACGGTAAGCCTGCTTATGACAGGTTAATAATTGTAGAATATCTAACTGAGGAAACAAGTATTCTCCCACAAGCAAGCAGTTAATATTTACGCACCCATTTTGGAAGGAAGCATCAGAGCAAGCTATTCTTCTGGGCATAACTGGAGCATCAGTTTTTATAAAGGCACCTGAGAAAACTTTTGCATGTAATGTTTCATTTTCTTGGACACCCTATTGCAGGAAGAAATGAAAGGTTTTTTTAGAAAACTCAAACTAGTGCAGTTTATAAAATATTCCTTTGGCTGGTATAAGGTTTTTCCAATGTTAGAAAAGGGGACTTCACAATTTGTTCTGCCACTGTAAAAATGCTTTCTGATGACTTGAAGTGAAAAATGGGCCCCAAATCCTTAAGCCTCCAGCCAGTGGTCCTTCCTACATGGAAGTAGCAAAACCCATGTATTGAAGTGAAGCAGGTGTCCAACACACCAAGTATGTGTACACTGGAAATGACTGACAGAAGTTAGAAAAAAAAGACTGCATCTGACTCAGCCTTCTAAGCTAATGTGAGTATACCAGAATGTCACTTTTAGAGATCAGTGACAATGAAAGCACCAGCCAGCATTCAAAATATAGAAGGAAGTTAATCTCTGTATTAAACACCAGGCTTACATTACAAAACCTTGAGTGGAAAATAATGGGAAAGAAAAGCGGGAGTCTATGACACCACTTCTGTCATCAGAGATCTCCCCCTCTAGCTTGTCTTTTCTGGTCAGTTTTTCCATTTGCCTTTTAAGTCTCATATACACATGGTAAACTATGAAGTCAGAAAGGGAATCAACAGGAATTAGATTTGGGTTATTCAGAATCAGAAAGGAAGATGGTAACTTAACTCAGACTTCTACTCAGGTAAGAGTCCTTCAGAATGGTCACTCCAGAAATTCTCAGTTGGGAGAAGAGAAAAAAAAAACACCACAACCAAAAAACACACTGTTTCTCAAATCTTAAGGTCCCAAGAGTTCCAGCTTCAAGGAAGTCATTATGTTCTCGTAAAAGAACTGTTATTTAAAGTTCTTCCTCTTCTCCAATACCCAAGTCATTCTTTAATTTTGGGTCAGGCAAACCCTTATACCCACAGACACACCATTGTGCACTTAATGAGCAATCCTTCCTACTGATGGTTAGATATTTATTTATCCTTGCCACAGTGACCCATACCCTGGTAACAACAAGGCTTAATTTTTGTAATTCCCTTTTCTATGGACTTTCAGCAGTGTTGCTTCGTCCCTTGCAGCTCGTTCAGAATGCAGCAGCACGGCTGCTTATTGGTTTGGGCAGCTGGGATCATATTATGCTGCCATGAATTCTTTGCATTGGCTACCTGTAGAGAGGCAAATTGAATTTAAAATTATGCTGCTGGTTTCTAAGGCCCTGGCTATATCCAAGACCTACTCCTGGAACCTCACCATACTGTGTTCAGATGCCACCCGCTGTTTGGGGTTCTGCCATCACACCTTAAGTTGGCAGGTTCCTGGGCCTTTGCTGTGGATGGCCCTCACTGTGGAACTCGCTTTCTCCAGATGTTCATCTTAGTTCCTCTTGCCTCAACTTCAAAAAGCACCTGAAAACCTTGTTTTCCAGGTGCTTTTAGAGGTTCCACTGCTGGTTCTCCTTCATTGTTTTAAATAGATTTTATATATAGTGCTTAATTGTATTTTAAATGATGTAAAGTGCCCAAAGTGCCATCTGGAGGAGGAGCACTATATAAAGGTTTTGTTTTTGGGTTGTTTTTTTTTACTGTAACTGACTATATGCCTCAAGCCACCAGAAGATATCTTAACCGTAGAATTTCATCATACATCTTCTCTCAAACATGTCTGAATACTAATTTTTATTTTCTCTCCCCTTTTCACAATTAAGGTTCTTAAACACTGAACTTTTCTATCCTACCCATACAGAAAATACCTGATCAAAAATTAATACAAAATTTCACATCCCCAATCCAAGTTTAGGAATATATAGGTTGTACTCACCTCTCCAGAAAGCTGAAATCTTATTTTGTGTGTCATGTGAGGTTCCTGAAGTGGGTTACATTCAAGATCCCAAAACTGAGCATAATCTCCTCTCTCTCTAGGTAAAAAGGTGATGGCAACCTAACGCAGTACAGTGAAAATAAGAAGGTTGGTTAAAACGTACATGCTACTAAGTTTAAACAAACAGCGCTTCTACATTTGTTGATGGGAGTTCAAATCAAACTGACAGCCAATTTAGATGGTCAAGGCAATTTAACTTGAATTACCTTAACACTAACTTACTGACAGCTTTCAGTAAGCAGACTAGGCTCGAACTGAGCTGAAGCACAAGTTAAGTATTCCTTTAGATTCAATTCAATTTTATTTAGGGCATACGGCAAACTGAAATAACAGCCAAGAAAAATGCTTCATTGTGCCATAAAACAATAGAAATAAACAACAACATTCAGACTGGCAGATCATATTACAACAGAAAAAAGAAACCATAAACCAGAATAAATCTAGACAAAATATTAAAACTCTTAAAAGTCTAGGCCTCTAGGCCTCTAGCCTCTAGCTTTCCTTTCTTTCTCCATTAACAATAAAAATCTCCCCAATGCTTTCAGAGTTTCCACTGCATCGTTTTGGAGTAACCACAAGGTCTTAAACTGTGTTGTAAAACCCTTCAAGGGTACTACCAAGGGATCAAGTACCCATCGCCTTTCATCCTTATAAAAGGGGCAGTGCCAAAGAAGTTGATCAACATCTTCCACCACTTTTTGAGAACAAGAACACAAACGCTGGTCCTAATTAACCTTGTTCCATCTACCTGTAATCACAGCAAATTTGATCCGATTGAAACGTAGTTTTGTTATTACTTTCCTAAGTCGGTAACTGGTTAGCAAGGACCGATAGGAGGACATACCCATGTTGACTTTAAGACCACCAAAATGAGGGGCATACTTAGCCCGTCTCATTGTTGAGATATCATTTTGCAGCTCAATGTCCTCTAGCTGTCTATCAATTATTTATTTTTCTCGAGGGAGTGGGATCCCGTCTGGTGTATTCCAGCAGCCCCCTAGACCGTTAACTTATAAGGTCTTTTTAATTTCCATCACCCACTGGAATTTGGCATTGGAGGAATTCCAGTAGTCCATCAAGCCACGTTTCAGATACCTACAAGGTGGCAACTATCTGATTCTGAACCAATAGTGGGTTTATCTCCAATATGCCTTGACCTTCATGCTTGCTGAACCCCAACTCTAAATGGACCGGCGCTCCTGGCGTACCTTGAGAGATGTCTAACAGTCTTTTAATAAAGGTATTCTGGATTCCACACACAGTGTGCATTTCCCATTAATCCCAAACAGTTCAGTCCCATATAAAACCAAAGAAGAAATTCTTAGATTGCCCGCCTTCAGAGCTTTTGCCCATAGCTTTTTCACAAATGTAGAATAAATGCTGAAGATTCTGGCACTTGTTAGTTGGAATTTAAGTCTGACTTTCTTAATGTGCTCATTCCAGGAAGAATGTCACTTCAAAAGAAAATGTCACTTCCACAAATGGAAAGTTATTCACTACTTCTAACGCTCTGTCTTTTATTAGCCATTTGTGCCGCTTCTTGCCCCCCAAAACCACTATAGATTTTCCTACATTAATTTCCAGACTATTCTCTTGACTGTATAGCTGGAATTTATCCAATATTCTCTGTAGGCCCACTTTAGAGAAGGCTAACAGGGCTGTACCATCAGCGTATAACAGACAGGGAACATCTTGATCTAATAATTTTGGGGTATGTAATTACTTATTGGTCAAATAACTTTCATCATATAAAAAGAGCGCGACTAGTGCTGGTGCCAGAGGACATCTTTGACCAACACCCCCTTCCTTAATGCTCATAGTTTCTTCCACAAACACCCTCTTTTTACTGAGTCAAATGCTCTTCTTAAATCCACCAAGGCCGCATACAGAAGTTTCCCTTCACCTGAGTATTTAACTATCAGGTACGTTATGGTAAAGCATTGGTCTATACTAGTAGAGTAGCCTGATCAGAAACCTCCCTGTTCTTCTCCAAGTATATTATTGTTTAGAATCTAGGTTTGCAGATGGAAAGAGAGGCGTTTCCCATAAAGTTTAACTGGAATATTTACCAGGGAAATTGGCCTATAGCACTCAATGTTAGACCTATCCCCCCCTTCTAAATATTGGAACCACTATTATTTGCTTCTAGTCTGTACGTCAAGTGTCCCTTATCATAATGTTGTAAAATAGGGATCTGAGCACTGGGGTCCACCAATCCACGTAATTCTTAAAAATTTCTAGTGGTAAAAAAAATCTGACCCAGATGTTTTGTTCCTTTTTAGCTTGAAGATGTATACTGCTAGTTGTTCTTACATAACCCGGAACATTTCCAAATTATTACACAATTCTTGCCAGCACTGGCCCTTTCATCCTCACTTGGGTTTACTTCAAACTTCTTCCTGAAATACGCCCTCAACTTGTCTCCCCTTATAAAACAATGAGGCTGAGGGCCACCTTTCTTGATCTTATTCACTATTTGCCAGAATAATCTGTCGTCTTTTGCCTGGACTGCCTCTGCTAATTCTTTCCAGCTCTCAACTTGGAATTGGAATTTCTTGGAATTTATTAACAATTTGTACTGAACTTTCCTAATCCTAAAATCTTCATAAGCCTCGTTTGATTTGTTTTCCTTCCAAATCCCTAAAAGATGTCCTAGCTCGTCTTTTACCTTAATACAGTCTTCATCAAACCATTGCTTATGACATTTTAGACGTGGTAGACCTGCTTGCAAGGTTAAATAGGGTAAGAGTACTGTCCTTCAACCCATAATCTCTTGGTTTCCTCAGAGTCCCAAAACCCTTTCTTATGCTCATGCCATGAAGCCAGAGCTCGTGCCAGAGCTGTACCTACCTCCCCGTCTATCTCTGATCTTAAGGAACAGCGGGAGGAGGTAGAGTGTGGTTGTCATGTTGGCCCGAATGACGGACACACAAAGTGGTTCCAAGAATATCTTTTATTGGGCCAACTGTTGGTGGTGGAAATAAGCAAGCTTTAAGGCCACACAGGGTCCTTCCATCAGGCATGTAGCACAGCCAACAGAAATATATAAACTAAGCAAGTGCAGAGCAGATATACACAGGCATGGAATAGGTGGGAGTTGATATAACAAGGTGGGAAGGGATAAAGTGAGAGAGGTGCGCCAGACATTTAAAAATAGCTGTAAGATTATTTATTGGTAATGTATTTATGTATTTAGTGTAAGCACTAACCACTGTTTCCTAGTCTGTCTCCTACACCAATTAATAATCTTAGACCTGTTTTCAAATGTCTGGCACTTCTCTCTCTCTTTATCCCCCTCCCACTCATTCCATGCCCATATATACCTGCTCTACAGTTGCTCAGTTTATATATTTCTACGGGCTATGCTACATGTCTGAGGAAGGGCCCGGTGTGGTCTGAAAGCTTGCTTATTTCCATCAACAACAGTTGGTCCAATAAAAGTCTCATTTGAACCACTTTGTGTCTCAAGATCAGGCACATGCCTGATTGTCATTGTCTTATCTTTTTATCAATAAGTCTGCAAAGACTTATCAATTAGATCAGCTGTAGAAAAATACTTAAGATGCCAATACCTTTTAAGCCTAGTGCATTATAAAATTGACTTCATCTATTTATATTAATGAAAAGCTTTATATGTTCCATAACTGAGTAGGAGTTAACATTCAAGCATCAAGTTAAGGCCAAATAGTTGGCTGGACGGGGCTTCATCTTTGTGTTGATGAAGCCTTCTTCTGGGCATCTGGTAGAACTGCGAGGCATTTGAGAGCTGTCTTAAATGAAAGATTAAGACAATAACTTGCAAGCAAGCTTTTGGGCCATGCAGAGCCCTTCCTGAGGCTTGTAAAAAGTCAGAAGCAGTCAGTCATCTCTGACTCTCTACAAATCTGAGGAAGGGCTCTACGTGGTTAAAAGCTTCCATATCCTCATCAACAGAAGATGTTCCAATAGAAAATACTGACTGAACTACTTTGTGTCTACCTCTTACTTTCAGGACAATACAGCAACCATATACTCTCTTTAAAAAGGAAACAGAAGGCATTAATAAGAAGCTAACGTTCAAGCATCAAGCAAGCACCTCAAGGACATTATTGCTTCATGTTCTGTAGCTAAACAGGCAAAAAATTCACATGAATATTGCACTCCGTAAAAACAGAATTATAGTTGTTAAATGCATGTGTTGCAAAGATTTTACATTAAGTAGTAATTAATGAAAGGATGCTAGTAGTTACAAGCCTCTGTTGTATATTTCTGATCCATTTCAAAATGGTATACATCTCTTAACTTACTTCAGACCATTTAAACAGAAAACCTAAAACATTTTAACTGATAAGTTCTGAATGAGAAGACCAACTGAAATTAGGTAATTTCATGTAAAACAAAAGTTAGATTTTGAAATAATAAAATATCTAATTTTATTTGATACAATGTGTTTACCATCTGTTTTTCATGAGATTCAAGTGTACCAGACGAACAGGAACATCTGAAAGCACTGTAGGTAGCCCTGTAAACATCTCCACTTTCATCTACTCCCTAAAAATGAAATAGTTTACATAGAAAATCAGTTTTTATTATGTGGTTTTAGTATATATTAAAAGTAAATTTCTTGCAATGGGCTGGACAATATGCAGAGCTAACAAGCAAGAGGAAGAGGAGGATTGAAATTCAGGGACGTACATAACAGTCAGGCCTAAAGAGTGACATGGAGAAGGTGGTACATTAACTACAGCAGGAATTCGCAAACCTTCACTGAGCGGGCCACATTTCAGACTGTTGATTCACTCATGACTGTGAACTTCCCCTCAAACCCAACTGACAATACGATCATATCACTGACAGTAATTAAACATGGACAAGTATTTAGCTGGGGAAAAAAATGCACCAGTGGGCACAACCTCCACTGAATTTGGAAATCCAGAATGGTCCTACCTATTCTCTCAGTGGCCAGCACTGAGTAATAGGCAACTTAATAGTATCCAGTGGTTGAGATGGGATACTGTTCTCAATTTTTGAAAGTGGCCAGCAGCTGGGATCAATGGAACTCTTGTTAGGGCATTCTATGACCATAGCCAATTGCCTTTAATATTTTGGGATCCGGACATTCCTAAATTTTGCGCTTAACCAATGTAAGTTAAAAGCATACAACACTCCCTCTTCCACTGTGTTTTTATCTTAATGCAATTCAACCAGAAAAAGCCATCTGACGTCTGGAAAAGTAATGGCTAGGATAATCACTGCAGGACACATGCTGCTCTAAGTAGTATTTCCTAGGAGAAGCATTCAAGAAATAAACTTGAAGTTAGCATGAATAATTTTCTACCAAAAAAAATCCCACTGAAAACTTGTTAATAAAAGAGTGTTAACTCACCTTGACATAAGGTGGTGCAAAAGATGACAAGTACCACTTCACATCTTCATCTCCATTATTTTCAAACTCCAGATAGTTTTCTAAAAGAGAATTTGAGAGATGTACCATGAGCTAATACATGTACCTCAGCTATAATATAGCTGCCTTTAGTGATTATACCTTTAAAATCAAAGGGAAAAAAGTAGTGGTGTTGACATGGCCAACAAGTGGAAATGTCTTGTGCAACACTTGGTCATAAGCCATCTTCTATTAAGAGTGTCACCGTTAATATAACTTGCCCATCACTGTTTTAGCTATTTCACGTTATTTATTTTATTGCATTTATGTGCCGCCCCCTCATGCCTACGGCATCTGGTATCAAAGTGCCAATGTACACAAGCCTGTAGGTTGATCTAACCCTATGCTGCTCAATTCTTAGATAAGATTTTATATACAGACATCTGATATTTATGACATTACTAGACCTTTCTTGAAACCCTTGATGCTACTCAAATGAACCAAAAATAATAATTTTCCTGTAAATTATGACTTTACAAGGATATGCAGCACCTAACTCAAGATAAAGGAAAATTAGCACATTGATTACTATGGTTAATAAGGGCTTGAGAGATGCGTACACAGACATTTTGTGCCAAGGTCTTTGCCCACTAAGAAGCATACAGTGTCTGTATGTATTAGACACAAAATACAATGTGGTCAATGGCAAATAGATTCCTAGTTCATATCTGTGTGAAGACCTGAGCAGGTGCTTCATTTAACACTTTTATTTAGTTTAAGTCTTACACTTCTGACTTCCTCCCCTAAAATGGTATTTAACTATTCAGCTAAGGCATGGCTGTCTCTTCTGGAGTGTCTCTTTTTATCATGCCTAGACCAAAAACAAATAAAGAAAGGCTTCCTGCACCAACACAATACTATTTTGGGTTGCAAGACTGATACTCACTGAGTAAGTTGCTGAAGCAATGCTTTGAGCCAGCAGACTAGAGTCTGCAGAATTTAACATGGCCTATCCCCAGGAGGAATGAAAAATCAACTCAAGAGAATGAAACGAAAGTATATTGACCTCATCCAAAGTCCAATGTCATCCAAGAAGTGCTCTCGTCAGGAGATAATGGCCACTTAATATCCCTGAATATATATTCACACCCTGAAACAGAATCTTTGCAAGCAAATAAGGGATCCTTCAAATCACATCTACCTTTAGTAGCACCTTATGCATTTAGGCTGATGTGATCCACAGGCATACTCATGAAAGGGGAATGAGAATAAAAAGGGGTGTTTCAAACAGTACACTTTTCTTATGAAAGGATTATGACAATAGGGAATAAGTGAGCCGAGAGTGTAACTCAAAAGAGATCCTAAGGAGTTAAAAATACAAAAACTATCATTATTTAAAGCCTCGTCTACTGGCTGGAAAAAAGGGAACAGATTAATAAACTAGAGAAATTAGTAGATAAGCAGCAGTGAGACAGTAGCAGTCTGTGTAACTGAGCTTTCCAGTCTTGGCCATAACCAGAAAGACTGAGCGAACAAAATATCTATTACTAATATCTCCCTTTAGATAAAACTAAGAAACAAAAATTGGTCACCTACCTCGGTGAATTTGTTTCTCTTCTTTCCCACCTGTCAGGGCTCCGCATGGGTAGCTCTGTGGATGGCCGATAGGAGGCAGAAGAAGAAATTCTTCTTGCGCATGCGCGGAGCTGCCCTCTCCTCAGTCCGTAACTGAGCCGAGGAACGTCTCCACTTGCTGTAAAATCTCATGAATACATTAGTGTTCGCACCCTCCCGGATCCGGGAATCATCGGTGCTGTTTGTCAACCAGGCTAATTTAAGAACTGATAAACGGTTTGCTAACTAAAGCTCTAACACTGAACTTGAAAAACTAGCGGAAAAGGGTCTCCCAAGTACCCCCTCCCCATCTACCAGGCTGTTTGACAGGGAGGGTCGGAGCCCTGACAGGTGGGAAAGAAGAGAAAAATTCACCGAGGTAGGTGACCAATTTTTGTTTCTCCTTCTGTCCCGTCAGTGCTCCGCATGGGATGTACCCAAGCCCCAAAACTACGGGTGGGAGCAAACAGCCCTGGGAGTCTCCAGAACTGCCTGCAAGACCCTCCTGCCAAACGCTGCCTCAGCGGATCTAAACAAATCCAACTTGTAATGTTTGACAAAAGTGTGCAGGGAGGACCAAGTTGCCGCCCTGCAAATCTCCTCATAGGATGCCCTTGCCTTAAAGGCATAGGAAGTCACCGCACCTCTAACAGAGTGCGCCCAAATCTGTAAGGGGGGAATCTTATTCTTAGCCTTATAGGCTTCCACAATACACTGTTAAACCCATTTTGAAATAAGAGTCTTAGAGGCTTTCCTACCCGCGTAGGAAGGTCTGATGTTAATGAATAGGGCAGAGGAAGCCCTGAGCCCCTGGGTTCGTTTCAAATAAATTTTTAGAGCTCTCCTGACATCCAGGGTGTGCCAGATCTTTTCGTTGGGATGTACTGGCTTGGGGCAGAAAAACGGCAGGATGAGCTCCTGGGCCCTATGAAAAAGTGAATTCACCTTAGGGATGAACGCCTCCATCTATCCTAAAAATTACTGATTGAGGCTTAAAGATGCAAAAATTAGGATCCATGGACAATGCCCCCAGCTCCGATATCCTGCGCGCAGAAGTTACTGCCACCAGGAAAACTACCTTAATAGTCAACATGTACAGGGAGACATGCTGAAAGAGTTCAAACGGAGCTCTAGTCAGAGCATCTAAGACTAAGAAAAGGCTCCAGGAAGGACACCTGTGGATGACTGGCGGGGAGATATTACGGGCGGCCCTGAGAAACTGCCTAATGTGTATGCGGGAACACCCTTCTGCAGGAGATAGATTGTAGAACAGATGAGATAGCTGATGCTTGACGAGCCAGGGTATTAGGCCTCAGTCCCTTTTCCAATCTGTCTTGTAAGAATTGAAGAGTAGTTTGGACTGTGGCTTGAGTGGGGTCCAGTCCCTTACTAGCAGACCAAACTGCGAACGTCTTCCAGGTGGCTGAATAGGACCTTCCTGGTTGCTGGTTTTTTGGCCTGCTGAAGAGTCGACAGTACTGCCTCTGAGTATCCCTGTGCCCTTAACGATGCCCGTTCAAGAGCCAAGCTGTCAGACTGAACGATGGGGCGTTGTTGCACGAAAGGGGGCCTTGTATCAGCAAGTCCGGTCTCAACGGCAGCTGCATTAGTTGTTCCCAGCTCCGGTTCACGAGGTCGGAGAACCATGGTCTCCTTGGCCAGTATGGAGCCACTAAAATCACTAGTGCTTGCTCTTTGATGATCTTGGCTATAGTCCTCGATATCAGGGGAAAAGGCGGAAACGCATACAGCAGCCCCGATGGCCACTCGTAGTTGAGGGCGTCTCCTGCTTCTGCTGTTGCGTCCGACCCTCTTGTCATGAATCTTTGTACCTGTCTATTGGCTCTGTTCGCGAACAGGTCCATCACCGGGTGGCCGAACCGTTGCACTAACAGCCTGAATACCTCCGGGTGTAGTTGCCATTCGTGAGGGTCCAGTATCCGACGACTCAACCAGTCGGCCTGTATGTTCTCCGTTCCCCTTATGTGCAAGGCCTTCAAGGACTTCAGGTTGCGTTGGGCCCACGTAAACAGCCTCACTGCTTCG
>QEPC01003937.1:1454152-1476334 GCA_003113815.1 Sphenodon punctatus
TAAGAAGACGGGCCGCCGCATTCTGCACCAGCTGCAGCCTCCGGGCCAGGAACAAGGCATATCCTTGTAAAGTCATAATTTACAGTAAAATTATTATTTCTGGTTCATTTGAGGTTTCAAGAAAGGTCTAGTAACCCTTCATCAAGGGTTTCAAGAAAGGTCTAGTAATGTCATAAATATATATATATATATAAAAACATTATAAAACATTAACATCTCATGTTGAGCCTGACACGAGCAAAAGTGATAACTTAAATCTGCATTTACCTGAGCTTTCACCAGATGCTGTCTGTGGAAAAATAAGTGTTCGGTTCCTTATCTCGACTTTTGTAGATGGTGGTTTTGGAAGTGGTTTTATCCGATGAACAATGGGAGGCTCAGAGTGTGGTGGAAGAACATTAAGTTTTCTAGCAGTAAAACCTGTTGCAGGTGCTTCCTGTGAAATATTCTCTCGAATATGCACTTTAATAATCTTTTGCAAAATTGGGGAGAGAGAAGGGGGTGGGAGGGTAAAATCATCCAAGAGTTAGTTCTAAGTAACTTGAACCAAACATACCATAGCAAATACGGATGCCCAAATGTTTTTTTTCAAAACCTATGCCACAATGCAGCAACCATGAATTAGTGGTCTTGCCAAGTACAAGTCACTGGGTCCATTCTACTTCTTTTTGGACTATCATCTCAATCTACAAAGTTTTCTTAACTAGATATTTATTAGTTGAACCACACACATCTTTAGAAATCTAAGTATTCTCACTTTAACTAATGTGTGCAATGTACCTTTTTAACTTGGGGGAACAGTCAAATGCCAGAGAAACCATTCTTTTCCCTTTCTGAAAGTATCTCCCATAAAAGAGTAAAACAACAACAAACAACATTTTGGAAGATAAACAAGTCCAATGTAAATTTCTATTATGACAAACCTGAGGCACAGAAGAGGTTTTTAGTTAAAAAAAAATAAAAATAAAAATAACAAGAAACTCACTGATTTAACTGTAATGTCAAAGCACAAAATTAGTTTCAGGAAGGAAGCTTCAAACAGCTTAGTCAGTTTTAATCTATCTATCTATATTTTTAAACCAAGACCTAAAATCTGCTGTAATTTAAGCCCAGGCCCTCTGGACCTACCTTCTGTGACAACTGAGAACAAATGTTAGTCATCTTTTTGCAGCATCGTTTTAGGTATTTGAAAGCTGGCATCATGTGCGTCAGTCTTTTTCTCTAGGCTAAACATACCCAAATGGTTCCGAGGATGTTTTAGCAGGTTGTCCTGCAGACGTGCCCTCCTTTGCCTGAATGAGATGATTTTTGAAGGTGCCTATATGGTTCAATTGGCAGCCTCCATTTCCAATCCTTAATGGCTCTTGGTGTTTGGTACGTGCAGGCTTTGCAGTGCCTGGGAGAATGTCCCTTGCTTTCCTAATAGTTTCTCACAAAGGGCTAAGATGTTATGCGAGTCCATTGCAGAAAAAAGTTTGGGCAGACCATTTAAGCAAACTCCCTTCTCAGCATTTGCCGTTTTCAAGTCCTGAGGTGAGCCAGAAGCCCTGCAAAGACTTGAGGCAGTGGAGTTGATACCTCTGATGTGGAAACTACAGGAAACTAAATTTCTCCCCAGCTACTTTTTCTCTTCTTTTTTTTTGAAGTCATGAATCATAAAATATATTTGTTTAACAGGTTTGATCCCATCAACACATTCCCTGTATAATATCTGACTAGTTATAGATCAGAGTACATCAGACAGAGAGATTTTTCAGACTGTAAAAATTTGTGCCATGCCCTGAACTACAGAAACATACCTAATAATTACAGAAACAAAGATTAGAGCAAATTTTACCAATAATTATCTTCATCTGAATTCATTCAACAGACCTTATAATCTGTCTTTTTGAAGAGTAATTAATAACTGGTTGTAGTTTTGACTGTTTTGCCCATTGCAGGTGACCAACCCAGTGCCATAACTGAACTCTATTCAATCATGGCCTGATCTCCCAGCTTCTTCCATCTTTGATCAAACTGCAAAAACTCCCTCTTCCCTAGTCCACCGGACAGTCCCTTTCCTTCCAGCAGGCTCAACCACCACTTCAGAGTAAGCCTGTCAGCTGTACTTGCCTCATCAGCCCAGTTCTGAAGTTTTGCCATTGCTGTAACCGTCTTTTAACGAGCAAATGTGTTCAACTACATATTACTTGACCAATGGTGCTTTTACACATTACAGGTCCCACCATCGCCACGGACTGCTCTAGGCTGTGGCAGGAGCTGTCACTCTGGGCCGCACTCAGCCCAGCTGCAAAAAAAAAATGACGGCGGCCTGGACCAGTGAGATACATGGACGTGCGTCTGCATGTCTCTGTCCCCACGCTGTATGCATGCCCAATGATGGCCGCTATGGTGCCCAGCCCCTGCTGCCGCTATGGACTGTGGCGCATGAGCAGGTTATCAGATGTGACAGCTCACTTTTCTCCAAGTCCACCAGTGGGCTCCTGACCATGCTGGAGCTTAGCCTGGCCTATCACTTGAAGATTTCCCCTAGTGACAGCCTGGGCTAAACTCTACCATGGTCAGGAGACAGGCTGTGGAAATATCTGGCGGCCATTCTCTAACATGATGCTGGCATCCTGATTAATCCACGCTAAAGCAGATTAATCCATGTCAATGTCACACCTGAAAACAACCCAATCCTACTTGCTACATTCCCTGCTTTTCTTAATTTCTCCAAGGAACTGAAGGTGGGGGAAGGAGCAGGAGATATTTCCATAGCCTTTGAAATGGATCTCAAAAACAAGGAGCTATGTAATAGAAGCAGGGAGACAGTTGCTCCTCAGTAATATCCCATATGGCTGTCTGTACCTTTCAGTATAAGGGACTTGAGACACGCCTGCTTTTGTTGTATCTTCTTTCCTCACAATACTGTTTCCAATAGTAAAGCTTGGAGCATTTGACATCTTTAGAACCAAGTGCTTTTTTCTCTCTCTCTCATCTTCCCCCTTTTCTTACACTGTTCTCTATCTGCTACCTCTACGAAAATATCTACAGACACACATTTCTATGTAATTTCTAGTTTTTTCCTTTTATATCTACTGCTTTTGGCTGTACAGCTATAGACACGGTGGATATTTCTAGATTTTCAATAGCCAAAGGGCAGATGGTTATGCTCATGAATTAGTGTCTCAAGATTAAAAAAGTTAATGAAGGATTGCCAAAGTCTTAAGATAACTTTCATTTAAGTAAAACAACTTACTTCTTGTGCATTGTCGCAGTGTATATAAACGAGACCACTCCATGGAAATACTGAAGGTTTTGTGGCAAGTGATGGATTAGGACTCACCAGAATTACTATATGGCTCCTAAAAAGTATTTAAAACATGCTACATTACATTTTTAAAAAGTCCAAACCCTAAAGAAACAAGCCTAAGATCAGAGCGCTGCATCAACCTGAAGAATGACAGCTAAATATATTTAAGCCCAAAGATATGTATTGTGATTTTTATTTCAAACCTAAACTTCATACAATTAAGATGTAACAACAGGTGTAACACTCCACTTAAACTTTAAGCACCCCAGATGGTAAAAAGGCTGTCCTTCCACTTTGCACAGGCAACTGACAAGAGGTTGTAGAAAGAAGCAAGCTAACTACACACTTGAGATTCAGACCACATTCACGGCTTCAGAGGCAGGCCAGACCCCGCATATTTTGGCTCAGAGAGAATCCAGAAGCTAAAAGATGAGTGGGGTTTTGCTGGTGTGTAAGACCCCACCTCAGCCCTGCATAGCTTTGCCAGTAAACACTCAGAAAAAGTAGAGCTGGATTTCCCTGCTCTGTACTTTTCCAGGTGTTTGCCTGCAAAGCAGTGCGGCTTTCACACTAGTGAAACCCCATGCATATTTTGGCTTCAGGATTCTCTCCCGGAGCCAACATATACGGGAACTGGCCTGCCTCTGAATGTGTGAATGTGGTCTCAGGAGAAACCAATCAACACGAAAGCCAGTTTTCCAAGAACAGCTCTGCTATTCTTCCTTTTTGGCAGAGCCCTAAGGTATGATACACACACCAAAATAACCCCCCTGGTCCTTACTCTCTTGACCTCTCCAATAAAGCTCCCATTTCTTCCCAAAATGTGCTCTACAACTCAAGCCCTCACTTCTGCAATCCCAATGCTGCAAGCCAATCTAGATTTATGAAGTCTCCACAGGAAATCCACAATACTCCTATATTCCTCAAGTGCTTCCACCCATTTGCCTGCCCGTAGCAAGGATGTACAAAGCAACAGACTCCCATTACCCACTGCTCTGTTGGCAGCAGCCCTCACTTCTTCCTCACCAAGTTTACTGTCAGAACACTTCTGGACTGCCAGCAGCACCCAGAGCTGGAAAGAGGCCAAGGATGTGGTGGCCAGATAGGGCAGTCCCTCCCCAGCCACTTCAAAGGGAGCTGATCTCCTGCACTTCAGCCAGCTATTCCCAAAGGAAACTTCTACTGGTCTCCACCAGATGCTGCCATTTAAAATTAACACTGTGGCAACCAGATGGTTCCTAAAACCCCTACGTTGCCAAGTCACAATTAATCACACTAGTTCTCTCTTAACAATACCTTTTATACTTGCCACATCCCCTGCTTTTTCCTTTTTTTAACCTGGTTTAGAAATTTGGGGGGGGGGGGGGAGGAGGGAAGAGGAGGAGCAGGAGATATTCCCATGCATACGTACAAGTGCACTAATCCATGTTTCAGTACTCTCTTCAACAGTGCAAAATATTTGGGGGATGAAGCTGAAGTTGCCTGAAGAACATCTCCGAAAGAGACATAATAGCAGAACAGATGGGGATGTGGGTTTGTTCTGTTTCCTTTTATCTGGCCAGCCAGTTCTTATGTTTGACTGGAGAAAGTGTGGCAACAACACACCTTCATGACCCAGCCTAGTCACACACACACTTATGACACCTACTCAGTATGCAGCAACCAACATATTCCTTAGCCCTCAGGTAAAGGTGTCCAGCTACTCCCAACCTAGTCTACCTGAAACAATCTATACAACAGACAAACTCTAGATACAGTCCTTACAGCTTCTGACCTACTCACCTTACAATTATTGCTGGGAAGCTTATTGAACTAGCTGAAGCAGTTTAATCATCTCATACCAACAAAACAGTACCCAAGTTCAACGAATGTTAAAAACAAGCTTTTAAATGCAAAAGTAGTCTTTTCTATTTAAGTATTTTAGAAACAAATTCCTTTACTACTCCCACCTCCAACCTCAGTCCAGAGTATTTCATGTATCAAAGTGGGACAATCTAAAACCAATTGTTCATTCTGCTAGGTATCGTAACATGGGTGTCGAACCAAGGTAGTTTTATTATTTAGAATCTGGTTAGCATCTTAATCTATCAACAAATACCCACTTTGCTTTCATGGTAAAAACAATAACACACACTTACTCTGACTCAATAACTCCATGTTGAGGTGTTATTGTAAGACAATGTGCAGGCCAAGACAGTTCAAATTTCAACTGCCTAGTAGAGTGGTTCATAATTTGTATGTGTCCAGTCTCTGCTGCTCCGCCTATTAGGATGCAAATATATTCACACACTTAGCCCAGCTATAAGATACACATGAACTTTAAGGTCTATGATGGCTGTACCAATTAAGGAGAAAGGTTCCCTGCCTAGCTTTCATTGTGTCATGTCTTAAACTAGAAGTCCCCAAACTGGATCAGGACACCAATTTATACATGGGGTTATAATCCCAGTCAAGATTTTATCTACTTTGCATGTATTTGTTGCCATCTATTGTTCAAAATATTGTTCAAAGGCAAATGTAAATAATTAGGCTTAAAACAACGGACTAATATTTTTGTGGTTTTGGGGAGGTTTACACTTGGTAAAATACTCACTAATAGAAGGAGCTGTCAGAATTAGAAGTTCAGGCTCAATAGTCCATGACGGTGCACAGCCTCTCTTATTTTGAGCAGGATCATTAGTATTTAAAGCTAATGCACAGCCCTGAGGTCCTTTAACTGGGAGAACATCCAAAATTGTGTTGGTGTATGTTTCAGAATTCCCAGGTCTGCAAATGAAGTTGCAAAAAATTAAATTTATGCTACAAATTATTATTATTATTATTATTATTTATATAGCGCAAGCAATGTACCTGGCACTGTACAGTCAGTAGTTACAGACAGGTCCCTACCCCAAAGGGCTTACAATCTACGAGACAAAGAAGGGGGAGGCGAGGGATAGGTCAACATCAGGAGAGACAAGGATACAGTCATGAGTGTGAGAAGACGCAAATGCACGTGCTTAACTTAGGTACAGTGAAGAAATTCTTTGTGAGAGAGGGAGAGGATGCAATTTCACTCATGATGAGTCAGGGAAAGCCTGAAGGAAAAGGTAGATTTTCAGGAGGGATTTGAAAGGGGGTGAGGGGGTAAGGAGAGAAGGATGGAGCAAAACAAGATGTATCCAGAAAGGGAGTTCCAGGCCTGTGGGGGCAGCAAGAGAGAAGGGGCAAAGATGTTTAGAGGAGCAGGGGAGTCGCAAGCAGGTACGTGTGGGAGCAGAGGAGGAGTGATGCTGCCAGGCAGTAACGTGGCAGGACACAAGAACAGACTGATATGGGGGAGCAAGGACATGAAGAGTCTTGAAGGTAAATACCAAGAGCTTGTGATGAGTGTGTTCCCATAGAGGGAGCCAGTGTAAGGCATACTCCACCTTGCTTGTCAAAGTGACAAGCAAGGTGGAGGACTTCGAGACTAGAACAGGGGAGACCAGTAAGGAAGTAAGTTACAGTAGTCAAGGCGAGAGATGACTAGAGCATGGACTAGGGTTTTTGCAGTGGCAAAAGTAAGGCAGGGCCAGATTTTAGCAGTATTATACAGGGCAAAGTGGCAGGATTTGGCAACAGCCTGGATCTGAAGCGTAAAGGAGAGGGAGGAGTCAAAAACAAATCCCAGGCTACATGCCTGAGGAACAAGCTAGATGGTGACACCCTCAATGGAAACGGAGGAAAGTAGGAGGGGAATGTGTGGTGCGTTTGGTTTTTTTTTTTGGGGGGGGGGGGGGNCCTCCTATTCTTTAAAATATTTTCTTGACCTTTGTTGTTTTTCACCATGTGAGACCCTGTTACCCTAATTGTTTGCTTTGCGTTTGGTTTTTTTTTTTTGGGGGGGGGGAGGAGGGGGGGAGAGAAGTTCAATCTTGGCCATATTGAGCTTGAGTTGGTGGCAAGACATCCAAGCAGAGATGTCAGAGAGACAGTCAGCGATACAAGACTGGATGGAGGAGAGCGTGGGAGTGGAGAGAGGGTTGTGTGTCATCAGCATACATGTGGTACTGGAAGCCATGAGATTCAATGAGTTTACCCAGAGAAAGAGTATAGAGGAAGAAGAGAAGAGAAGAGGGCTCAGGACAGAGCCCTGGGAAACTTCCCTAGAGAGGGGGAGCGATGTAGATGAGGTACCAGCAACAGAAATATTGAAGGAGCTGTTACAGAGTTATGAAAAGAACAAGTTGAGAACAAAGCCCCGAAAACCAAGGGAGTGCAGCGAGTCCAGAAGGCAGCCATGGTCGACAGTATCAAAGGCAGCAGAGAGATCAAGGAGGACAAGAATGGAATAGAGGTCCTTAGACTTACATAATTTTCTTAGACACTAAGAAAATTAGAAACTAAGAAACTTCCTAAGAGAGCTACCTCTGTTAAGGTTTTATTCTGCTTCTTCAGACTTATTTCCTTCCCTTTTAGTACATTGTCTGAGGACGCTTTCACAACTGTGGGAACGTGTCATTAGAAGGCCAGGAGAGGGGACATGCATATGAATTAGATGGGTCTTTGATCAGGTGTGAATGCCCCGAGGCGGGTGATTGAAGCTTTTATGGACGGTTTACAAGGATGATTCACAGTGCTGGTATTTCCCAGCTTAGTCAATCACCTTTGTAAACATGCATAAAAGCTTCAATGACCCGCCTTGGGCATTCACACTTGATCAAAAGACACACCTGATTTTTATGCGGGTCCCCTCTCCTGAACTTCTAATGTCCAATTTGTGCAGGTGTGAAAGCGAACTCAGTTTGCCAGGTTCTCCACAGAAAGTTTCTTATCAGTAAAGATTAAAATGCAGTATCCAATTCATATAGGACAATGAGAAGTCCAAGTGTACGTTAAGTAGAAAAAGATCATCAGGTATTTAGAAGAAATTCTATTCAAAAGTGGGCAATAAAAAGTTACAGGACGTTAGTTCTAATTACAGGAGGATTTTTCTATTTTACCTACCAGCAGCAATTAAGAAAGATTCATTTTACTGGTCTAACTGAAGGGCCCAAATTGGATGCTTCAGTGACAAGTCCAACAACTGGGTATATATGAAATGATCCATCCATGTCTTCCATTTCCAGCTTGAGGGAGTCAAACTTGAGGACACCCTAAGCATGAAGTTGCATCCTCTGGCCTTCTTGACTAATAATCATTAAGAGACCTAATCCCCCATGAATTTACTTAATCTTTTTTGAGACAACTTAGACTACTAGCATTTACCACTTCTTGCAGCAAAGAGTTCCACACAGTAATGGTCTTGGTTAACCTATAATTGCTCATGGTTTTATGACACCTCATATCAGATAAGTGTTGCATTGCACATCTGCTTACTTCCTTCACTCATAATTCCATAGTAACATAAAAGATCAGCAAATACACTCTCCAAGCACTACTCCGTAGGGAAAGACAATAGGAACACATGCCTCTCAGCATGGGTCTGAGGAAAACGAGGGAAACTGTTTCAAGACTCTTCAGGAGGTAACTGCCATGATTCAAGTATTGGGTTACAAAAAACAACAACAAAAAGCTATCTAGAAAGAGAGAAATTTTAACTCACTAGAACCACACCCAAGCCAGGGAAGCAGACTCAAACTAAAGTCCTGAACAGCAGAATTTAATCCAATTACTGCGCCGCTGAGTCCAATTTTCCTCTCTTTTTTAGAAACACCAAAGTCCACAGAGTTCTTGGAGAAGGAACGGGCTGCCGGTGTTGGGGCGAGACATCACACACCCCCGGGAGGAATGCGTGATCCAGCTCCGCCCCCAACGCTGCCTACTTTAGCACCTGCACTGCTTCTGGCAGTGCTGGTGGCGTGCACCAAAGGGCCACGCGAGAGTTCATTGAAGCCTGTTGGTACTGTGTTCCCCTAATTAGTTGTGGGGGTTTGAAGATATTAACTTTAAAAAGGGGGAAGAAGAAACGGAAGAGAGCAACAGCCTCGCCACTAGATAATCCCAAAGGCAAGCAACCAAAATTTACTAATTTTATTGCTGCACCAGTCCAGCAGGATTCTGTAGATAATTCTCCTTTTCTCCCCATGTCAAACCATTTTTCCTGCTTGGCAAACATGGAGGATAAAAATGAAGCTTCCAAATGTGTGCACCAGGACATTATTAGTGACCTTGACTCAACTAAATTATCAATAGATATGGGGAATGTTAAGAAATGTGAACAGAGGCAATATAATTCCAAGCATCCACAATGGTATGAATTGGTAGAGCTTCTTAAAACTCCGTGCCTGGTTAGCCAAACCGTTTCCCTCCTGTTCTCCAATATTTCTGAAATGGATAACATGTTTGTTTCTGTAAGAGAGCAGCTTAAGGAATTGGTGGGTAAATTTGATACCCTAATTAATAATAAAGACGATCTCGGTAGTAATGTTCCCTTACCTTCCAAGATGGCCCCCTGGATGCAGGGAAGGGAAAATGAGGGAAATAAGTCTAACATCCTACCCTCCCCTGCAGGAAAATATGACCATCGGACATAAAAAAAAAGAATGTATTTAAATCCTCTAAAGTAGCTGAGCAAGCTATTTTATTAAAAGTCTGCTGCCTTCCAAACAGGATATTGCCAAGCTGGGAAAATAGGGCTTTTGTCCAAAGAAATATATACCATCTGACTGGGCTGAAATTAACCACAAATGAAATCCTCAAAATTGATGGCCCCTTCCAAAATGGAGTGAATATTGAATTACAACTCAGATTTTCCCATAAGGAGATCGTTAGGAAATTTTTTCTAGCTAGGATGTTTCTATTAACAAGGGGTATCTCTATAGATAGAGCATTCGTGCGCAACACCTGTGTAGATATTGCCCCCCTAAGGAACAATGTTTTCTCTCCTCAATCGCAGTTGTGCAATAAATTTAGCCACCAGCCAGAATCTCCCCAACTTCCCTCCAACTCTAGGCTTTTAACCCTCCTGCACTTGAGAAACTGACTAATAACTGTATCGGGGGGTCGAAAGGACCCCCATTAATAAATAGCTGAAAAATAATGAATGCAATTGATTTGAAATGGACTCCAGATTAAGAATTTTTTTTGACAATTTATTAGTATAACAACTGAAAAACAGAAATACAAAACAACCCCCATAGTATTGGGGGGTCACCATGACCCCTCATGTAAAGCAGCACAACAAAAACAGTACAGGAGGGTCATGTTGACCCCCTCCAATCCCAGAAAAGGAGAGGAGGAGCCAGCTCAAAAGTCTTGAGTTCACAGTAGGATGGCCAGAGATACCAATTTTAGAGGACATTAATGAAAAATACAGGTTGCAGGGCTTCATTGTTTTCAAGTGAGCTCTAAGCTCACAGTAAATGTAGGGGTCATCAACACCACCGATGCAGAATGAATAGGTATTTTTCCAACACAAAGCGGCTAATGGCTGTGATAAAAAAAAAAGTGTCAAGAGTACACTCTAAATAGGTGTTAACTGCTGTGTAAAGATAAGGAACAATAGAAGCTGGCCAGTTGACCTTTCACCGGAAGTCAATGTAACCCCCCAAAGCATTTTATGGTGATATTTTCCTAAACACACCACTAATGACCTTTGTGAACTCAAACTAAGTGCTACATTTCGTCCTTCACCCTCATTGAGGGTTTTACTTAGGAGAGCAGGTGCTGGGTTAAGATTAATTTTTTTAAAAGATATGTATTTTAAGAACATATATGCAAGGGGTCAACATGACTCCCACTGCAAAGGGCGTATAGTGCTTTCATTTTCCCATTGACTTACATTGGGGTCGAAAGGACCCCTGATGATGAAATGATAAAAACCTCCATTTTAAAAAAATGGGGAGGGGGGAGGAACATGAAACAAGGCAGGGCAGTTGACCTCACACTTCTTGAGGAATACATGTGGGGAGTGGTGGTTCAGGCTTGCCATACAGCTTTATGATTTTTTAGCAGTCTTTGGGGTCAGAAACACCCACGGAAAAGCAGGAGGTTAAGGGGACTGGATTTGATGGATCTTTGTATGGCCTCTGATGAAACTGATAGAAATAGAAAATCTGAATTCCATGCTGCATTCGATGCCTTAGTGGTTATCGACCAAGCCAAGGTCCTTCAGAAATTAAGCACCTTACAATCCAAGTTAGGGTAAAAACATTTTGGATTTTTGTGCTCAAGAGATTAAACCTGCAGGCAGTATCATCGCAGGAAATAGGAATCAAATAACAAGTCATAGAGTTGTAACTGAAAATGACAGAGACAGGACAGAGAAGCCAGGACAGAGACAGGACAGAGAAATGCATGTCAGCTCAAAAGTCTGGCAAACATGGAGGATAAAGCTTTCGAATGTGTGCACCAGGGCATTATTAGTGACCTTGACTCAACTCAATTATCAATAGATATGGGGAATGTTAAATGTGAACAGAGGCAATATAATTCCAAGCATCCGCAATGGTATGAATTCGTACTGACAGGCAAATTAAGGGGACAGAGAATGGGGCAGCTTATAATAATGTAGCTGAGATGGATACACTAGTAGCTGAAGATACTGATACTGCCAATCTAAGCATCAATTCATGACTTTAATCATTTATATAGTTCTTCTAGGAATGTTTTTTTGCTCCATATTCTTTCATGGAACATGGCTAGATGGCCTACTAGTATAAGTAAGGAATTCACTGACTTGGTTTCCAACCACACTGTTGTGTGTGTCCAAGAAACCTGAGCTGTAGACTCAGTGGACCTTCAGTTGACAGGTTTTAATGTCTGGACTAGCTCAGCTATTAAAACTGCCACGTTCGGTAGACCAGCTGGGGGCCTGGCTATATTTGTTAGCCAGAAGCTCCAGATAAATATGTGCCAACTGGAAAATGCTCCTAAGAAATCATTAGCAATCTCTCTCTCTTAGGGGGCCGAGGCCTCCTTGATTTTTGTAAACACTTATCTTCCACCCTGCAGGGGTATTTACGAAAGGGCTGTGTTCTGGAAACAGCTAGAAGAATTTCTTGACTCTATGGATGAGAAATTTCCTGATTCTCCAGTCATTATATTAGGGGATTTCAATTCTAGAATAGGTAATTCTGAGCCAGCGATTGTCCAAATGTTGGCAATTGATGAGGAGGAGGATTTCTTATCTCCTACTAGACACTCCAGGGATGCAATTTTAAATGCAGCTGGTTTACAGTTCCTCCAGTTTCTGTATAAAAGGAATTACAAAGTCCTAAATGGAAGGACTAATTCAGATTCTTTCGGGGACTGGACTTTTATTGCCCCCACAGGAGCAAGCGTAGTGGATTATGTTTGTATACCTGCACCACTAATGGACAGATCACTGGACTGCAAGGTTTTATTCTTTGGTTGCAGTGACCACCAGCCATTAGAATTCTCAATTAATTTTGATCATGATCCAGCACCAATGAATTCAACTAATCTAGGTGTAGCCCATCTATTGACAGCGTTTAAGACTCCCAAGATGGAATAACAATCTGGCAGAATTGAAAAAGGAGCTTTTTTTGACAGACGATTTGGTATTGTTTAGGGAAGAATTCTTGAAACTTAACCCCATAAGGGATAATTTGAGTCCCCTTTCTCTTAATATAGTGAAATATCTTAAGGACACAATATTTGCTCCTTATTCAATTAGCACATTTTCCAACACGGCGCCACGGTTTGATGGTGAGTGTAAAAGAGCCAAATCTGATTTAAATAAGAAAGCCAGATATGCTACAGCAGATCAATTCTCTCACTCTTTATCAGAATTAATTGACGCTAAAGCTAGATATAAAAAGTTGATTAAAAGGAAAAAACTAAATTACCAACGATCCCTTTGGAATCGTTTGGAGGAAGCCTTGGCCAGCAAGGACATGACAGCTTTTTGTAAATTGGTAAATCATGGGGTGAATGATAATACCTCTATCCCCGAGGCGAATATCCCCACCTCTGTGTGGCAGGAATATTTTGATGGCATCTTTAATAAATATAGGAGATGCCACAGTGATCTGAAAAGGGAACTGGCACATCATCCCATTTGGCCCCCAGTTACTGACTTAGAAGTCAGGTCTTTGTTAAGTAGTATTTCTAACAACAAGGCTCCTGGTGAGGATGCCCTACCTGGGGAACTCTTTTGGCAGCATATTGACTGGTGGGTACCTATACTGTGTAATTTATTTAGCTCTATAAACCAATCCGCAAATATCCCAACGGGCTCGAACTCTAGCATAATAGTTCCTATATATAAAAAAGGAGATAAGTCCTCTCCTAATTACAGACCAATAAGTCTTACTGACATTATAGCCAAGGTGTACGCTTAGCTATTATTAAGCAAGCTTGAAGAGTGGGCTGAAGCCAACCGTATTATAGCAGAGGAACAAGATGGATTTTGCGCCGGGTACTCTACAATAGATCAATGTTTTGTTCTGGCCCATTAGGTCCAAAAATATATAGTAATTAAGCTATCCAAATTATACTCTGTCTTTGTTGATTTAAGAGCCGCTTTTGACTTGATAGATAGGAGCCTCTTATGGGAGAAATTCAGGAAAACCAATATAGACTGTAGGTTATTAAATCTGATTCAGCTTCTATATGGTAATACAGATATTCGAGTACGGCTCACTAATAATGGACAACTTTCAGAGCTTATTATAACCTCAAATGGAGTGAAGCAGGGGTGTGTCTTGGCTCCATTTTTGTTTAATTTCTTTATCAATGAGATAGTTGGCTTTATTTCAAGTAAGCAATGTCATTTTCCTCGTGTTGGACAGAGGCATATCTTGGCATTATTTTATGCAGATGATATGTTTCTATTGTCACTCACTAAGGTAGGCATGCAACAATTATTCGACACATTGAGGGATTACTGTGTAATGAACCATTTAGAAATACATTATTCTAAAACTAAGGTGTTGGTATTTGCCAACTCTTTTCATCCCAGTAAATGGCAAATAGGGTCGCAGCCTATAGAACAAGTCAAGTCTCAAATATCTCGGGAATTTATTCCATTATCTGGGTAGCTGAACAAAACACCTAGATTCGGTAAAGCTGAAAGTGGATCATTCCTCTAATGGAATATTGAGATTTTGGAGAACTATGGGGGCCAAACTTGTCAAACCCGTTATTCAGTTGATAAACCATAAATTGACCCCACAAATATTATATGGGGCTGCGGTCTGGGGGGCATGCTTATATTCCGGGGCTCGAAACTGTGCAACTGAAAATCTGTAAAAGGGTTTTGGGTGTTCCTTTTTCTACCCCTTCCAGTATGGTGAGGGCTGAGCTGGGTATCCTTCCCATTGAATACAAGACTAAACTGGCCATATTTAGATACTGGATACATCTCTTCCATATGGGAGAATCCAGGCTACCAAAATTGTGTTTGCTGGAACAAAAAACATCTAAGGAGAAAGCTTCATGGGTTTACAAAAGTGAATGTTTAATTTGAGTCTATGGCTTGTCTATCCCTGAGTTGGTTAGTGGCTCCAGAGTAAAGCAAGAGCAAAGTTGGAAGGCAGAACTCACGATATTTTTACCCAGGCTAATATGGCCCAAGTTAAAACCTCTTTAATTGCTCTACAATATGCAGATTATAAAACTTTGTTTCTATATAAAGACTGTCGTTTATAGAGAATGCAGCAGCTACGGCTGCTTTCACATGTTTGTGGGTGCAATTGTTCCCCTCTACAGTCTTGGAAGGGAGATATACGGGAATTATGGACAATTTGAGGCTTTGTAGTTGCCATCAGATCAAGATTGAAGATCTCAAACACTACATTTTCAATTGCCCGTATAGTGAGAATCTAAGGTCTAAAATTATGACTCTTATATTAAAAAAGGAAAGAACGCTGGAATGTTAGTTGGAAATTATCTTATTTATTGGCAAATTCAAATATAGAAATAACAAGGGCAGTCGCAAAATTTGCCTGGCAGTCCGAGCTTGGCAGGAAAACAAGGCTAACTGAGTGTGTGAGAGGATCTTGGATACTAACATTGGTTATTACTACTGGACTGTGGGAGCTTTAACCTCGAACCAATGCTATTTTGGGCTTGGTTGATGTAATTATTTGGCTGTTTGACTCTGGCCAATGTAATCTGAGGTTGGAGAAACGGGAATGATTGATGGACTTTATTATTAAAATTAAAGTTTAAGTTCTAGATGCAGGGGTCAAAAGTGTTGTCGCCACAAGCCCCATGAAGGACAAGGCAAATTTTAACTTTTTGTATTTTAGCGTTTATAGCTGTTGACAGTTATTTCCTTTTAAGTTTATTTTAAATAATGACATGTTGGTTTTCTTCCCCCCCCCCCCTTTCCTTGATATTGTCAAATGTTTAAATTTGTTACGCCCAATGGCCAAGCAAAAATAATTACTTACTACTAATTACTTACTACACAGAGTTCTTGCCTAGATAAGGAGTTTTGTTTTACATTTTTACACTGCCCTTTCTCGAAGGCTCAGGCCAGTTTACAAAAAACATAATAGTTTAAAAAACATTAAAATACTATTCATCATAAAAACCCTACTTATACCAGCCCCAGTCTTCCACCTAATCCCTATCCTCGCCCGTCAAATGCTTTACTTAAAAAAAAAATCAAACAAAAAACAAAACAAAAACCCCTTTACAGCAACTCTGAAAGGTGTTCAGGCCCAGACTCGGATGGACCTTCAGGGGAAGGGAGTTCCACAACATTGGTCAGCAACCAAAAATGCCCCCGTGAGTCCCCTTTAAAGAGGCATTTAAAAGGATGTCTGTACAGTATCATGGTGAAGAGACACAGTACTGTTTAAAGAGCCAACATACAGCTGGAATTTCAGAGTGGTGGAAGGAGGGCAAGAAAAGCTTGCTCATCAGCCTTTTGAGAATAGCCCAGGACCGAAGGGCTACAGCCTGTAGCTGTGAAGAAAATTGGTGCGCTTACTGGTGACTTTTCTTTCTAATAGGCTTTCTGCTTGGCACTCCTTAGCATGGGTGTGTTCCTTCGCAACCAATCAGAAGGCAGGCCTCAAAGTGAAAGCTGTAGGTGCCTGGGCCAGGTGAGGAGCACCCCCTTCAAGTTCCAGTAAGAGTTTTTCCAGAGCGAGTAATGCTTCCCTATACTGGAAAAGAATAAACTTGGGCGGCGTGGACCAAAGAATAAAATAGGCTCCCCCAAAAGAGCATATCCTACTCCTATTCCAAATATAATCATATTACCCTCTGGTATGGGGCATCCACTGTTTGTCCAAATGCCATCTGATCCATCGGGCCTACTGGCAGAATAAGCAGATGGTTGGGCCAAAGTGCTGAGCAGGAAGTCAAGTAGGAAGACAATTCACCTATAAGTGCCCAAAAATTTCTTTTCTCCCTACTGCTTCCTTCAGTGGATGAATGCTAGTAGTAGCTTTTCCTGCCTGGCACTCTTTAGCATGGGATGTGCCAAGTTACCCCCCATTAGGAAGGATCACCAGGGGGCTTTGGCTACAGATCGGATGCTATGGCCTGGAGAATCCTCCAGCTAAAGGTGGTGTCAGCCAATGACATGGTATGGATCCTGTAGTGTCTGGCAAAAGGTATGAAGGAAAGACCAAGTTGCTGCCCTACATACTTCCCTCTAGGAGGTCCTGGATACCAGGGCCCTAGAGGTGGCAGCAGACCTAAGGGTGTGCGCCATCACCCTACCACCCAAGGCAAGTTCTCTAGCCTTGTAAGCCTCTGTGTCGCAGGCACAGATCCAGCGAGCTATTACAGTTTTGGATGGTAAATGACAAAAAGGTTCAAGGACCTACCCTCTAAGTGGTTGCATTGGACAAAGACCTTAAGTACCCACCTGATATCCAGCGAGTAACACACAACCTCCTTTGAATGTGAAGGGCTAGAGCAGAAAGTGGGAGAAGTTACCTCTTGTGCCCTGTGAAATAGAGACTTGACCTTGGGGATAAAGGTGGAGTCAGGTCTGAGAACCACCTTATTCTTGTGGAAAACTGAGCTCAGGAACTACCCTAGCTTAGATTCTTCTTGCCGAAGTTACGGCAATGAGAAAGGCTACCTTAATATTGAGAAAGTATATGGACATGGACATGAGGGGTTTGAAAGAGGCTTCAGTAAGGGAGCAGAGAACCACATTAAGGTTCCATGGGAGAAGCCTATGCACCACTGGGGGAGACAGGATCCAAGCCACCTGTAAAAACAGTCTCACATGGGGATAAGCGTGGAAGACCTGTAGATGAGTCAGGGTCCAGGATGGTGCCTAGGGTTGATACCAATTTAACTACGGTACTGGGCTTGAGCTCTTGTCTTATCCCTCCTGGAGGAATCCTAACAAGTCAGGAAGACCAAGGGAAACAATCTATCCCTATTCCTGTGCCACTGAAACAAACACTTCCAGGTGGCCAAGTAAATCCTATTAGTGGACCCTCTGCAGGTTCTCAGGATCTGATCTGAGTAACCTCTAGCTTCTAGAACCCCACAGCCCCATTCAGTAGCCAAGTCGTCCATGGGTCCTGATGAGTGAGAGGACCTTGCTTGATCACATACTGGTGGAATGGGTCAAGCTGGGGCATGCACTTTGAGGTCTACCAGATCGGAGAATCACAGGCGTCTTGACCAGAATGGGGCTATGAGAATCACAAAAAGCATTCTCTTGCCAAGCCTTTTGGATGGTGCAGCCCAGGACTGGGAAGGGAAAAATCCCAGAGACCAGAACTGTATGAGTGCATCTATGGCTGGAGCCCCTGAGTCCCATCTCTGGGAGAAATCATCCATGGTTGTTTTGCTCGCCTGTGGTGAAAACAGGTCTAGGATCGGGCAGTCTAAGATCTGAACTACCCTGTTGAATACCATTGGGCGTAGTTTCCACTCCCCTGGGTCCCTGTGGCCGAGACAGTCTGCCTCTATTGTCTATGCCCTTTGTGTGTATTGCCTAGAGAGGATCTTGGGCTCTGCCCAAAGAAAGAGCACCTAGGCCTCCCTTTGGAGCGTGGCAGAGCAGGAGCCGCCTTCATCGTTAACATACGCCATTGCTGAAGCATTGTCTGTCTGGATCAGAATGTGTTGACTGAGAATGCCCAGCTCAAACACCCCAAGCGCATGCTGTGTTTTACCTTGTTCTCTGCGTCCATGATGGTGACCGGGGGGTTGGAATCGGATATGCTCAAAGGGTTTTTTTTCTCTACGAGTGTAATCCGTTTATGACCTCAGGGGGCAGTGACAATTGCCTATTGTTTCCTCCAATGATGTCCAACTGAAATTGCTGAAGGAAATTCTGCAGTGACATCGGATGTAATCGTGCCCATTGGACATTGCCGATGCATGTGACCAAAGAACCCAGGAGCCACATCAGGAAGCGCAAGGATACTAGGCACTGTAACAACAGGGCATTGATGAAAGTTGCACTTTCCCCTTGACTCTCAAGACTGCTACTTTGTCTAGGAGGATGTCAACCATGATGCTTAGGTGCTGGAGGCAGTGGGATGAGGTGAGTTGGCTCTTTGTAAAATGTATCACCAAGCCATGTGTTTGGAGGCAATCTATGGTGGCTGATAAATCTGATACCACACATTGAGACCTTGATCAGACCAGGATGTCAGCCAGATAGGGTATGCGTGGATCTCTTGCCGTTGAAGACGTGCCACGCGGGGCACAAAGGACCTTGGAGAACACGTGTGGGGCCGTGGCTAAGCCAAAAAAGGCAAGGGTACGAAAAGGGCAAGAAGGGTACACATCCTACAAATCCACTGAGGACAGGAGGTTGACCTTGGAGGTTGCAGTGACCATGGATTTCAGGGTTTCCATCCTGAACCTCTTGTACTTTGTGAAGCAATTTAGACATTGTAAGTCCAGCACTGCTCTGTCTTTCCCATTCTTTGGGGGAACCAGGAATATGGTTGAATATGGTACCTTCCCTTGCTCGGCTGGAGAACTGGCTCTATGGCCCCCACTTTGTGCAGATGGGTCTACGGCTTGGATCATGAGCAGCTTCTTGGCCACATCCTTGGGGACTGGTGATCATAGGAACCTGTCCCTCTGCCTGCCTGAAGTTTTATGAAATACCCCTGATTTTACAATCTCCAGCACCCACTTGTCTGAAGCAGTGTTCTCCCATATCCAGACGAAATGTGCCCGCCTGCCCACGAGCTGGAGGTTCTGCCCCATGGGGGTGGGGGGAAGCTGGTGAGGACATCATGCCAAGGATTCCCTTCTCTATGCTTGAAGGAGGAGCCTGGGTTGCGAGAGAATTGCCAATGGGGGTTTGAGTAATGAAGGTCCCTGGGCTGAGCTCTCCAGAGTTGCCAAAAGGACACTTGGTTCTAAGAAGCTTGGTTGGAGTGAAAAGTTCTCCTGGGGGTTGATGACATGAGTGCCCACTTCTTTCTCTCAGCCATCTCTTCTACCATCTTATCCAATATTGCCTCAAACAATTTGTCTCCCACGTACGGATCTCCTGTAAGGGACGTCTTGGAATGCTCATCAGTTTTCCATGGGCACAGCTACAATCAGCTGTTCGCAGGAGGGGCGGGATACAAATTGAATAAATTTGTATCCTAAGTATTTTATTAACAGACTATCAACATACCTGTCTGACTCTAACTTATGTCCCGGAGACCAGTGCTAACAATCTCTATTAAATTGGGAACTACCAGGTTCACCAACTACAGCAAGAATAATCTTTCGCATATTTGCATAAAAAAGGTGAATATCATTTGACTTCTGTGGAAGATCATACTCTAGAAGAAAAAACATTTTTGAAAGTTAGGACAGAAAATCTGAACAGAACAAAGTATAATATTCATGCCCATAATTATTTTAGGATCGTGGATTGAATAAATAAAAAAATAAAATAAATAAATCATTTCTTTACTGCCACATTATGATCTGACATACTCTGACGCACACATCATATCTATGGAGATGTCTGCAATGTAGAAGGCTGCCAGTGAGGCTCTGTTAATGAGGGTCAAGTGCATCTTGTACGAGATCTCGGGCTTCCTAGTGGCCAACAACGAAGACATAATTGCCCTGCTAAAAAAAGGTGATAGCCATAGTCCTTCTCATATCAGCTGTTATAGCCTCAAAGATTTTCCTCAAGGAGTTGACACGCAGACAGTTTGATTTCTGGGAAACACATCCCGGTTGGGAGGAGTGGCAGTCTCTCTAGCCAGCGCTCCTGCTACAGAGTCTACATTAAGCATCGCAAACAGAGTCCTTGTCACTTGGGAAAGGAGAATACAGGGTGTTGGGAGAACTGTGCCCCCTTGAAAAACACAAGGGGTGAGCCCATGCAGACTTGATCACCGGCTGGAAGGTAGGGGGAGAGGCAAACCTCTCCTGCATCTTTTGCCTCAGAAGGAACTTCTGCTTGGCACTGGGAGGCTCCTTCTGTTGATCTTTTCCAGGGGAGAACTAAAGCATCAGTGCCTCAGTTACTTTTCTTACCATTCTAGTAAGCATTGAAAGCGGGAAAAGCCTTTCCTGGTAGTCCTTATTGGAACAATTTTCCTCCTCAGAGATCTCTTCCTCCCTCAAGGGAAGAATCGGAGCCAATATCCGAGGATGTTATGTTGGAAGAAGCCTTGAGTCTCTTTAAGGAAGGTTCTTGCTGCCAGCCAGTATTGGCTGTGCTTTGCATCCTTGCTGCATTGTGCATGAAGCCCCTGCGTGGCAACTCCCAAAGGAACTCGGGGTCTGAGAAAGGACAGTCCTTCTCATCCCCTTCAGATGCCTCCTGGATCCTGATTCGATGTCGAGGGGCTCTCTCGCCAAAACACAGATGCCCTTGAGGCAGGCTGCTTCCCTCCCCACTTCCTGCTTGCCTCGAGGTTCTTTTGAATGGATGTGGGGAAGTCTGTTGCTCGCTCAGTCGTTCACGATCAGCAGGATCATGGCTGTCATTGCCCTGTCACTAGAGGATGGGGGGGCTCCTGACCCTTTGGGAGGGTGGCCCATTGAGGTCTGATAACACGTCTATGATCCAATCAAGGATATGGCATGGCACCATGGTGCCCGCATATCCTTGTGTTGATGGCTGAGGACTGGGGGAAGAAAGGAACTCTCTGGGCAGATGGCTGTCACCCACCTCCTGGGTGGGTTCATACCCCCATGACCTCCAGGACCCGGTTTTGTTTCACTGCCATGCCTGCTTCCCCCCCGGGACAATCCCTCTTGATCTGGGGAGGTGGTGGCCCAGGGTCCATGCTTGTTTCTTACACGAGTGACTCTGCGAGCATGGGGGTTTCCAGGTTCCTAGTACCTATAAACACAGGACCCTAATCATGGCTTATCTTCCAACACAAACTGCCTTTCAGTTTGACAATAGCAGCTCCGTCATTTGCAGTTAAAAATAACCAAAAAAACCCAAACCAACGACCACCCCACACTGATGGCTGGAAACAAGCATCAGCAGCTGAACATGCCCTACTGGTGTTTCTAGACTGTTCAGCTATCACACTTCTGACAGATTTTATGCCCACTACATAGACAAATCTCTCTCTCTCTCTCCCCAATGTTCACCTTAGGAAGAGTCTTAAAAGTAGTCAAAGCATTCTTAATGAAAAAGTAATCTAAGACAACCGTACATTATGACGTAGCTTTCATCATTTGTATAGTTTTGTGCCAGCCATCAACTGAGATGATCAAGTCTTATCTGGCATTTGATTCAAGAAACAAAATGTGACAAAGTGCATTCCTAAGTACTTTATTAGCAGACTATCAACATACCTGTCTGACTCTAACATATGTCCCGGAGACCAGCGATAAAAATCTCTATTAAATTGGGAACTACCAGGTTCACCAACTACAGCAAGAATAATCTTTCGCATATTTGCGTAAAAAAGGTGGATATCATTTGACTTCTGTGGAAGATCATACTCTAGAAGAAAAAACATTTTTGAAAGTTAGGACAGAAAATCTGAACAGAACAAAGTATAATATTCATGTCCATAATTATTTTAGGATCGTGGATT
>QEPC01003937.1:1479301-1545454 GCA_003113815.1 Sphenodon punctatus
CCCCCCCCCCCCCCAGCAGATAGTGACCCTAGTCCGCAAGATTCAGCGAGGGCAAGCGGGGCTCCGAAAGGGAAGGGTAACTGTTTCAGGATTCTCTTATTGGAATAAATTTCCTCTTTGGTTACTTTTTTAAAAATCTCATTAGCAATTGTACACAGCCAACTCTTAATTTTGTAAAATTAGAAAGGAAAAGTGGGTCCTTACCTGGTGAATTTTTCTTCTACAGGGATTGGATGGCCAGCTCAGGACTCTGGGATTAGATCCCCACCTTGACCAGCAGGAGGCAGACTTCAACTTTTGGGGCATGCACAGAGGAATCTGACCCCCAGTAGCTCCAGATGATAGTAAGCAATACCAACCTAGCCTAACATTTCTCCAACTCTACCATATTCAGCCCACCAAAAGGAACAAAATGTTTCTTCTGCCCTCCCCCCCCCCCTTTTTTTCTTTAAAGCTATCCAAAGGGGACAGTTTCATCCTGCAAAGTTAAGTAACCAGGCGGGGAGCTGGCCATTCAGGAGTAATTTCTGTAAAAGGAAAATTCACCAGGTAAGCACTCAATTTTCCTTTCTCACAGGGATCCTCCTGGATGGCCAGCTCAGGACACTGGGGAAGTTCCAGAGCAATGTCAGAGATAATTAGGGAGAGAAAAGCCATTGCTAAACAGCAACTTAAACAGCCTGCAAAACACACACACCCCCCGCCCCGCCAAAACACCACCTCAGCGGAATCCTGGACCTGAATTTTGTAGTGCCTGGTAAACGTGTGAACAGAAGACCAGGTAGCGGCAGGTTAAATCTCCTCATACAGAGCTTGATGGCAGAAAGCCTGAGTGGTCACTGCTCCCCTAAGAGAGTAAGTCAAACCAGACTGAAGGGGAACCCTACCCAGAGTCTTATAAGCCTCCCTAATACAGGCGACTAGCCATTTGGTGATGATTTTGAGGCTTTCAACCTCTTCCTGTCAGGACTATAAATAACTAACCTGGAAGAAGAGTGTGTGAAGGCAGCTATCCTATCCAAGTAGACCCTCAAGATCCATTCCAAGTCTAACTTGTGTCAGGCCTATTCCATAGGGTGGGAAGGACAGAGCCAGAAAGAGTGCAGAACTATCTCCCGACTCCTATGAAAAACAGAGTCCGCCTTCAGACTGAGGGCCAGATCTAGTCTCAGAACCACAGAAACATCCCTGAAAACACAGAAAGCTGGTTCTACAGACAAGACACCCAACTCTCAAACTCTCCTACCTGATGTTATCCCAATTAAGAAGGCTACCTTTAAAGAAAAGAGAACTGGTCACCTACCTTAGGGAATTCACTTTCTATCCTGGATCACTGACAATTTTCCTTTGGGGTCGTTCTCCCATTTGACCAGCAGGAGGCCAAAATTAAGTTTTTTGGAGTATGTGCAGTGGAGACGATCTTCCCCGCCTTCTCCAGTAAGTCCAAAAGCCGAGTGTCCACTGCAGAACAACCTGCTCGACTGTAGGTATCAATATTGAACTGTAAAATTAACAACTCCGGGAATAAGAAAAACAACGGAGATCGAAACCATCTCTTTATGTTGACTCCCCTGGAAGCTATCACCCTGTCTCTAACCTCCCCTTTTTAGGGAAGATTACTGAATGGGTGGTTGCCTTGAAGCTCTAGGTGCATCTCGATGCTATTGATTTGCTGGACCCATGTCAGTCGAGTTTTCATCCTGGGAATGGCACTGAAACTGCGCTTGTGGCCTTGGTTGATGATCTCCGCTTGGAAATTGACAGGGGAAATTGTACCCTGCTGATTTTGTTAGATCTTATGGCCTGACCCTCTTTTTGTTAGATCTTTTGGTCTGACCCAGGGCTAGCCTGGCCCTGGGTCTGCTGGCGTTTCGCCGAGCCTGCAAGACCTGGCTGTTCGCCCAGGCCTTCGGAGGGGAGATGGGGGGGGGGGGGCTGTTGGATTTTAAGATGTTAAAGTGATGGGTGGGGTTGTTTTAAAATGTTTTAAAACTGGATAATTTTTATGATGATTGTTATTGTTTTTATTTGTTGTAAGCCGCCCCGAGATGCCGTAGGCATGAGGGGGTGGCTAATAAATGTAAATAAATAAATCCCAGTCTTTGGTAACTAGCCAAACTAGAAACTTCCAGGAAGTGCTGGTATAAGTCCCTTTTTTGTTGTTTTTTGTTGATAAAGTCCACATGACCCTCCACCTAATCTAAATTTTGTTTGTTAGTAGGGAGGACCAGAGGACTATCGGTGATCCAGGATAGAAAGAGAATTCACTAAGGTAGGTGACCAATTCTCTTTTCTCCCCCTGGATCACTGCCAGTCCTCCTTTGAAGATGTATCAAAGCAGTATCCACAATTTATGATCTGGGAGGGTGCAAACAGTATTTATTCCAATACCGTCTATAGCATTCTTCTCCTAAACGCAGCATCCGCTGACTGGAAGGTGTGTAACTTGTAATGACGCATGCAATTGTACAGGGAAGCCCAAGTGGCTGCCCTTCACACCTCTTTGTAAGTAGTCCTGGCTCTAAATGCGGCCATAGTTGCTGTGCCCCGCACTGAAGGGGGCTAGATGTTCTCCAGAGGACTCTTGCCTTTTACTTTGTAGGCCACCGTAATGCACTGGGGAACCCACCTAGAGATAACCGCCTTAGAGGCCTTGAGTCCTTTGTACCCTGCTTTAATATTTACAAACAGGGCGGAAGACTACCGAAAGGAGGCAGTGCTCTTACTGTACACTTTCAAAGCTCTCCTAACATCCAGGCAGTGCCACTGAGCCTCCCTCGGATGGGTAGGGTGCGGGCAAAAGGATGGCAAGACTAACTCCTGAGATAGATGAAAAAGCAAGTTCACCTTGGGAATGAACACTTGGTCTAAACTAAGGACTACTCCTTCTGAAAAACACAAAAATTAGTTTCCACTGACAGAGTCCCCAATTCTGACATTCTCCTGGCTGAAGTGACTGCCACTAAGAATGCTGCTTTTATGGATAAAGTACAAGGAAATCCTTTTTATGAGCTCAAAAGGGGGGTTGGATAGAGCTCACAGGACCAAATTAAGATTCCACGAAGGGTACCTGTATTACTGGCGTTGACAGGGTTTTAGCTGCTTTAGGTAAGAGACAAATGTGCGAGTGACTAGAAACTTTGACTCCCCTGGAAGCCAGAATAACTGAGTTGAGAGTCTGGCTAGTGTGTTAGGTTTAAGCCCCTTGTCAAGACCTGCCTGCAAGTATTTCAGGATCTCTGGAATCCATGCCTCACCTGGGTCCTCTGACCTAGCTATACACCAGTCTCTAAAGACTCTCCAGATAGACTGATAGAGCCTACGAATGGATGCCCTCAGAGAGGTCATGTGGAACTCGAGGACTGCATCAGAATAATCTATCTTTTTCAGGGCTTGGTGCTCAGTTTCCAAGCAGTCAATTTGAGGAGGTCCACCTTCTCGTGTTGAATTGGACCTTGACTGAGCAAATTTGGGAGTGTTGGCAATCTAAGAGGATCTGTGATGCTCAGCTCTATTAGATCTGAGAACCACAGTCTGAGGCCAGACAGGGTTAACCATCCACGATTGTCGTGGTCGGTTTCCTGCGAAGTTTTGCCACAGTTTTCCCTATGAGGGGGAATGGAGAAAATGCATACAGCAGCGCTTTCGGCCAGCTTTGATTGAGGACGTCCATGGCCATTGTGTTCTTGTGTCTGGTTCTCAACGTGAACTGGGGAACCGCAGTTCCTGGAGCCGCAAAGAAGTCTTGTTGTGGCATGCCAAAATTTTGGGTTATGAGAAGGAGCCACCACCCTCTGTGGGGAGCGCTCCAAACTGCTCCTGCCAGCACTGAGACAGAAACGAAACTGGAGAAGGCGGGGAGGATATTCGCCACTACACATGCTCCAGAAAGTTTGATTTCTGTCTCCTGCTGGTCAAATGGGAGAATGACCCCAAAAGGAGGACTGTCAGTGACCCAGGGGGGTGAAAGAATAAACATCCCACGAAGATTCAAAAAGAACCTCCAGCAGCAGCCTCAACACCAACTTTAGATTCCAGGAGGGAAAATGGTGGATTACTTGAGGGGAAACAGCCCTAGCCACTTTGAGAAAACATTTAATGTGCAGGTGTAAGGGTAATTTAGATCCCTGCACGCAGGAGAATACACCGTCTATAGCGGCTACCTGTCTTGGCAGTATTTTGGGGTTTAAGCCCTTGTCCAGACCCTGTTGAAGGGATTCCAATACATTCCTAGTTCTAACACTAAGCAGTCTAATACCTTGATCCACACACCAAACTACAAAAAACCCTCCAGGCAATCGGTAGATATTTCTGGTGGCCTTATGCCTGGGTTGCATCAAGGTATCTAGAACGGTCCTAGAATAACACAATTGCCTCCACACTCTCCACTCCATTTCCAAGCTGTCAATTTCAGTAAACCTGGATTCTCAGAAATTCCTGGGCCTTGGCATAGCAGGCCCAGTAACAAGGGTAGATGAAAAGATGGAGTCATCTTCAGCTCTTATAAACTGTTTTCTGGGCCAGCGTGGTGATACCAGAATGACAGCCACTCTCTCGTGTCTTATCTTTGTCAGAGTTCGAAGAGCAGAAAGGGTGGGAATGCATAGGCCAGACACAGGGGACATAGTTGGCTGAGGGTGTGGAAGGTCATTGCCTGAGGTTCGTGGTGGCAGGACATGAATCGAGTCACCTTTGAGCTGATCTGTGAGATGAAGGGGTCTGTCTCCTGCCTTCCGAATTCTTTTATCATGTTGAAAACATCCTGTCTGAGTGACCATTCTCCTGCTCAGCCAACTTGCTTGTAGGTTTTCTTTTCCTTAAATGTGGCGTGCTCTCAGTGACCCCAAATTGGCTTCCACTCACTGAATTAACAATGTCGCCTGTCAGTGTAGGGACTCCACTCACAATCCCCCAATGACCGACATATGCTTTTGCAGTCATGTTGTCCATATGCACGAGAATATGTCTGCCATGTACAAGTGCTGAGAAAGATTGCAGTGCCAGGGGGATCATTCGAACTTCCACCCAACTTCTACTTCAACAACTTTCTCTCGCCATCCACCTGCCCTGAGCGGATTTCAGTTGGATGCATGCACACGACCACACACACCCCAGGTCCATCAGGCTGGCATCTGCCGTGAGCATGCTGTCAACTGGGTCTGACACTGGGATCTTGACTTGGAACCAATTAGGCTTTATCCACCACACCAGGAATGCCTGAACTTATTTTGAGATTGGCATCCAGGGGTTGAGAACGTCCGTCAGCTGGTCTCGGAAGGAGCACAGTAGGGATTGTAGTAGTCTCACATGAAACCTGGCCCAGTGGAGGAATTGTGTGCAGGAGATCATCAGACCCTGCAGGCTTGCCAATACCTTCAACCTGACTCGGTCTTTGTCCTTGATCTGTTGAATCAGACAGGAGATCTTGTCCTAAAGCATGGGAGGGATGAAGGTTCTGATTGTATCCAGAATCACTCCCAGATGCTCTAACCTTTGAGCAGGCTCTAGGTGGCTGCTCTTGAAATTCACCAGGAAGCTGTGCACATGGAGCTAGAGAACAGTCCTGGAGAGATCCCAAGTGCCTTCTCCCTCAACCGGGATCAGATCAGAATGTTGTCGAGGTAAAGGTGAAGGCATATGCCTTCAGCTCCTAGGTTGGCAATGAGCAGTATTAGAACATCTATGCATGTTTTCAGTGGTGTCACCAGTCCAAACGCGAGTGCCATGTACTGCCAATGATTCCCTGCGTAAGTGAACTTCAGCCACTACCTGTAGCTGACTTGGATTGGAATATGCAGGTAAGCTTCATTTAAGTCCTGAGAGGACAGCCACTTCCCTTTGGAAACTGCTTGGTGAACTGATTGAACTGTCTCTCCACCCAGAACTTTTTTCACGAATTAGTTCAGCTTTTTTAGGTCCAAAACCGCTCTCCACTCCCCTGATTTCTTTGGAACAGAATAGCAGGGAGTACAGACGTATACCAAGCTCTTCTGCGGGGACTGGTTCTATGGTGCTGATGTGCTCTAGTCTGGTGATCTCCTGGATCATTGCACATTTACCTTTTGCTTGGAAACTGAAGAGTGAGGGAAACTGGGAAAACCCTATCACATACCTTGCTCTTACGATCTCTAGTACCCATAAATTTGTTATTGACTGCTCCTATTCTCTCATGAATAGGCCCAACCTGCCCCCCCAGAATCTGCTGTGGGAGACCTCCAGGAGTCATGTGTCAGATTTTGGCTGCCCTACCCTGAAACCGGCTTGTTTTGGAAGGTGGGGCCTGCTGCTTTTGGTTGGAACCATCTGGGTCTGTTTCTATTTTGTCCTCCTCTGGCAAACTTGAAGGGCTTTTTATATCCCCCGTAGGCAGCAGCTCCTGACTCAAAGGGGGAAAAAAAGGGCATTTTGGGAAATTACAGCTCTGCAAGGTATGCTTTTTGCTCTTATTGGAATCATCTGCCAGGATTTTTTCCGGGCAGACCCCGAAGAGCTTAGTGATCCTCTCAAAGTCCTTGTCCAGGATCACCCCCTTGCCTTGAGCATAGATTTGATCTCTGTATTTTAGAGAATTCCCTATCAGAGTCTTTTGAGGTTTCAAGGTCTCTTCTGGGATTTTGTCCTCTTCTAGGGGAGGAAATCATCATTGGCCTGCTCAGACTCTGAATCAGAAGATTCTTCCTTCTCCTGGGGCAAGAGGACCTAGTTTTTTTAGATTTCACTGGCCTCTCTTTTTGTGAGACAGCAAGGGCAGGCCTCTTGATCTGAGGCCAGGCTAACATCTTCCCCAAAGGAATTTCTCCTTTTTGTGTCAGGTGACTCCTCAGAGTACCAGGGACTGTTAGGAGTTTGCACCCTTTGCCAGTTGTTTCCCTTTCCCTGCCTCCATATAGCCTCTCTTGAAAGGTTTTTTCTTCTCTCTGGGAGGGGGGGCAGGCTGTTCGCGGTTCTTGCGCTGAATGTCCTGCAAGGAGAGTAAGATCTCCTTCAAGACCACCATCATGTGGGGGTCATCTACTAGGTTCCTGCCATGGGGGTGGGAGATGTCTTACGTGATCTGAACCGTCTCCTGCCAATTCCTCCTCCTCCCTTCCCTGACGAAAGGCTGCCATCTCATCAGGCACAAGTCACTCCTAGTGGCTGGCCATCTGCCCCCATTGCGGCTGAGTCTCTACCACCAGTGTGTGTGGCAGCTGGAATAGTCCCATGCCACCAATGCTCCCAGTGGCAAGCTCAGTTCTGGAGGAAGGGGGGGGGGGGGAAGGCTGTAGACCCCCTCAGCAGTCTAGAAGCACCCGGAGATGATCTGCTGTGCCCACTCTTCCCGGCTCCTGAACCGCTGGAACTAGAGCCCAGGGAACAGCTCTGAAGCTACCTCTTGAGAGGGGTTGGTGAACAAGGAGGGCATTTTGGTCTCACTACACCTCAGAGTCCTGGGCCTATCAGAGTCCTGGTCCTGCTCGTCTGGTAAACTGCTCGTCAGATGATGAACTAGACCTACAGGGGGTCAGATCCCTCTGTGCATGCTCCAAAAGTTGAAGTCTGCCTCATTCTGGTCAAGGTGGGGATCTAACTCCAGTGTTCCAAGCTGGCCATCCAGGAGGATCCCTGAGACCCTATATTTTCTCACTTTTTGAAAATTTACACTAATAATTTGTTTTTACTTTTAGCAAAGTAGCAACGACAATAGGCCAGAGCTCTGAAATTTTAGTTCTTGGAACATTTTTATTGTGGTCATACCTATACAACCATGGCAAAGCATAGAGTAAGCAACAGCCCCATCACAAACAGTTCTTGAACACAAGCAGTTATAAATAGGGCTAAGATTTTGTCTCAGTAGTGACAGAAGTCACGTTTTTAAGTGAATTTCCCCCCTCACCATGACTTTTACAGCTTTTCCGTGACTCCCATGACTTGTCTAAAAAACACCAGAGGAGCTGCCTCTGACTCACCCTGGAGAAGTGCAGCCGTGAAGAGCAGCGTGGTAACTGCAGTCAGCACTGACTGTCGCACTGATATCTCCTGGGTTCTCCAAACCCCGCCCCTTCAGAGCACGGTGCAATTAGAGGTGAAGGGCAGAGCTTCAGAAGCTCTGCCCAGAAGAGCAGTGTGGATACCGCACTCAGTGTCGGCTGCCACACTCATGTGTTGCTCCAAATCCATCCCCTTCTGAGCGCAGTGTGGCTAGAGGCAGAGGGTGTGGCCAGAGCTAGAAAAGGCGTCGTGGAGGAGACTGCAGCATTTCCTCTGCCTTTCCTCACGCTCTGCTCTACCTTCACTCCTTCCTGGAGGTTTCATTCTGAGAGATAAGGGACAGAACGAGTTCCCTTTCCCCCTGCCTGGAGTTTTCATTCACAGAGAGATAAGGGAAAGCAGTGGGGGTTCCGTTTCCTCCTTCCTGGGGCTTTCATTCTAAATGAAATAAGGGAAAGGGTGTATGTGTCCCTTTCCTCCTGCCCCAGGCGAACAATCTAATAATATGTTATGTTAAGAAACACTGAATAAAAGCAAAATGGAACTTTTTTTGACCCATGATTTTTCCGTGAATTTTTATCTTTTCTACCATGACCTAATCATGACTTGAGAAAAAATACCATGACAGAATCTTAGCCCTAGTTATTAAGACCTAACACAGGCAACCGAGAGGAACTTTTATGCAAGTTGGAATTCCCTCCAAGAACTGCATGGAAACGCTTTTATTAGAAGTGAGGTCTAGTGGGAAGCTCTTTAGGAATGAGTATTTGTGGGAGTATTTTTATTTTACCTTCGGATACGAGCTGCTCCCCTTGAAATTCTTCATCAAACCTAACGTTTGTCACTATGCTGTTTTCAGGGAGTATGTGTTCTGCTGCTTCTGGTTTGCATAATACAGCTCTGTTAAAAAAAAAAACCTGTATTAAGAGGAGAACATAAGAACGTAAGTAGTGCCATACTGAGTCAGACCAATGGTCCATCAAGCCCAGCATCCTGTCCTCCGACAGTGGTCAATCTCAAATCACATGGAAGAACCAAGAGTCACAATGGGCAATCCAATCCCTGTTGTTCACGCCCAGCTCCCGACAGTAAGAAGTTCATCCGGTAAACTACTTGGTTAATAGCCATTAATGGACCTACTCTCTAAGAACTTATCCAGTCCTTTTTTAAACCCAGCTATACTGACTGGTCCTGGCAAACGAATTCCACAGGTTAATTATTCTTTGAGTGAAAGAGTACTTCCTTTTGTTTTAACTCTGCCAGCAGCTAGTTTAATGGAGTGTCCCCTAGTTCTAGCACTATTTGAGAAGGTAAATAACTGTTATCCATCTACTTGTTCCATACCACTCAAGATTTTATAAACCTCTATCATGTCCCCTCTCAGTCTTCTCTTCTCTAAGCTGAAGAGACCCAGCTTGTCAAGCCTCTCTTTGTACAGAAGTCGTTCCATACTCTATCATTCTTGTTGCTCTTCTCTGTACCTTTTCTAGATCAGCTATGTCTTTTTTGAGATGGGGTGACCAGAACCGCACACAATATTCCAGGTGCAGTTTATATATTTTATAAATATACTTTATTTTCAAGCTTATAACAAAATACTTGGGAAGAAAAATCACAGATTCAATAAAGTGTGTACATTACTTGGCTTGGTTAATTGGATATTTAAGTGCGTCTAAGAGAATGAAAAGCAAGGCCTTCTATTATTACCTTCCCTGGTAAGTGAACATAGGTTTGAATAACTTGTCTAATTTCACATCATCATGTAAATCCAGACACACAAAAATACCATCCTCATTTTCATTTCAGGTATCCAAAACTACCTCACAAGTGTTTACCAGTCTTAGGGGGATTCATACTATAAAGTGTACTTAAGGAAGCTGGAAAATGGTGAGTATCAGAGTCTACAAATTAACTCAATGTGTATTTGTAGCCCGACTACTACTTTTGGATCCTGGATGGTGCTTCCAATGGGAACCAATTTATTTATTTATTTATAATAAATAAATATACCCCTCCTGCTTTATATCTGCTGTAAACACCAACTTCAGAGGAGTGTTGTAAACTTCCCAGTAAACAAAAAATTGAACAGATAGGCCACATATTAACATATAGAAAGTTTGGTTTCTTTAAAAAAAAGCGGTGAAAAAAACACACACCTTTACCTGTAGGGTTTGTGGGGAAATATTATGTAACTTATGTTCAGCCATTGATCTTGATGCTGCAGTTTTGCGTACTCATCATATGATCAAATCTCACTATTGTACAAATGCTGTTATTAAAAGTGCGACAACCATGTGATTAAGCGGTTCGTTCTTTCGTCTTTTGCTACAGTATTTACTCTTATCTATTGCGTATACACAATGACAATTTATAGGGAATTTGAAGTTTGACAAATATAGAGAATTTGACCTGCTAAGAGCAAAAATTATAATCTCTTATGATAGAGCCATTCTCAGCAATTTAAAGCATACAAGCAGAAGCTGTATTATTTATTTATTTATTTTTTTAATTTTTACCCCTCCTGAAGACAGCTCGGGGCGGCTTCCAACAATTTAAAACAATCCAAACACTTAAAATACCATATAAACATTAAAACAACATATAAACAGGGCCTGGGATATAAATTACTTGGTCTCTGGGAATAAAACTTCCCGATCCCCAAACTCCCCGGTTTTGTAACCTTAAGGCTTTAAGGTTACAAAAAGGAGAACTGGTTACCTACCTTCGGTAAATTCCTTTCTCTCATATCCCTGCATACTCCTCCGGATGGGTAGTTCCACCGCTGACCGCCAGGAGGCAGATGAGCTTTTTTCCTCTCTGTGCCTGCGTCACGGTGCTACCCGGCTCCAGTGCCAGTCCGTTGCAAGCTGAACTCTCATTCTATCTAGTGATTATAACTCAACAACCTTATAACAACTAATAATCATTAACGAACTTATTTAAATATGAAGCAGGTCTCTGGGAAAAGACTAGACCGTTTGTGGATACTGGTCCCACACCCCCTGCTAATCATGCTGCTGCTTGGCAGGGAGGGGCGGAGGAGTATGCAGGGATATGAGAGAAAGGAATTCACCGAAGGTAGGTAACCAATTCTCCTTTCTCCTCATACCCCTGGCATACTCCTCCGGCTGGGACGTACCCAAGCAAGTGTCCCAATTTAAGGGTGGGAGCTAGCAGCACTGGGGGTGTCCAGTACCGCCTGCAGTACCCTTCTGCCAAAGGCAGCTTCTGCAGATTGGAAGGTATTAATTTTGTAATGCCTAACAAAGGTATGTATAGACGCCCACGTGGCTGCCCTGCATATCTCTTCGTACGAGGCCTTTGCTTTGAACGCGTAAGAAGTGGCTGCGCTTCTTACAGAATGAGCCCAGATTTGAAGGGGGGGCACCCTACCCTTTGCCTTGTAAGCCTCAGTTATGCTTAGTTTTAGCCACTTTGAAATTAAGGTCTTTGTGGCTTTATGACCCTGTTGGCTCTTTCTGATGTTTACAAATAAGGCTGTGGATTGCCTAAATCCTTTGGTTCTATCTAGGTATATTTTTAAGGCCCTTCTGACATCCAGCTTATGCCAGGCTCTCTCTTTGGGATGTGTTGGTCTGGGGCAAAAAGATGGCAAGATGACCTCTTGTGCCCTATGGAAAAGAGAATTTAAAAAGGTTTCGTTGAGCCTTAGGGTGACTGATTCCTTCTGAAAAATACAGAAGTTCTCCTCTATGGAGAGAGCTCCCAGTTCTGACACCCGCCTTGCTGATGTGACCACTACAAGAAAAATAACCTTTAACGTTAAAAAATACAGTGAAATCTGTTTTAGAGGCTCGAATGGAGGCTTGGTAAGTGCCTCTAGAACGAGATTGAGGTCCCAAGATGGTACTCTGTGTACTACCGGGGGAGCTAAATTCCTTGCAGCCCTCAAGAACCTCCTAACGTTCTTGTGTGTGGAGACTATTCTGTTGGTTACTGATCTAAGCACCGAGTCTATGGCCGCTGCTTGTCTGGCCAGAGTGTTTGCCCTAAGACCCTTATCTAGTCCCATTTGCAAGAATTCAAGAACTTGCGCTACCCCTGCTTCGGTTGGATCTTGGTTCCGTTGACTAGACCACGCTGCAAAAGTCTTCCATGTGGCTCTATAGCTTCGCCTGGTGGCGGGTCTTCTGGACAGTTGAATTGTGTTCAGGACAGCTTCTGAATAACCCCTCGCTCTCAGTGCGGATCGTTCAAGTTCCACGCAGTCAGATTTAACGTTTGAATCTCTGAGCAAGCTATCGGTCCCTGTGTAAGTAGGGATGGAATGATGGGTAGTCTTTGGTACTGCGCGTTGCTTCTTTCGATTAGTTCTGAAAACCATGGCCTCCTGGGCCACCATGGAGTTATCAGTAAGAGATGTGCGTTGTCTCTGATTGCTTTGGATAAAGTCTTCTGGATTAGTGGGATGGGTGGAAAGGCGTATAATAGCCCCTTGGGCCATGGACTGTTTAGTGCGTCGGTCCCTTCCGCTTCTCGGCATCGAGTGCGGGAGATGAAGCGGGGAACTTGCGAGTTTTCCCTGGTGGCGAACAGGTCCATCAGTGGAAGGCCCACCCAGCTCACTAGATGTTGGAACACAGATCTGTCTAGCGACCATTCGTGTGGGTCGAGTGTCTGTCGGCTCAGATAGTCTGCACGTGTGTTCTCCTGTCCCTTGATGTGGAGGGCTTTTATCGAGGCTAGGTGTAGTTGAGCCCATGAAAATAACCTGGTCGCTTCTCGATGCAACTCCCTCGATCTCGATCCCCCCTGGTGATTGACGTAGGCCTTTGCCGCCACGTTGTCCGTATATACCAGGAGGTGTTGCGAGACAAAGGTCGGATAGAGGTGTTGAAGAGCCAGTCGGATGGCCTTCAGCTCGAGAACGTTTATCCTCTTCGTCGCATCCCTCTGGGACCAGAGGCCCTGAGTCGTGTGGGATCCTGAGTGAGCTCCCCAGCCCATGAGGCTGGCGTCCGTCGTTACTACTACCCTCGCTGGTTCTGAGAGAGGTACCCCTTCTAGGAATGTTTTTGGCTCTAACCACCAGGACATCGAGTCTTAAGCCCTGTGGAATGGGGACCCACGGATTGAGACCTTATGTGAGCTCTCTTTGAAAACCCCTGAGCCGCCTCTGTAAGGGGTGCAGGTTGAAGCGACCCCATGTTACCTGTCCTATGCAGGATACTAAGAGGCCTAGCAGGGTCGCTAGGGGTTTGAGTCTCATGCGGCTCCGACCTCTGAGGAGGTGGATTAGTCGATGTATCTTTTCCCTCCTGTCGACTGGGACGAATGCGTGGTCTAAAGAGGTATCTATTAGGATTCCTAGATATTCCAACTTCTGTGTTGGGGTCAGGTGACTCTTTTCTCTGTTTATGAGGAATCCGTGTTTCTCTAAGTAGAGAATGACTAGGTTGAGATGTTTCTTCACCCTGTCGGGAGAGCTGCCCCTGATCAGATGATCGTCGAGGTATGCGTAAATATGTATTCCCCTGCTGCGTAGGTTGGCTATCAGAGGGGCCAGGATCTTTGTGAAAGACCTGGGAGCTGAGGAGAGACCGAATGGTAGAGCTCTGAATTGCCACTGTTTGTTGCATGCAAACCTTATTCATTTTCTGTGGGGACCCCAGATTGGAACATGGAGATAGGCCTCCCTTAGGTCAAAGGACGTCATCCAGTCTCCGCTCTGTAGGCGCTGACATACTGAGGTCGCTGTTTCCATCTTGAATCTGCGGCATTTTACATATTTGTTTAGTGCCTTTAGGTCCAGTACCTCTCTCCATTTTCCGCCCTTCTTGGCGACCAGGAAAATGATGGAATAGATTCCTGAGAAACGGTCTTGGTCTGGTACCTTTTCGATTGCGTTGCAGTCGTGTAATCTCTTGATCTCTTTCAGCATAGCCTCGTGTTTTCGCGGGTTTTTAGAGACTGGAGACGGTATTAAGTGTTGTCTGGGGGTATGTCTCAGCTCTATTTTGTATCCCTCCGAAATGCAGGATAGGACCCAAGCATCTGAGACTGAGGCTCCCCAGATTTCCCTGAATTGTTGTAGCCTTCCTCCTACCTCCGGGAAGGCATAGTCAGGCATCTTTCTTGGGGTTGTTGGTCCCAAAACCTCTCTGCCTACGTCTATTGGATCTCCCCACTTTGAATCCCCTTCCTCTGAAGGAGCAGCCTCTGGAGAAATCCTTGTGGCCTTGGTTAAACGCTCCTCTGGAAGTGCAGCCGAAGCCCCTGAATTGGAAAGGTTGGCCACGAAACCCCCCCTCTTTGGACTCACTTGTTGGAGAGTTTTTGCCTTATCCTTGGTATTGGCCTCTTCCAGAACCTTTTCCAGGCACACTCCAAAAAGCTTGGAACCTGTATAGGGTGCCGAGGTCAGGAGATTCTTGGCCGTGGGGTCCCCTTGGCAGGATCTTAACCAAACCCTGCGTCTAGCTGCTATGTCTCCTGCCAGAGCCCTGGCTGACCATGTTACAGCCAGGGTTGCGTCTGCTAAAAAGGCAGTAGCCATGCAGATGCGGGAGAGCTTTTGTGCCCTTTTTTCTGGCAACTCGGGGTCCTGTGCCTCTTGCATTCATGCTAGTAATGCTCTAGACACATAGGAGGCCACAATATTAATTTTGAGGGATGCTGCCGTGGAATCTGCTGCCCTCTTAAGGGCTGAGTCCACTCCCCTGTCAGTGGGGTCACGGGGCTGGCAGTCCCCTTCCGTAGGAAAGACACTCTGGCGTGCTAGAGAAGCAGTGGCCGCATCGATTTTGGGGCTTTTGAAGAGAGGTTCCTTTCTCCTAGAGAAGACGTACAGGCTCTCCTGTGCTCTCGGCATTTTATGGGACTTATTAGGGTGTTTCCATTTCTCCAACACAATTTTTTCAAATGTTTTATCCAGGGGTAAGCCCTGATCCCTGCTGTGTACTGATGGCAGATAGTCCCTAGTTTCCTCTTCCTCTGAATCCGAGGATCCTTCCTTAATGGCTCTCTCTTTGATTTGGAGTGTCTTAATAACATGCCCCAGCAGTTCTTCCCTACACTGGCTAGGGAACTGCCTGTCTTTCTCTCTGGGGTCTGTGGGGAGGTTGTCAGAACATTCCCCTTCCTCTAGATCAGAGCTCTCCAGGGAAGAGTCTGACTCAGAAACAGAATCCCCTACAAACTGCTGTTTATGTTTCCTACTGCTGCCTGCTTGAAAATCATCCTTCTCAGAGCCCTGAGGGGATAGCAAGGCTTGCTGCCCAGCTCCCCCTAGTGGGGATTTAGCAGACTTTTCCCCCTGCCGAGGAGCTTTTCCCACTCTCGGTGTTTTGGGGGAGGGGCCCTTTGCTGGGAAGTTACTCTTGCGTTTCCCGCTCTTTTTAGGACGGGTCAGATCTTTTATTGCCCCCATAATCTCATACACGGATTTGGCAATTGAATCCAGTGAGGGATTTTGGTCCCCCCTGTGGCTCCCGCTCTGAGCCCGCTGCCTCTGTCCCTCCTGCACTATTGGCGGGGGACAGTATCCTCTCAGGGGTAATCATGATTAGAGCAGGGCTCAGTGTAGCTGGCTCGGGGCCAAGCGGATTGGTCTCGGCCTGTGGCGGGGGGAGTGCCACGGTGGAGGGTCCCGCTATCCGGGAAGTAATCACGGCCTCCCCGGCTCCGTGCGAGGGAGCCGGCGGGGATTCTATTAATTTTTAAAATGTTCTTGCCTGTCTGGCGAACCGAGACGGGGTCCGGTATCGCCTCCCCAATGCCCCGCTGAAGCCTTTCTCCCTAGGCTTCCCTTTTTTAGTTGTTTAATCCTTTTTAATTTCTACCTTCTTCCTAGGGACCTGGGGATCCCTAAAAAGCCTCCCGACTGTCTCGGAGGCAGATGAAGGACTGGCGCTGGAGCCGGGTAGCACCATGACGCAGGCACAGAGAGGAAAAAAAGCTCATCTGCCTCCTGGCGGTCAGCGGTGGAACTACCCATCCGGAGGAGTATGCCAGGGGTATGAGGAGAAAGTACAGTTTTTCAAACACTTGATGATAGGATCAAGTTTAGTTATCTTAATGTCATAATTAAATGACCCCTTGACTATATATTGGCACATACATGCCACAGTTGGGCCCAAGACTCCAGATGTTGGTATATTTCAAGACAGAAAATTCAACCCTACCTGCGATATTGCTGCCTGGAAATTTCATCTCCACAGGTGAAACAAACTGTAGATAGTAAGGATGCACTTGTTTTACACAACATTTCTTCCCTTTCAGTAGGATTACAGGTTATTGTAACTACCTGATTGAGAAAGAAATATAGATCTTTCAAGGATAAAAGTAGTTTTGAAGTCATTAAAATACTAATGTACTACAACATTTGCTGAAGTTACTGTCAAGCATATGACATGAAGCAACACTTCAGTTTAAAATTCTAGATTTTTTAAGCTTTTATTAGTGTTTAAATTAAAAACTCATGCATATTCATTTAGGTTCATTTAAAGAAAAAGCAAAAACAGAGTCCTCCATGTTCTATTACCTCATGTGTTCCTTCTTTAACCACAAACGTCTCTGGAGAAATGCTCATGACTTTAGCATCCATAACAGATCTTGTGTGGAAGTCCATAAAGCATAATGCTTTAACATAGGCTGCCCGAGAACCTGTATTTCTTACACAGAAGGAAACTTTATTTGTTTTACCAGACAAAAGCCCCTTCAGTGTTGCCATGTAACCGTCAGATTGTTTTTTAACATCTTCCAAAATTACATTGCTTTTCCCCCCGTATCCAGACAATGGTATCTGAAAATAAAACATAGCAACCCATGTAAAAGATTTATCAACACAAGTTAGATGTTTAAGAATCCAAGCAAGTTTAACTAATAGTTTTTCTTCTAATAAATAAAGGGAAGAAGATCTTTCAAATCAATATTAAATCTAGACCAGAGCTGGACAAGAAAGCAACACCATTTACTGAAGTAGGTATATGGTGCACCTCTATAACGGGGTGCCCTTGATTAGAAAAGGCAGGTTACACATGATACGTAGATCATGGGTCTTCACCTCAGAGCAGATTATGTGGTAATCAGAGTGCTAAATTATAAGCGATCGATTTTTATTTCTTTATTTTTAAGTGTTCTGGGTGTTTTCTAGATCTGTGGAAGTAGGCATAAGGATGTGCAAGACATGGAAAAGAATAAAGTGAATGACCTATTTAATCGGTTTTTCATAGTATATCTATGGAAAGAAGAACATTAATCCTGAATAAATATTCTTCTTCCGAAGTTCAGCTTCTTCCTTCTCCCATTCACTCACGTTTTTAGTCTTTAAAATTATTGAATTATCTTTAAATTATTAGAAGCTGCCTTTTCACAAACTGCTGAAATGATTACTGCCGAACACTATTACATATTAAACAAAGGAAGAAGATTGTTTAAGAATGGAATCTAGAGCTCAGCTATGAACTTGCATATTTATCAACATTTCAATTGTTTATAAAGGAAGTACCATTTCATGCAATGGCATAAGCAGAGCTGAAACAAGTAGTCAATTCACTACACACAAGTAATACCAAAGTTTTTCAGATAGCCACAAGAGTACCTGACCTATACTCTGCAATAAAAAGGAAAATTGGGCTCTTACCTCTGTATTTTCCTTCTACGGGAGATCCTCCTGGACGGCCAGTCAGTACAGTAGGGTAGATCCCTGCCACAACCAGTAGGAGGCAGACATTCAGATTTTGTGGAGCATGCTCTGTATGATATATCCATAGCTCTCCAGTAGTTCCCAGCCATTCTGCACCTTGACCTTGTAGGGAAACTTGGTAACTACTTTAACTAAACTCTACGACTGGAGAAATTATTCTGATGAAAAACGACTCCCCCCGAAAAACCCTCCCAACGGGGAGGAGAACCTGGAACCTATCAGAAAACTATAATAGACTGGGACTAAGTTATCAGTCTGTGGACCGTCCACCTCAGAGTTATACTTCACTCCGGGTGGAGACTGGCCGTCCAGGAGGATCTCCCGTAGAAGGAAAATCCAGAGGTACGAGCCCAATTTTCCTTTCTCCCAGGAGATCCTCCTGGACGTCCAGTCAGTACAGTAGGGACGTACCAAAGCTGTGTCCCAGACCTAACTCTGTGGGAGGGAAATAAGGAGGGAGGTAGAGATAAGAGAGTCATAAGGCAGAGGAAGGAAAACGGCTCCCCCAGAGAACTGCCTGAAGGACCTGCCTCCCAGAAGCCTCTTCGGCTGATTCAGGCAGCGGGATCCTGCAGTGCCTTGCAAAGGAGTGCACTGAAGAACAAGTCACTGCACGACATTTACCCATAGGAGGCAGGCTTTCTAAAGGTCTGAGTTTGCTGCTCCCCTAAGGACGTGGACTAAGATTTCTAAGGGGGGAGGTTTGTCCTCAGCCCTGTAGGATTCTGTAATAGAGAGTCATGTCACGAGCGATTACTGCCTTGGATGCCCTCCTCTCCTTTCTCTGGGGGCTGTAGGCCACGAAAAGGGATGGTGATTTCCTGAAGGGGATTGTCCTATCAATGTAAATCCTACAGACTCTGGCGACATTCAGGGTATGCCTGATGCACTCCTGTGGGTGCGCTGGCTTTGGACAAAGGAAGGCAGAATCAGTTCCTGTTCCCTGTGAAAACGAGTGTCCACTTTAGGACCAAAGGATGGGTCTAATCTCAGGACTACCACCAATCTCAGGACTACGGTCAAGGAGCATAAGGCTGAATCCACTGAAAGAGCGCTGAGCTCGGACACCCTCCTCGCAGAGATGATGCTTACGAGGAAGGCCATCTATAGGACAGGTCATACAAAGAAACTTCCCTGAGGGGCTCAAGTGGAATCTTAGTAAGAGTCTTGAGAAGCAGGTTTAGGTTCCATGGGAAACCGGCGTCCCTCAGGGGGGTGGAAAAAGGACTCTTGGTGCCCCTTGGCAACTAATAATATTGGGATGCCTTGCTACTCTGCACTCCTTATCGTACCCTGAGTGCTATTCAGGACTTATCTGCCTCTGGAGAGTGCTTGGTTTCAACCCCTTCTGCAAACCTTCCTGAAGAGAATCTAAAACCACCCTAATGGAGGCTTTAGCTGTTCCGACATCTCTACTCTTGCTTTGCTGCTGTACGTCTCAATTGAAGAAATGCGTCTAGGACTTGATGGGAGTATCCCCGCTTTCACAAAGCTGTCCTCAATTTCCATGCAGTCAGTTTCAACGTCTCCGGATTGTTGAGTAGGTCTGGCCTGCTCGGGAACCTGAGGGGAGGCTTCGAGCTTAGGTTCTGGACGTCCACGAACCACGGGTGTCTTGGCCAGAAATCACGAAGCTGATTAGTTGCCCGCTCTTGCTTGATCTTTGCCACGGTGCTGTGAGTGAGGGGGAAGGGAGAAAAAGCATACAGTAGTCCCGGAGTCCAGGTCAGGATTTAGCGCGTCAAAAGCTATTGCTCAGTGGTTCGGGAACCGAGAGAAGATGATGTAGGTCTTCGCATTGCCTGGGGTCTTGAACAGGTCGACTTCTGGACGCCCGAAGCAATTGGCTATGGTCTTGAATGCTGCCAGGCGAAGATACCACTCTCCTGGGTCAATCACCACTCAGTAAGCCAATCGGCTTGAGTGTTCGTTTGCCCCTTGATGTGGATCACCTTGACTGATCTCAAGTTGCTTTTCGACCCTTTTATTAGTGTGGTCGCTTGTTGGTGTAGGGATTCAGATCAAGGCCCGCTTTGGTGATTTATGTAGGCTTTTTCCTTGCAAGATCAGCACCAGGTCTTTTAGAGCTAAGTAAGTCGCCCGGAATTCCAGCCAGTTGATGTGATGGAATTCCCGCCAGAAGCCACATGCCTTGCACCGTTCTGCCCTGTGAGTGGGTCCCCCAACCCAATAGGCTGCCAGTTGAAGAACTTCTTGAGCATAGTTGGGACTGCGATCTATGGGTTTCCTCCTTGAGTCAGGAGGTCCTGTCATGGGTGTAGGAACCTCTGAAGCGGCCGGGAATGGAATCTGACACATTGGAGAATTCCCTGGCAGGAGGTCATGGAGACTCGTAAGCTTGCTAGCGTCTTGAGTTTAGACTTGCAGGCTTTCGAGATCTGGTGTATTAAGAGATATGGCTTTTGTTGTCTCTGTTGAATCAGAAAGAGCTTGTACTCGATGGTGTCAATTATCACTCCCAGATGTTCTAGGATCTGGGGGGATGACGACGAGTTGGCTCTTCTTGAAATTGACTAGGAAACAGTGCTCCTGTAAGCATGTGAATGGACTGTAGGGTCTCAGTTTTGAACTTCTGCGAATAGTTACAGCCTGCCCCCCAGGCTTGTTTCGTATGGATGTGTGTGTGCTCAATCATGTGTCCGCCTAGGGACGCCCGGTGTTCTGCATATGCATGGTTCTGTCACCGTTACCTGTCTGCTTGTTCCATCTGGACCTGTATTTTTGCCGGTTCCCTCTCTGTGGAAAAAAGGGGCGTCAGGAGCCCCTTGATGTTTGGTATGAAGCACTGAAGAGACGACAAATCTTATTTGTAATACACCCCCCCCCCCTTTGCAATGTTTGCTTTTTGATTTGTCCTCTGGATCTGCAAGGATCTTATCTAGGCAGACACCGAAGGTCTGGCCCCTTGGAAGGAACCGCCCACCAGAGCAATTTTGGATGTGTTATCTCCCTTCCAGGATCTGAGCCCGCTTTGACAGTCTAGGCTAATTGTATCCTGGTGGATCGGGTCCTGGTCATTTTCAGAGAGACCCTAGGGTACCTTGCCTGCTTGATCCATCAGTGGTCCTGTTCACCTCCCTCAATGTCCTGGGAGAGGTGGCGAGGCTGAATGGAAGGGCCATGTACTGCCCATGCTGCCGGGCATACTTGAACCTGAGCTGCTATCTGTGAGCGGGGAGAATGGGGACATGCAGATAAGTTTCCTTCAGGTCTAGGAAGGTCAGCCACTCACCCCGTGTAATCACTTGCCCTAGAAAAAAATAAATGAGGTGAATGTGGCCACTAACAATGGAGGCTACTTTCTCAAAATCCCTCAAGTTGCACTCTATCCCCTTGTGAGTGGGATACCGTGGAAAACCCTCCCCTTCGGTAGGGACAACATAATTCCTGGCAAGGGGTGCTGCTGCTGCATCCACCTTAGGGACGGCAAGGATACTCTTTGGTGGGTTTTTTTAAAAAGAGAATAGAGTTTTATTCATCCTGCCAGCTTTATTAGGACATTGCCGTTCCCTCTTGATGATCTCTTCATATGCCCTGTCCAGCACCATCCCTCTCTCTCTGTCCCTAGGTCGAAGAATATACTCCCTTCCTTCCTCCTGTTCCTCATCTGAGGAGGCCTGCTTGTCTGTTTGTTTGTTGCAGTTGGAGGTCTTTATGACCAGGAGGTAAATTGGCCCCCATATTTATTGGGAAACTGTCGGTCAGGATCCGCTGAAGCCTCAAGCCGCCTCCTTCAGCTCTCCCTCCTCTGGGGAGGAGCCCTCACTCTGAAAGTCAGAGTCCTGTGTTCGCGAGCAGCGAAGTTGCCTGAAGCCTCCTTCCCCCTCCTCGTTGGTCTCCACTTGGGAGATCAAGACCCCCTTGTTCCCCTTTCCTCCAGGCTTCTGGTTTCGCTCCTCTTTGGAGGATTGGATCGGCATCACCTCTTCAGAGGCGGAACCCAACCGGGGGGGCGGGGGAGGGAGAGTCTAGGGTCCTCTGAGCCCTGCGGGGTCTCTTGACCCTGGGGCGTTTGCCTTTCCTCGCGTCGATAAAGCGGTCTTTGTAGGGACGGGATTTCTTCTTCTGAGGAGGAGATCTTTTCCTTTTTAGTTGGGAGAGAATCTCCCTGAGAACCTCCGTATGGGTGTCCTGGGCCGGGGGAATCTGAGGGCTTACTGTTGCCGCATCTGTCTCTGCGTTCGCTGCTGCCGCCGCCATTCTCCTTGCAGTCGCCATTTTGGCTCTCGCTTCCCTGCTGATACTGCCCCTTGCTGTCGCGAGGTCTGTAGGGGGAGGGGCGAGTGTCCCGCCATCACTCTTTTGCTTTCCTGCTACTTTGGAAAACTGCCCGTAGGGGGAACTTTCCCGCCTTCGCTGCTTCTCTGGAACGCGGCGGGGGGGGGCGAGATCTGGGAGCTATCCTGCCGCTGCTCGCCGGGATACGAGCTGCGGGAAGGGCTGTGGCCCTGGAGCCAGGGGAGCATTGGGGGACAAGAACGCCACCGTGGCTGGAGGCTGTGATGATAGCGCCCACTCCTGAGTTGGTGGAAGCGTTGCTGTCGGGCTCTGGCCGCGACCATGTGCCACGCTCCCAGCTCCAGCGAGGTTAGGATCTATGGAGACCTATAGCGAGCTCCCCTTCGGGGGCTGCTAGACCCGCTCTTCGGGGTCCCCGTGCCAGATAGGGAAGGGGGCACCCGGGAAGTCCTTCCTACCCCCTCTCCCGAGATGGGTGAACAGGCATTAGCGAGCTAATCCAGTGGGGATATGGTCTAAGGAGACCTATAGCGAGCTCCGCTCAGGGGGCTGTTAGGCCCGCTCTTTGGGGTCACCACGCCAGATGGGGGACACCCAGGAAGTCCTTCTCACCCCTCTCCAGAGGGGGGTGAACAGGGAGGGGAATTCCTCCCACCCTGGCACCTAGGGGAAATTTCTACTTTCCTTTGTAACTGAAGGCTGCCCTCTCTCAATGGAGGCAGCCAGCCTGCTTCCTGCCGGCGTGAAGGCAGACAAAACACTGGGAAAGCTATGGATAGATCCCACAGAGCATGCTCCACAAAATCTGAATGTCTGCCTCCTACTGGTTGTGACAGGGATCTACCCTACTGTACTGACTTGACGTCCAGGAGGACCTCCCGGGAGAAACATGTACTTCTTTTGGACGTAAGGGAAGTGTGTCTCTCTCTTTCTGTGTGTATAAATAAATGCACTATTTTGGTAAGTCAGCTGCTAGAAAGGACTTGGGCAGGCAGAGGGTGGCATAAAAGTAGGCCTCTGGGCTCAGCTGCCCCAGAGCAGCTGAGCCCCACCAGAAGAGTCCTTTCAAAGCACTAAGTATATTACTAATATGCAGTGTCCATCCCCATGACCAAAGTAGGCACAGAGTGCGAGCAGTTGCTCTGGTAGCTTGGCTGGTAGAGCTTTGGAAAGGAAATGGGAATGTTGGAGAGTCAAGACTGCTGTAGGCAAAGAAACTATATAAACAGCAGAGAATCCACCACACAGAGAAAAAGGTGCCTCTGTTGTTTTTTAATCAAGTAATTATATATATGTTAAAATAAATAAATTTACAGCATTTTGCACTTTCTAAAGTCCTAGCTATCCTTATTTATACTGCTTGCAATTTAAAAAGACAAGTATTCAGTTCTACATTTCTGAAGTAAGACGCCACAAAAAGCACTGTGTATTTAAAATATTATAATGTCTTACAGTGAACTTGATTCCTGGTTGTGATCGAATACCCAGCTGTTTGATTTCAAGCTTTGCCAACATACTGGCTAAACGATTAGGTGCAAACATTAAGTAGATAGTAGCATCTTCTTTTGGACGGATTTTAATTTCCCAATTACTAGTCAGTCGTTCTTCTGTACCAAACATATTTCGCAGCTATAAATTAAAATACAGGAAAAAGGGTAGCAAGTTTAACAAGACCATAACAGAACTCAGTTCAATCCAACTCAAGTGAGTGCCTCTTTAAGTGGAGTTTTCACTAGAATAAGCCCAAATTAACAATGGGAAGCAAGTGCTGAGGTTCAGACTACATTAATTGTTCATTACAATAAAAAAAGGACCCAAGTATTGTTTTGAGACTTAACTGTTCCTCAAGCCTTGTCAGTCAGCGTTAAGATTTCAAACAAATGCATTACCTTTCTGCTAGCTTAGAGTAACACTTTATACTATCTGTACTTGTGAAATCTTATTCAAAGATTCCTCCTTGTATTCCAACGTAAATTTATCTCAAGGCTATACCATGAGCAAGATACCAATTTCCAGCTTAAATCTAGGGAAAACTGAGTTTTACTATAATACAGGGAGGGATTCAACAATTTTGCTAAGCTTTTAAACAGAATTCTGAATTATACTAACCTGAAAACAGTCCTGGTCTTGACCCCTTATCAATAACCGTAAATGCTGAGTTGTAGATGGAGAGTTATTTCTCAGAGTTAGTTTCTGTTGACTGAAATAATAAAGAAAAAATATACTGTAATTTTCAGTTAACACTAAAAAAAGAAAACAGCATTATTTAGAAAAAAGAAAACAGCATTCTTCATTAAAATTAGGAAACTGTGGTTGAGTTTCATGGATCACCTTTAAATAATTGAATATCTTCAGTGATTTTTTTAAAATTCTGTTTTTACATCAGTTACAGTTTACTATAAAAAAAAACTATACAACTAACCCGTAAACCTACACAATGAATAATCTGAGCAGTTGACAAGTTACCTGGGTGCATAAAACTATGTTTTATAATGCCAAATGTTCAAGGAAACCTCAATTTCATCTAAGTTATGCTGCCAAAATGTAGGTTGTGTGTAAATATCAGCAACACTATGTCCACATATACTACCTGGTTTTGGCCTTACTTGCTCTGTGGCTGTGTAATTTAGAAAAAAATGTCGTTTGTGTTTAAAGTTAGAAACTCAAAATTTAATTATTATAAGAAAACCTAAGCTTACAAAAACTGAGCTTAAATTGAGCTCATCAACACAAATGACCTAGAAACAAAGCAGTTTGCTGTAGCAAAGTATTTGATCGGACAAAGATTAATTTTTATTGAACACTCTAAAATGGTTGGGTTTCTTAAAGCCAGGGACAAGTAGAAACACTAGGGGCAGGAAAGAGGAATGAAGTAAAAGCATGGTAAATCACACAGTTCTGAAATTAAACGACAACTTTCAAAAGAAACCTTTTAAAATCATCCTTAAAATACTGCAAAAATATTACTGCTGAGGACCTGTTTAGCATAGTACTGGTAAAACTATTTTATACTTCTTTCAGAGCTGCATGGAATTTGTTCCCACAGTCAGTTATTTTATATCCTTTATAGTGTCGACTTCATTGTGTCTAAAACCTGCACAAACATAGCAAGTGATATTTTGAAATTTACTGTTTTGACAGTTTTCTGACATAGCTGAATCCATCAAAAATAAGGCAAAATGCAACAAAAGTTAGAACAGCAGAATCAAGAGATTTAACCATTTACAAAGAGTAATTTGGACATTTATACAACAGAAATAGTAAAGTAAAATTAATTAGAGTTACTAAAACACTAATTGGCCTAGTGAACTAAATCCTACAAATTAGGATACATCACTTCAGTTAATTTTCTGGTAAAATTCGCTAAATTCAAGAAAGAAATACAAAAGTAAAGCAAGACAATCTGTGTAGGACAGCATCAAGGGTTAGGTAGGAAGGCGTGGTTCCTTGAAGCAGTTGACCCAGGATCCAGCTCCAAAGACCCTTGCCTCCACAGTGTCCTTTTATTCACCTTAACAGTTCACCTTCTAACATAGCATTCCAAATCTACATCATATGTAAGCAGGTCAAACCATCTGGCTGTACCCTAGTCCTCCACAACAGAGCCTACCCTCAGCTATGGGTTTCTGTTTCCAGCAGAGTCCTCTGTAGCTTTGCTCTTTCACCACCAGCTTTCCAGCTCCCAAACCCATCTCTCTCCTAAGCCCTTTGACTTTGTAACACACACTAACCCTACTGAAACCTCTGGTTCAGGCTTTATGCTCAGGGCTGACTTCACCATGCCCTAGAGCAGCTGGGTTCACTTATTTCAGTTACTTCTTACCATCTCCTGCCTTCAGCAGCTCATGATGTCTTACATTATACAGAAATAGTAAAATATTACATACACAATCTAAAAAAATGTATACAGCATAAATAGAGACCCAGAGTTAAAACACGTCCCTCCCCACCAACTCAACCCTCCCCCTCCCCATCTCCCTCATCAAAAGCCTGATGAAACAGCCAGGTTTTGCATGGATGTTGAAAAGAAGACAGGTCTGAGGATAGGCAAACCTGCGCTGGGAGGGAGTTCCACAGCCACGGTGCTGCCACTGAGAATGCCCTCTCCAAAGTCTCCACCTGAGAGACATGGGAGACCTTGAAAAGGGTGCTTCCGGCCAATCACATGGCCCGCTCCAGGACCTGGGGGATGAGGTGGTCCCACAGATAAGTGGGACCCAGACTGTGTAAGAGTTTAAAGGTTAACACCAGCAGCTTGAATCGGGCCCAGAACACTACAGGCAGCCAGTGCAGAGCCAGGAGCACCAGTGTATTGTGCTCATGATGGCTCGAACCCCTAGGGAGATGGGCTGACACATTCTGCACTAGCTGCAGTCTCTGGACCATCACCATGGGTAGCCCCACATGCAGCGCGTTACAATACTCCAAGAGATAATGAAAGCATGGATGATGATGGCCAGGTTGCTATCTGAAACATATGGCTGAAGCGGACGCACCAGATGTAATTGGCCAAACGCACTCCTCGCCACCAACCCAACCTGGCGATCTATGCGGAGCTGCGGGTGGAGGAGCATGCCCAGACTGTCAACTTGGGGAACCAGCGGAGGGCAAACCCCGTCAATGACGGGGGTCGTCATATCCTCCATCTTGCTTGAATTCAACTACAATCGGCTCACCCTCAGCCAATCCCCCACAGCCGCCAGACACCAGGGAAACACAGACTGCCAGGTCTGGGTCTGATGAATACAAGGGATAGAGTTGGGTGTCATCGGCATGTTGATGACACCGCAACCCATCCCATCTCACAACCACCCCAAGTAGCTTCATATACACGTTGAACAGGAGACGGAACAAGATGCAACCTTGTGTGACACCACACGTAAAGTCTCAGGGTGACTAAGAGCAATCCCCGAGCACCACACACACACACAGAGTTCTTCCGACCAGGAAGGAGCGGAACCACTCAAGAACGATCCTGCCCACCCCGGCTCGGTCCCGTAGGCGAGTCACCAACATCTCATGGTCAACAGTATCAAAAGCACCCGACAGATCTAGCAGAATTAGCAGGGTTGAACGACCATGGTCAATTCACAGCGATGGTCATCGGCCAAAGCCACAAGTCCAGTCTCCGTGCCATAGCCTGGATGAAAGCCGGACTGCGAAGGATCCAGATAGCAGGTGCAGTCGAGATGTTCCCGCAGCTGCTGTGCCACAACTCGCTCAATAACGTTCCCTAAAAAGGGAAGGTTAGAGATCGGTTGGTGTTGACCTTTAAAGCCCTGAACGGCCTGGGCCCCGCCTACCTGTGGGACCGCCTTAACCTCTGGGACCTGGATCTGTCCCTGCCGTCGGCGCCCTTCTCGAGGTCCCCCGGGTGTCGACCTTGCAGAGGGTGTTCTCTGTGGCCGCACCGCGATTGTGTAACTCCTTCCCGTTAGGAAGTCCGCCTGGTTACTGACCTCCCCTCTTTTCGTAGACAATATAAGACCTGGCTGTTCCACTGTGCTTTTCCTGAGGGAGAGGGGGTGGGTAATATGTTTTTATATTGTGTTTTAATCATGTTTTAATTTATATTATTGCCATTTTAAATTGTTTGAATATGTTGTTAGCCGCCCCGAGATACTTTTAGGAGGAGGGGGCGGCTTACAAATTCTATTATACAAAATAAAAATAAAATAAATGGGGAGGGAGTCAATGTTGAGTGATTTTTTTTGAGCAGAAGCCACACCACCACCTCCTTGAGGCAGCTCGGCAGTCATGTGCTCACAGTGGCTGGTCCCCATGAGGAGATGGGCCGCCATGTTCTGCACTAGCTGCAGTCTCTGAACCGTCACCAAAAGGTAGCCCCATGTAGAGCATGTTACAGTAGTGCAGTCTTGAGGTGATGAAGGCATGGATGATGGTGGCAAAGTTGGAGTCAGAGATATACAGCTGAAGCCATCATACCAGATGTAATTAGCAGAAAGCGCTCCTTGCCGCAGCCTGGACATCAAGCAGAGCTGTGAATCGAGGAGCACCCCCAGACTAAGAACTTGAGGAACCGAGCAGGGACAGACCCCATCAATGTTGGGCACCTCCAACTCCCTGGTCCTCCCCACTAGCATCACCTCCATCTTGTCAAGATTCCTACTTACAACTGACAGGTCAAAAAGCAGGCTTGCATAGTGTGAGGAGATGGAGGTCCACATCACCACTGAGGTCTTGTCTTGTAGACAAAGAGGGACCAATAAGATCAGGGTGATGGCTATAGCATGCACTGTAGTTTAACCGCTTTCTGTTCAAGATGGAGGATTGCTTCCACTGGCAAGGTGATAATACTTTTGGCGACGACACCAAGCAATTGTATGTTTCACGTCACCATCCATTAATGTGCTTAATAGTTTGTCGTCTATTTGGCCCTGTGGATCTGGAACTAAGCCTGGAGTGCAGAGCCGTTAAGCACAGACAAAAAGCCCCATCAGAGGCTATTGCTCTGCATATACACGTTAGAAAGGGGACAGAATGGATCCTTGTGTAACACCATGCGTGAGATCCCAAGGGGGTGAAGAATGATTCCCCCACTACCACATGCCGAGTTCTCCTGGCTAAGAAGGAGCGGAATCATTCAAGAATGATTCCGCCCACCCCAGCACGGTTCCACAAGCGGGTTGCCAACATCTCATAGTTTCAACTGTGTGAAAAGAAGCCAACAGATTTAACAGGATCAAAAGGGTCGAACATTCTTGATCCAGGTCACAGCGAAAGTAGTCGACCAAGGTCACAAGTGCAGTCTCAGTGCCATATCCCGGATGAAAGCCAGACTGAAAAGGATCTAGAAAACAGACACAGTCCAGATGCTTAAGCAAAGGATGCACCACAGCCTTCTCAAGGCATGTGGGGACCCCCTGCCCGCCTGAAGGGAAGCACTGATGACCTTCGTCAGCAACGTCTCCTTTCTGTCCTTAACCAGTCAAGACTGGCACGAGTCTAGTTCTCAAGTTGTGGCCCTAACAGCCCCAAGAACATCCTCCACATCAGCGGGCGACACCCACTGAAATTGATCCCACGAAACTGGACAAGCCGGGGTATCCATTACCTCTCGTTCTCCTACCGTATCAAGCACTGCATCAAAGTCATGGTGGATGCGAGCGATTTTATCTGCGAAATAGTCAATAAACTTGTCACCGTGAGCACTGGAAGACTCCAGTTCCAGGTGGACACAGACTGGACTGACCAGTCCCCTTACCACCCAGAAAAGCTCAGCTGGACGACACTTCACGGACACTATGATGGCAGCAAACAAACTATTATTTGCTGCCCACACAGCCATCGCATAGACTTTTAAACTAGCTCTACGCCGCAATCGGTCGTCTTCAGCATGAGTATGACGCCACCATCGCTCTAACCGCACCCCCTTTAGCTTCAGCCACCGCATGTCTTCTGTGAACCACAGAGACGTACGACGCTGGTGCTCAGAAATCAGATGCGTAGGAGCCGACTGGTCGATGGCCTCAGCCAGCAAGGTGTTCAGAAGGCCACGAGGTCAGAGTGATCAGCTGTCGAGATTGGAGGGTGTATCCCCAAGAGCATTCCAGAACTTTTCTGGTTCCATGAACCTCTAGGAGCGAACCAACTAAACAGGTTCTGCTTCTTTATGGGGGCTGATGTGCTAGGAGACAGGTCCATAGGAGGTAATGATCTGTCCATGACATGGGCAGCAATGATATGTCCCCCACCATTGGCTCCCCCACCTCAAGGCACACCACCAATCCAGAGCATGCTCCCCCTACATGCGTTCCGCCGCTTACCCTCTGAGACTGGCCCATGGTTGCCATGAACTCATGTTCCGCTTCCTGAAGTCTGGTGTAGACGTACATGGTGAAGTCTCCCAAGACCACCGTCTCTGGGGATCTCAAGACCACCTCAAACAACAGATCGACTAGAGCATGCAGGGATGCTGCCATAAAGGTAGGTGCGTGGTATATCAGCAGCAGCCCTAATCTATCTCCAGCCAAATTAATCACAAGGTGGAGGCCCTTAAGTTAAGCCTGGACGTGTATCTCCTTAAAGGGCTAGTGGCTCACAGGCACTCTACCCTGCTACAATCCGAGTTTCCATAAATTTTCTGAGTAATAGGAAAAGATTTACATTTGTAAAAGATCTGAGTTGGAAAGAGATGCTGAACACCAAGGACAATACATCCAGAATACATTTAATAAAATGTATCAAGTTTACCTTTAAGTTGCGATATTAGAATATACTGAAAATTTGGCATGGCAAATGAGGTAAACAAACAGTTGTAATAGGATTGCTGATTTGAATAGGTTTGTACTTACACTATTCTTCCAAGTGCAACTCCACCCCACGCAACAACCTGCTTGTTAGTGAGAATGGGAGGACCTTCCGAGTCACAGGAAGTTGATGTCAAAAGACCATTCTCCAAAGACTCCGTCTCACCTTTTACAACCACTTCATACTGAGGTCCAGATGGCAGTACGAGAATTTTCAAGGTACTATTAAAGAAAATGCTGAGTTATACAGTGGTCAACTACACTAGGTTAGTTCTGCATGAAATATTTAGAAGGATTAATTTACACAAAACAGTGAGTTGAACCGTTTACTAAGCTAGCCTACAAACCTTCAAGAATCTTACTTGCTGAATGCAGAAAAAAATTATGTCAGAAGTTTAATCAAAGTGAAATCTAGGGAGGTATATTTATGAAGTTATTAAAAGTCTCTAACCTATTGAGAAAAAAAAATCAAAGCTTAAACTACGAGACCAACCAAATATTAGGTTAAATTTGGAACTTGAATAACTACGCCAAGGTTTAACTTATTCCAAATAGCAGCATTTGGATAATTCAAAATCGCAGCAAACTCAAGACCAAGTTAATATTCACTTTTAGGATATTCTATCAAGTATATCAATTCTTTATTTCTGTAACAATTTGACTTTGAAAGGAAAATTGGGCACTTACCATGTGAATTTTCCTTCTATGGTGCCTCCAGGACAGCCGTCACCTAAATATAATGGGTTAGATCCCACTATTGGTCACTACAAGGTAGACAAGCACTTTATGGATCATGTGTATGAGGGATCTAGCCCTGCATCTCCAGTCGTATAAAGCTAATCGTGCCAAACCTAAACTTTGACTCTCAGTAATCAGTGGAGGATTATTTTTTTTTTATATATTTTTTTTAAAGTTAGCAGTTATAGTTAATCTTGTAGTGCTTCACAGAAGTATGTGGTGAAGACCAACTGGCTGCCCTACAAATCTCTTCACAGGAAGAGCGGGACTTAAATGCCCACGACGTTGCCGCTCCAGAGGGAATGAGCCATGACAGCCTTAGGAAGAACCAGATCCTTACCCCTGTAAGCCTCTTGAATGCAGCAGCATATCCATTTGGAAAAGTTGGTTTTCCAAGTTCTCTTTCCTGGATAGGAGGCATGGTACTTAGAGAGGACTAGGGAATCGAGGCAGTCCTCAAAGTAAATTTTGACTGCCCTCTTTAATGTCTAATGCATGCCATACTCTTACTTTAGGATGTGAACAACGAGGGCAAAAGGAAGGAAAGAAGAATTCTGGGTGCACTGTGGTTCAGGCAGTAAAGCGCATGCATTACATGTATAAGGTCCCAAGTTCAATCTCCAGGATCTTCAATTTAGAATCTCTGGTAGAATGCCTGGGTGAGGCCTCTGCAGAGACCCTGGAGAGCTGGATTTGAAATCCTGCTGCCATGTCAGGTTGTGACAATACCGGGCTAAGATGGATCATTAGTCTGACTCAGTTAGGCAGCTCCTTATATCCTAGTTACTTCCTGTGTCCTATGAAAATTAGAGTTCACTTTTGGAGTAAAGGCTTGATCTAATGCAACAAGATGGACTAAAAATACAGAACTGAGACTCTTAAGGGGACAGTTAATTCAAAAACCCTACAAGCAGACATAATGGCTATCAAAAAGTATTTTCAGAGCCGGAAAATGTAAGGAAACCTCCTTTAAAAGTTCGAAAGGTGACTCTGTCGAACTTTGGGGGCAGTGCACTAAGCATCCATGATTAACTGGTAGACGCACCAGAAGATTGCTCTGTGCGGCTGGGGGGGGAAAAAAGAAAAAGAAAAGAACCTGCAAGCATGACCCTCTATAAAAACTACTCTTCTGATGAGTGGAAGGACCAGGAGCCGGTCCCAAAACAACAAGGTGGTGGTGAGTGGCACAATTAAAGCCTTTTGCAGAGCCTGGAGTGACACTCGGGAGGAAAAAGATTCAGAGGCCTCCAAAATGGCATTGTCGGAGAGAATGTCGGAGGGGAAAGAAGAATCCCCTACAATGCTGGCTAACTTAAATAAGAATTTTGACACGCTGTCCAGGAGGGTCTCAGAACTGGAAAATAGATTGAGTCAGCAGGAAGACTGCACAATTAACACAGATGAAAAATTGGGGGGGGAGGGGAGAATAGAGAAAACTGTGGCCTTCCTTGTTAACAAGGTTGAAGACTTTGAAAACCACAGCCGGCGTAGTAATATAAAAATTATGGGGGTGCCTGGACAGAAAACACCACCAGAGATCTGGTGCTGCGAAACATTAACAAGGTCTTACCACAAAAGCCAAAGTCGCATAAAATAGAAATTTGAAGAGTACACCGGGCACTCAGACCCAAACCCAATGAGAACGAGGCTCCAAGGGCGATAATTTTCAAATGCCTAACATTTCCTAAGAAAGAAGCCATCCTCTCTGCAGCAAGGCAAAATAGTGAGTTAATGTATGAGGGAAAATAGATTACGGAAATGATGACCTACAAGAGGACTCCCTGCCTTTGCAGCTCTAATGAACCTCCTGATCAGAAGGTGAGATGATAACCTGACACCCAAGGCACATGATAGTACACTGTCTATGGCTGCAATCGGTCTTGCCAAAGTGTTGGGCTTGAAACCCGTCTAAATACGACTGTAGAAAATCTAGAACCTGTACCACTTCTGCTTTCACCTTTCTTTGTAGACACCACCTTGTAAAGACCCTCCAAGTAGGCTGATAAATGTGACTTGTAGACTGTTTCCTGGACAACCGTAAAATATTCAGCACTGCTTTTGAGTAACCAACAGTCCTGCATTCAATTTCCATGTTGTCAGTGTGAATATCCCTGGGTTCTTTTGGGCCACAGTGTCCTAACACAGTAGCTTGTCTAACAGTGCAAGGTACATCAAAAGAGCTATCTGTAGTTTCAATATGTCTGAAAACCACAGCCTGCAAGACCAGAATGGTGCTACAAGGATCAGTATCACAATAAAGCGAGAGTAACACCACAAACCGCAGTAGCACAAAACCCAACCAGCTAACAAAAAAGAGACTACATGCACAAATAAAAATATACGAAGAATATATGTATTTATTAATTAAAAAAAGGTTTATGTATGCTTTTATCTTCTCTGTGGGTGATTTTAGACGTTACGTTTTCGGCATTCACCACAGTCAACCGCAGTCAACTGTCGGCGGTGGTGAAAGAGCAACGTACGTCTGTTGGCCCGCATGATGTTCACCACAGTCAAATGCGGCCCGGGGTGAATGTAACCACGGTTTGTGAGGTCGAGGCGGGAGGAGGTCCAGAAGTGTGGTGGATGCTCACCATGGCAGGGGTGAAGGAAAAGTAACTTCTGAATGGAAACCCCCGGCCGCGGTGGAAGGAAATGAACACGGGCTGTGGAACAGCACGCAGGCAACCAACAACAAGCGGCACACGGAGGGAGATTTAAAGGGCAGGCAGAAGTAGGGAAATGTGTGCTTGCTACCGCCCCATACCACGCACCTGTGCCGGATATACGTACGCTCCACCCCCACCCGGGGCCGTTGGGTGCGCACCAGTGGCGGCACAGCCTATGTCGGAAGGGCTAACGGCCTGGAAGCTCAGCCCCCTGCACGGGGGATCTGCCGGTGCCGGTGGCAAGGGGGTGGGGTGCGGGTGCCGCTGCGCTCCCCCGGTAGCGGCTATGGTGCCGCATTGGGGGTACAGTGTCCTGCCTCCCCCCCCCCGGGCCCGGGACTTTGGCCCCGGCCCGCTGCCTCTCCCTGTGCATGCGCGTTTCTTGCCCGTGTTTTTCCGTGGGGCTATCCGGCCTTGAATGCCGGCAGCTGTGCGCTGCCCACTGCCTTCGCCTCCTCCCACGGCCCCATTGTTCCTGTCCTGCCATTATCTGTTGGCCTTGGCAGCCCCCCTGCCCCACATCTCATGCTGCCCCCACGGCCGCTGTGGCTCAGACCCTCCAGGAGCTGTACCATGGCAGCTGCATCTCAGCCCGAGGTGCCACTCGGCGGCTCCAGGGATTCTGTCCGTGCCTGAACCGCCCGCGAGAGCAGGACCCTTTGGGACCTGTGGCCTTCACCCATCGTTGCCGCATTGGGGGTACAGTGTCCTGCCTTCCCCCCCCCGGGCCCGGGACTTCGGCCCCGGCCCGCTGCCTCTCCCTGTGCATGCGCGTTTCTTGCCCGTGTTTTTGCATGGGGCTGTCTGGCCTTGAATGCCGGCAGCTGTGCGCTGCCCACTCCCTTCGCCTCCCCCCACGGCTCCATTGTTCCTGTCCTGCCGTTATCTGTTGGCCTTGGCAGCCCGTCTGCCTGTGCAGCCCCCGTCCCACATCCCATGCTGCCCCCACAGCCGCTGTGGCTCAGACCCTCCAGGAGCTGTACCATGGCAGCTGCATCTCAGCCCGAGGTGCCACTCGGCGGCTCCGGGGGCTCTGTCCATGCCTGAACCGCCCGCGAGAGCAGGACCCTTTGCGACCTGTGGCGTTTGCCCATCGTTCAGCGCTGCTTGCAGTCCTTGCCCACCCGGCTGGATGCCTATAGTTGCCTGAGCTTTGGTATGTTGTGCTTTGGCTATGTCACGACTGCTGGCAACTGCTGCGTGCACTGTGAGGAGCTGGGGCTCGCCCCCTTCCCTGAGGGGTGCCTACCATCAACTCTGGGGGGGCCTTGAAGCGTTGAGTCCTGCCGAGTCAGCCTCCACCCTGTGTGTGTGTGCGGCTTCCCGGGATATGCGACCTGCCTGAGTGAGGGTGGCCCTCCCGTAGCAGTGTTCTACTTCATCAGCGTGCAGGGTGCGCGTGGGTATCCACACTCCCTCAGGGCTGCCTACTACCGTCTGCTGGAGCTGCCCCATCTGCCCTGGCCTCCTGCGGTTGATTATGGCATGCCCCCTCTCTCTGGACCTGAGCTGGCGGCCCTGTCTGAGGTGTGCGGCCATTATGTGCAACTCGGGATGAGCTGTGCAGATCCCTTCGAGGCCTTCTACCTGATCTGCTTCCACATGGCCGCCAAGCAGCTGGGTCTAGGGCGCGCCGCCCTATTCTGCCATCCGGGTGCCTCCTCAGAGCCTTCCTTTCGCCTGTGGCCTGGGTGCTATCGCCACTGCCTTTGCACTGCTGGACCCCATGTGACCCGCCTCCGCCCTCTCGCCTGGGACTTGCAGGCCCCGGCCCAAAACCCTCCAAGCGGCCTCCTGCTGACATGTCGCTGACTGCCCTCTGTCTCCGTGAGCTGCCTCCCCCACCCTTGCGCCCTGCTTGCGCCCTGCTCTCCTGCACCTGGCCTGGTGGCCCCTGTTCTGTGGGGCTGGGGCCGCTCCCTCACCTTGGTGTCCCTTGACCATGGAAGGGTCACCCCCCCCGTTTGCCAGGGGGGGGGTCTGGGTGGCCCCCTTGACCTTCCTCCCCCGGGTGGGTGGGTGAGGTGTCCGTGCCTTTGTCCGGGGCTTCCCCATGCGCACTGGGTGTGCTTTTCCTCCTAACTCATGTTCTATGGCAGGATGTTGTGCTGGGTGCCCCCCTCCCGGACTGGGCCCCGTGCCCCCCTTGCTGCTGCCCATTCTCCCACGCTGTTTATCTTTGCGCTCCCGAGCTGTATGCCTCCTCGCCACCCCCCCCCCACCTCCTATGCTTCTGACCGGCCGTGGGGTTTCCTGTCCCCCCCCTGGTGTGTGCCTCCCTCTCTCCGCCTGCTCGACTTCTCGGTGTTGTGTAGGTGTGCTGCTTCGTGTGTGTGCACGCTTCTCATTTTGAAGTGCACGCGCCTTCCATGCAGTCGCTGTTTGCGAGCGCTGTTTGCGAGCACTGCTTGCGCTGCAGCTCCCTCCACCCCCTCCCTTCGTGTTTCCCTTCTCTGGGCGGGGCCCTCCGCCATCTGAGGCTTCGTTTGCTCACAGGCGGCCATGTTTGCGTGACCCCGGTGCCTTGTGGGACTCCCACCGCGGTTCCCGCCAACACCGAGTCCTGTTGGGTTCCCCCGGCCCAGGTTCACTCCGGTTGGCCCCGGGCGGTGGTGCCGCCCATCACGTCTGTTGGGGCCACGCGGCTCACCACGGCCTGTGGTGATGCAATTGACACCGGGCACGTCACGTCTGAAATCACCCTATATATGAGGTAATATCTCCATACTGATGTAATCTCCATGATGATATGATGTAATGTAATAAGATATGATGTAGTAACTCTATACAATGAGGTTTTATTTTTTTCCAATTTAACTTTATTTAGTTTAACTAGTCATGACAAGCAAAAGTTACAAAGGTTATTAAGTACACTTTGCTTCCCTAATTCCAGCGGGGGACACATACAGATTATCCCCATAACAGGCTCAATCTTCCAAATTCCTTACTGTATCAAACACGCCCCTAGACCTTCCAACCCTTGAATATAAAACAACCATACCCCAAATTCATAATCAAGCAAACAAGTATAATGACCCACACACACATACACACACAAAATTGCTCCGGACCCACTGGAGTAATCTAAGACTAGAGTCTAGAAAGCATTAGACTGACAGGAGGTATACCTTTCGTGACAGACTCACTCCTCATCTCATAACCCTTTACAAGTCTCCCCAGAGAATTGGATTCTCAGGCTCTCCAGATTTTTAAGACGTGTGAAACACTTTGACCAAGTGCCAAAAAAACCTCTCCAAATCTCTCCCTGCATCAGCAAGAACCTTTTCCATTGCCATCACCATCCAAACCCGTTGATACCACTCAGACATCGAGGGGGGCCTATTGGACTTCCAATTACGAGCAATAATGTTGCAACCTGCCAAAAACAGTTGGGTACAGGTCTTTCTGTGCACCTCCATCAAAGGAATATTAGGGTAGAGGTCAAGGAGGACAATCTCCGGTCGAAAAGTCACAGTAAGGCCTGTTGCCTCATTAATAAATGGCCACACTTTGATCCAAAAAGTCTGTATAAAAACAACTGCATAAACAGTGGAACAGACTACCAACTTCACCACACCCCTTCCAACACAATGGTGACATTGGCCTGTTTATCTAGGGTATTCTATTGGGGGTCAGATAGAGATGTAGCGTGAGCTTATTTTGGGTCTCAACCACTGCCATAGATGTGAAGCATTTGTGCATATGAAGCCAATTTTGTGCAGGTCTTTTTTTCCAATTTAATCTGTAGGTCCTTCTCCCAATTCTGGATATAAATTTAATTGACGTTTGAACCAAATCCTCTTGATTTCAGCGTAAATTTGCAAGACAAGGCCTTTAGTCCGGAATCTGGTAAACAAAAAAGATTCAAGTTCTTTGGGTGAGCACGTAAAGCATTTCTTTTGGGAGCCTGTAAAAAAGTTTTTCAGCTGATTATATTGCATGAAGTCAATTGGGGTCAGCACTGCTTTCTCAAGGTCAGCCTTTGAGTTGAACTGGTCGTTCTGGAACAGATCTTTAGCCCTGAATATCACTTTATGTTTTATGATGTGAATAAGGAGCTGTGCTACACCCTCTATTTGAAAAGCCTCACAGTTTTATCGGAAAGAATGGGGACAGCTCTCCACTGATGTCAATTCTGGTAGCACATCTGTTCCAGAGATTCCATGCCCAACCCACAAAGGGATGGTGTCTCATGGCTGGGGGCCCCTGCAGTTTGCGTGTGATTAATGTCTCTCTCTCCAATCACAGACCCCCAACATCTGGGACTCTATGTTAACCCATTTAGCATCCTTCGGGGAGAAGTACCAGTATTTGATTGCCCAAAGGGCAGCCGCTCTATGATATGATGAACTATCTGGAAAGTTTAGTCCCACTCTATGGCAGAGTGCATTGCAAATTTTATGACTAATTTGAGGGCGTTTACCAGCCCAAACCCATTTTTTAACCATATCTCAATATCAGCAAAGAATTTAGATGGGATCTGAATAGGTAGCACTAAACGTATACAGGATTTTAGGAAGCTAACTGACATTTTGAATAAACTGACCCGTCCCAACTATGAGCAGGTCAGGTAACTCCAACTATCCATATCTTTTTTTTAGGTGTTCCACTATATATGGGAAGTTATTTAAATTAGTAGATTTTTGGATAAAAAGATACTCAAATATTTAATGGCTGACTTCTATTTTGAAAGGAAATGCCTCCCTGATTGGAGGGACAGCCTGTCTTGGACCTTCATACAGCATGGCTGATGGTTTTTGAAGATTAATTTTATATCCAGATAACGTACCAAACCAGTCAATAAGCTGGATCAATGTGGGGACCGAGGTAGATGGTGTAGATGAAAATACGAGCATGTCATCCGCATAAAAGGCCAGCTTGTGTTCACTTTGGCCAATTTGAATGCCTGGGATATCAGGATTCATCCAAATAGCTATAGCTAAGAGTTCTAACGCAAGGTCAAAAAGGAGTGGTGACAGGGAGTATCCCTGTTGAGTTCCTATCTTGAGATCAAAGGTGGGTGGCAGTGATCCGTTTATAATCAGACGTGATTTGAGCCCTTTATAAATAGCATTCACCCACCTCAAGAAATTAACTGGAAAGCCCATAGGCCGAAGAGTTTCGAACAGGAATTGACCCTCAATTCTATCAAATGCTTTCTCCGCGTCCATAAAAATTACCATTGCGTTAGCTTTTGTAACATTAATCTGATGAATTTTATCTACCGTCTTCCTAACATTAATCAGCACCTAGTCTCAATGAAACAAATCCCACTTGGTTCAGATCGATGAGGGAGCCTATACAGTTGTTTAACCTATTAACCAGGGTCTTTGAGAATATCTTAAAATCTGTATTAAGTAAGGAGATGGGACAATAACTAGCACTTTCCTCAGCTGGCTTGCCAGCCTTGCCAGGCACAATGCAACATTTGCAGGGGACAAGGAATCCGGCATAGTGCCAAATCTGATTATATCGTTGTATACTCTAGTTAACGTGGCAGCTACCATCAGGACCGGCAGTCTTTCCCTTAGGAAGCTGTTTAATGGGTTTTTTAACCTCCTCCAAAGTAAAAAGTTCGTCGAGCATTTCTTTCTGAAACTCATCTAACTGAGGTAGTTTTAAGGCTCTTAAGTCCAAACTTTTTCCTTCATTAGGCAAGGAGGATTTATATAAGTCCCGTAGAAAGTAGACAAGTAATCAGGTTTTTCTTCCTGTCTAGTAGACAGAGAATGATCCGCCTTCCTCATTTGCGTTATCATAGATTTATTTTTGTTTTGCTTTAACCAGATTGGCTAGCAAATGGTCCCCCTTATTGCTCTTTTCATAACATAAACACTTGATCCGCCTTAATTGCTGGGCTGTTTTATCAGCCTCAAGGAGATCTATCTCCCCTCTCAGTTTGGTTATGTGTCTTTGGCCTCTCCTGCTGGGTTTAGCTTTATCATCCAGCAGAAGAATATCTAGTTGTGAATAGAGATCCTTTAAGTCTCCGACTCTGTCCCTCTTGTGGAAGGCTGCCAAGGAGATAAACTAGCCCTGCAGTACCACTTTTGCAGCATCCCACGAAGTGTGAGATGTCACAGGGGGAATATCATTGTTCTTACAATAGTCTTTCAAAACTTTAACTATTTTTTCTTTGATCAACTGATCTTGTATTAGATTATTATCCAGGAGCCAGGAGGCTTCCTAGGACCACTTTCCTCCCGTAATGTCAACCTAACAACGTGATGATCAGTGAACACCACCGGGATGATTGTGTAATCCAGACATTTCTGGCGACACGAAAGTATGGTCTATATTGGTATAAGTCCAGTGCCGAAAAAAAGTGTAATTTCTGTGTCCAGGATCAAGCACTCTGCTAAAATCTTTTAGACTAGTCTCACGGATCATCTCAGCCACTTTATTCTGCCACCCCTCCAAGGGAGACCCACAAGACCTATCCAGGTGAGAGGCCAGTTCAAATCTTTCATCATCAGGATGTTCCCTTGGGTCAGATCAAGGATTTTAGAAATATGATCCTTGAGAAATGGGACCGAATTACCATAGCGACAGTATAAATTAACCGGTGTGAAAATCTTCCCACCACTAGTAGAAGAAAACAGCCCTCCCCATCCTTGACTTGCCTCAATAAATGGAAGCCCGACGTAGCCAAGAATCCTATCATCACCCCAGCTCTTTTTTTTAGCAGCACATGGGAAGTAGATGTTGCCAAAGTATTTATCCCTAAATCGCCCTGTATGATGTATAAGGGTGAAAACAGACATGACGCTAACCACCCTTTCACCACCATTGGTGGTGGTTTATGCATGTTGCAGGGCTTCATAGGGCACCAATACAGCCCTGCAACATGCATAAACCACCACCAATGGTGGTGAAAGGGTGGTTAGCGTCATGTCTGTTTTCACCCTATGAAGGTGCATCTCCTGTAAAAAATAAACCTCCACTCTCTGAGACCTATTAAGATGTATTGTGCGCCTCCTTTTTACTGGGCAGTTTAATCCTCTGACGTTCAGAGAGATAAATCTTAGAGATTGCATCTTGACGTGTGTGTGTGTTTTGGAGAAAATTCGAAGACAATGCATTTTTTCTATGAGACTCTCTTACCGGCACCTTTATCCCCAGTGAAGACTAACCCCGACCAGTTACCTTTCCCTCTCCAGCAGGTCCAGAAACAAAAACAAATAGATAAAACCAAAAAAGAAAAAACCCAAGACAAATACCCCAAATCAGACAAAAATAGAAAAACCTTAATACCATTTCCCCCCAACCACCCAATTGCTTTATCCCCCGCTCCAGTCTTTAACCTCCCTCATTCTACCCCCTTAGTGAGAGGCAGGTGATGTCTCCTACACATCAACCCTTGTCCGAGTCCACCAGGACCAAAACATAAATCTATGTGTAATAGGATGTCAAATTCTCAATACACTTCCCAACGTTGTAGACGAGCAGCCTCCTTTAACTTCCTGGGGGGGGCGGGGGCAGCAATAAAAATTCAAGACAAACATGTTTTATGTCACTGTTAAATTTTCATGGGGGGGGGGGAAGCAAACGCCTTGCTCTTTGTGGAACACAAGTCGCCAGCGCTTGGTCTCGGAGCTATGAAACTCATTAAGCTTGAGTTAGTGGCAAGACACCCAGGCAGAAATGTCATCAAGTCTCGTATTGCTGACTATCTTGCTGAAGGGGGAGAGTGAGTTGCGTGTCATCCACATACAGGAGATACTGGAAGCCATGAGTTTCAATGACTTTACCCAGAGAAAAGTGTAAAGGGAGAAAAAGAGAGGTCCCTGAACAGAGCTTTGGGGAATTCCCACAGAGAGCTGAAGTGACGTAGAGGAGGTACCAGCAAGAGAAAAACTGAAGAGATGCAAAGCAAGCTAGTCAAGAACAGAGTCCCGGAAACCAAGGGAGCGAAGCAACTCCAGGAGAATTCAAAGGGAGAATACTCCAGCAAATCTGGGAGACCCTTAGCCATGGTTGCCTCCTGGTGGTCAAATTGGTCACCACAGCTGCAGCTGCCCATGAAAGAATGTCTGTAGAGTCTGCTAAATAGGCTATTGCAAAATATATCTTGGCTGCCAGGGCCTTAGTTTTCTTTTATGCCAAACGGGGTTCTCTGCCCCTAAGGAACCATCTCATGAGGGATCTAGCGTAGTAAGAGGTCATATAGTAGCCATGCGTAGGATAGCAGAAAGTCTCAAAATCCCTTCTGAGGCTATCCTCTATACCCCTATCTGTGATGTTTGGGGTAGATTTCACCCTCCGCAAGGAAAACCGATTGCCTGGCTAAGTATGCAGCTGAACCAACCATAGGGGTTTTGACTACCATGTCCTTATTTTTTGTAAAGGCATACAAGGATTCCTGGGCCTTTGTTAAATGCATCGTTTTGGTAGGATATTGACATTTTGCTCTTAAGAGTATTTCAAAGGCCTTGTCCAGGATCATGCCCTTATCCCTGCTTTGAGTTCTGGGTATATAGTCTCTCAGGGAATCCTTGCTCACGGAATCTGACTGGTTCTCATTCTTAGAGATTTTTCTTTTAGATAGAGAGCCCTATGTATTTCTATTTGGAAACATTCCTTGTATTTAAGGGAGAATTTCCTGTCTGGATCCTGGGAGTCCCTTAGGGGTCCAATTCCTGGTCTGAGGATTGTTGACTTATCTGGGGTACCCAAGGCCCCTCCCTCTTCCTCAGAAGAGGACTTGTGGTGGGGGCACCTTTTTAGTTTCTTTCCCCTATGCTTCCTAGCATGGGTGGAAGACTCTGAGCCTGAAGAGAGGATGACCTCCTACTGGGAGTGTTGAGCCTCTGAAGCAGATTCTGTGTCCAAGTGTACATCCAGGAAAGGCTTCCTGTGCCTTTTAGGGGTAGGGTGCTTCCCTTTACTCTGGTTAAAGGGTCTTTTGCCCTTTGGGTGGGGGGGGGGAAGAAAGGGGAATGGGCTCGTTGCTTGCCTTTGCTCTCATTCATTTTTTGTATGGAGAACACGATAGCCTGTAGCATTTCCATGTGGGGGTCCCTGTTGGGTGGGGCATGCTCTGAAGAATTGTGCCCCTTCTTGCACTGCTAGGACGTTCCTTTTTTCTTTGGTGCTATAAAGAAAACAGAAGTGAAGGGCCTGCTGCAGCAAAAACCCTGCTAGGGGGCACGAAGCTTGCACTGCTGCTAGACACGGAGAGATTGCTTCTGGCACAAAGAGAGCAGTGCCTGGAGATGGGTGGGAGGAGCGTCATCCATTCTGATCTTGTCTGCCCAGCTGCCCGCCCCTAAGGATTCCTGTACCCAGAATCCCTGTTCAGGGTGGGGGGGTTGTTGGAAGCCCCATGTAGGTCGGGGGGGGGGGGGCGGCTTACATGCTCTGCAGCCTGTCATGCTGTCTGTGAGAACCGGATCTGTCCCCGGTTGCTCCCACAGAAGAGCACAGGTTTGGGAATGCCATGGCTCTGCCGAGCTAGGGTATGAGGTAGACAGTCGGCAGGGAGTTCCCTGTACTCAGTCTTCCCCATCAGCCATATGGGCTGGGCTGGGGGTTTTTTTTTGGGGGGGAGGGGGAAATCGGGAGGCTCTCTGGTCCCAGAGACGTGCAGTAACTCCCTGGCTCCCTGTCTGTGCTGACATAGCTGTTAACACTCCTCCTACTGTCTCTTTACCCCACTGCTCATGAGCTAGAGCACTCTGCTCCCCTCTGTCCAGAGGCAGACACTAGACTGGAAAGATGCAGGGCTAGACTCATATGCATGCTCCATAAAGCGTTCATCTGTCTCATACTAGTTGATGATGGGATCTAAGCCCTATGTCTAGGCGATGGCTGTTCTGGAGGCACAGGAAAATGTCAACATGTACTCCCATTCAACAAATCCTTTGCTTTGACTCAAAGCTGGGCTGAAAACAGACATGGAAAGGAAACATGTCATCCTGCCTATTGGAGTAAACAAGGAAAAGCAACTCCATGTCTGTACTGTTGCACAAAGCACCACAGAACCTTGTTGCCAACTTCAACTTCTTGATTAAACATTAATACCAGAACAATGTGCAGTATGTATCTTTTAATATGACCTTTATATCTACGTTGTCTCACACAGTTACATCTCCACACTAATCTCGTATATGGAAGAACCACTATACAAAATAGCTTTTGGGGACTTCCAAAGTGAAACATGGTAAAGACATTTATTAATAAAATAAGATAGCAAGTCCATTAAAAATTATTAATTAATATTTTATTAATGAACACTGCTACCCCGAGTGTATTTTTTGACTACCCATCACAAGATTCACTAAGCAGTTGAAGCAAAACAGACAACTTGTTGGAAGTTGTGGTATTCAACAATTCTTACACAATTATCAAAGTGACACTCACTCTTCATCTACCTTTGCACACACCCCCTTCCACTCATCACTATTCAAATGCATGTGGTTCAAGACTCCCAGTGTGAAAATCTCTGCCTTGAACAAGTCAGGTCATTACCTTTGTCTACAGGTTTTTAAAGCCTTTGGACAAAACACAACTGTCACTTCTTGTTCTTCTCCAGGCATTAGGAAAAGATCCTCAGGTTCAACAGAGAAGGAGTCGTCCTTATCAGATGTCTGAAAATGGAAAGTTTCAGGTGATTTACTTTTAGGAGAGATCCCCCCCTTTTCAGTCCAAGATGATCAGGTAGTTTTCAGTATACACTCAAAGCAACTTGGATCCATGTGGCTGTTAAAGACTTGATCATGTGGCCAACAACTAAATGCCACTATGGCAGAGGGAAGTAATGAATAACTAAGGGTATTTTCAGACGTTACGCGGTCCCGATTCACCACAGTGGATCCCTGGCAGGGGTGAACCGAACCACCACCCCCCGTGGTCAAAAAAAGCCTCGAACAGACGTGATGGGACCGGGACCACGGCAGGGAATCAAGCCGACAAATCACGGCCCGGGGCAGCTTAACAGATGTTTACGCCGATCCCAGCCTAGGTCGTGGTCAAAGCACCCGGAAGGCGCAGGGGCAGCTCATCCCAGCTGCTGCTGTGTGCCCTTTAAATCTCCCTCCTCGGCCTGTGTTGTCGCTCGTTGCCTAGCAGCGACTCTGCATGCTTTGTCCCTGGCTGGGAATCATTTCCTTTGATTCCCACCGGTGGTTGCCAGCCAGACGTTACTTTGTGTTGGTTCCCGTTGGGAATCTCTTGACCACGCTTCTGGGGATTGTCCGGCAGGGAGCCCCGGAAGTGTGGTTGAAATTGACCCCATGTGGGTATTGACTGTGGTGAACATCTGGCGGTCGCTGAATAGACGTTCAGGGCGCTTTGGCCCCGCCGCAGGATTGACCGTGGTTCACTGTGGTTGAGCGTGATCTCGTAACGTCTGAAAATACCCTAAGTNAATAGACGTTCAGGGCGCTTTGGCCCCGCCGCAGGATTGACCGTGGTTCACTGTGGTTGAGCGTGATCTCGTAACGTCTGAAAATACCCTAAGTCCAGGGGGATCTGATTTTTCTGAAGATACATCCATTGTAATTTTCCATAGAGAAGGAAAGGAGCCACATGAACATAACACCGTACTGCTTTCCTTAAATGGCTTCTACATCCAAACGCAATTACACCGGGCTGGTTTAAACAGAACGGAAGCAGTCATTTTAGCACCAACACTTAAAAGTGGCATCCTACCTTGATTTTTAAATACACTTCAATATTTCCAGCATTCTTTAAGGGTAACTCTTGTTTGGCTGATGACCCCATCCTTGCAGACAAGCACACAGTCTAAAAAATAATGTATTTTATGTTTAAAAAACCAGAAATACCAAAACTGAAAAAAATTAGTTAGCTAGATTTATTCATATAAAATATACCTGCAAGTCCTTTGGAGCATGTATCCTAGCTGTTCCCACTCTTGCTTGAAGAGGAACACTCTTTATAACGTTAGTAGACCCTGGACTATCAACCTCTACGTCAACTCTTGCCAAAAATTCATCTGCCGAGCCCAAAAAATCTGCAAACCGTTAAGTTCACCATAAAAAAAATTAAATACCAAGTCTTTTCAACTGCAGAATTCATAACCTCATATTGTTACTATAGCCAACTTGATGGTTAATATTCTCTCTCAGATTACTTACTTAATTAACCTCGCAGCATAATCATGGCAAGTTACATCAAGCAGTGAATTCACCCTATCATTAGGAAGCATCAAGTACAGTAACCCCCACTACAATAGACATCTTGTGGTGTTAACGCAAGTGTTCAGTGCACATTAGTCCACACCAGGTAGGCGTCTACCTGCCCGTTTATTAGGTGTTTGCTCTTAAGCATCTGGCCACCATCCATACAGCCCCCACTCATGGCAGGGTCTCAGAGAATTTTCTTGGTATATGAATGGAAGGTTCACTTATTTTGTTGTGAATGTGTTAATGAAAACATGGCTTTTTTTATAATACTATGGAACCTTGATAGGTTTTCTTTATTATTATGGCTTTGATGTCTCAATTGTCTTTTTGGAGTGCTTTTGTAAATCAATTACTTAAGATGTGTCATAAGACCTTGTATTATCAGGTGTTCAAGTTTTACTTAGAGTAACTCTTACCTATCAGTATATGTTCTTTTCAGATTTTGTAGGAGCCTGATTATGATTACTAATGCTTTGTCAATTAACCATCTTATGAGAGGAGGTGTAACATCAGTTTCTTTTCACAAGTGTTTCCCTATATATAAAAAAAGTGTTTGCTTCTTTACTGTCAGTATTTCATGGAATTGTAAAGGAGGGATGTTTTTTGTTGGCCTCCAGCTTTGGTGAGCTTTTTCACATTCAGAAAGATTTTTTTTTATAAATATTTCCACCAAGAATACATTGACTTTTTTATGTTTGTTTTTCAATAGGGAATCAGAGTTTCCTGAAGTGATTCCCCTTTTCTTCAATGATTGTTAAGTTGGTACAAGCACAAGGTTTTTTTAGTAGCCTTTTTACCTTTTTCATTATTAGTGAGAAACTATATTTCCTTATATTGGCAAAGTGTATTTTTTATTAGAGTCCTATCGTGTTAGGTTTTCAATTTTTTTTTAATCTATAGTAGTTTTTAAAGTTTGACATATAATTTGGCTGTTTTGGGATTGGTGGTCTAATTTATATATGATTATAAATCTTGATTTAATGGTACAGTTTAGTATGATAAATACTATAATCCAATCTATGGATTACATGAAGTTTTTCTAAATTTATTTAGAGTATTATTTTATATTTCATTATTGCATTTCAACAAGCAATTTGTTCTTTTTTAGGGTCCACTGACACGACACTATATACTTTTGGGAGTCCTTTTGGATTTCCTTTGCTACACAGTGTTACTTTACACTTATTTGTACGTAAGACTGGGTTGAAAAGTTCATACAAATTGTTTTGCACAGCCCTGGGCTCCCAATTATGTACCCCTCCTATCTATTATTTCTTCTTTTACTGTTTGTTAATTGCTCTATTTTTAGAGTCAAGGTATTTTTATCAAGAGACTAGAGAAACCCTGAGGAAGCTAATCTGAAATGCATTGGTTTGGTTACTTTTACTATGTATTTAGCTTGGACTTTACATTTCTAATCTCATGATTTACTAATTAGGATTTTCAGTTTTTCTGGATATACATGACGGACCCATGTTTGTTTTTTGACTATCACATTTCTTTATTGTTTCATTAAATTTTGTCTCAATATTTTTAGAGCTTTATTAGTACATTTATGGAGGTTCAACATGGTGAACATGCAAGTGGGGGCTGAACCGACTGAACCCAGACTACAGCAGGCTACATTTTCATTTGCTTTCACCTTTTGCTCATCATAGCAAAGGAGTTGTTATAGCAAAAGATCAAAATTCCAAAAAGGAAGCCCTATAGTGAAAGGCATTATACCAAGGATGCACTATGCTATTATTATTATATGCATTTCTATATCGCCAGTGATGTACCTGGCACTTACAAAGAATAAGATAGACATGGTCTCTGCTAGAGAGCTTATAATCTAAAGACGGGGAAGGGGAGACAGGGAAGGGTAAAACAGAGGGTGAAACAAGGGATGCGACATTCATGAGGATGTGATAGCTCAGGTACACGTTCTTGGCTTGGTTACAGTAAATTGGGAGTTTGCAGATAACAGGTACTTAGCCGGAGTTCAGAAGGGCGGAGCGGAAAAGGTGGGGTTTGAGGAGGGACTTGGAAGGCATGGCGGACGAGGGCAGGGAGGGAGTTCCTGGCGTGTGGGCCAGCGAGGGAGAAGAGACGAGAGCGGTTGGGGGAGCAGGGGAGGCGTGGGATAGTGAGGGAGGAAATGGAGGTGCAGAGCGCTCGAGCAGGGGTTTGGAGGAAGATCAGGGCAGAGAGATGGGGGGAGCAAGGTTGTGAAGGGCTTTGTAGGTAAAGACGAGGAGTTTGTGCAGAATACACTCGGGAAGAGGGAGCTAGTGGAGAGAGGAGAGGCTGCACGTGGTCAAAGCGATGGGCTAGATGGATGATCCTGGCAGCAGAGTTTTGAACAGAGATAAGGGAAAAAAGGTGGGAGCAGGAAGGGCCAGGGAGGAGGTTACAATAGTCGAGGCATGAGATGACTAGGGCGGGGATAAGAGTTTTGGCAGAGACAGACAGACAGAAAAGGGCGGATCTTGGCAATGTTGTGGAGGGAGAAGTGGCAGGATTTGGCGATGGAGTCAATGTAGGGTTTGAAGGTAAGGTGCTAATCGAAGAAGAAGCCCAAGCTGCGAGCTTGAGCGACAGGGAGGATGGAGACCCCATCAATGGCAATTGACAGGGAAGAGGGAGAGGAAGGACTGGGAGGGAAGATAAAGAGTTCAGTTTTCACCATGTTCAGTTTGAGTTTGCATTGAGACATCCAGGCGGGGATATCTGAGAGACAGTTGGTGAGATGAGCTTGAACAGAGGGAAGGAGTGGAGAGAGAGAGTTGAGCGTCATCAGCGTATAGGTGGTATTGGAAGCCGTGGGAGGCAATGAGTTTGCCTAGAGATTGTGTGTAGATAGAGAAGAGGAGCGAGCCAAGGATGGAGCCTTGAGGAACCCCAACCGAGAGGGGTAGGGAGGAGGAAGGGGAGGAGTTAGGAAGAGATACATTGAAGGAGCGGTCAGAAAGGTAGGAGGAGAACCAGTCAAGGGCAGAGACCCGGAATCCAAGGGAGTGGAGCGATTCAAGCAGGGGTGAGTGGTTAACAGTGTCAAAAGCAGCAGAGAGATCAAGGAGGACAAGAATAGAGTAAAGGCGGTTGGATTTAGCCACAAGATCGTTGGTGATCTTAGCAAGAGCAGTTTCAGTGGAGTGAAGGAGGCGGAAGCCGGATTGGAGTAGGTCAAGGGAGGAGTTTGCAGAGAGGAGGTCGAGGCAAAGGGAGTAGACAACCCGTTCAAAACTGACTCAAACTAAAAGATGAAGGTTTGGAGTAGAGGAGATAGTATTATTGAAATGCTTTAGCTAAATTTACTGATCCAACTGAATTCCAAAGTAAAGTTGCACAAAGCAATTAATTAAGCTACCTTACCTGAGCCAGAGATTTGTTTCTTTGGTGCATGGAAGAGGACCCAAACTATTAGAACTTCAGGATCCTGAAGGAAGGGAGAAAGCATTGTATACATGTCTACTGAAACATTTCTTTCAAAATTTTACAGTAAAGTGTGTGTACACACACACACACACACCAACCATACATATAAAACATTGTTTTCAAGGGTGAACACAAATACACACACACCCAATTCTCACACACTATATAGATCTCTCTCACACACACAATATACATAATTTCTCTCTCCCTCATATACACACACACACACACACACACACACACACACACACACACACACACACACACACACACACTCTTTCCTACTTTCATCCCAAGTACAAAAGGAAACGAAACAGTTAATCAAAACCCTTGAGTATTTTGAGTTACTTGGTTGGAATCTTACCACCCTAAGCAGCTTGGGCCCTACATATCTAAAGGATCACCACCCTTTCCCTTATGTGCCTCCACAGCCCCTAAGTTCTATCAAGGGCATCCTCTTGCAAGTTCCATCATTGGCCCAGGTCTATATAACCCAGGCACACAGAGAGGTCTTCTCGGTGGCTGTTCCACAGCTTTGGAACTCCTTTCCCTTAGAGGTTCATCTAAGCCCTAGCCTGTGCATCTTCTAGAGGCAGTCTAAGACTTATTTATTTGGCCAGGGCTTTAAACAGGCAGGGGTAGATGCTGGAGTGGGATCTTTATTAGTGTTGGGTGTTTTATTTTGTATTTGGTGTTTTTACGGTAATGTGACTTGCCCCGAGCCTTTGGGGACAGAGCGGAATAGAAATTAAAATAAGTAAACAAAAATGCATAAATAAAATAAATAAATGTTAGGCTATGTAGTTTAATAACTTCTTAAAGTTTATGAACCCTTAATACGAATGAGTAAAGCTATAATTAGTAAAGCTCTTCACCAACCACAACATGCTATCTGAGAATAGGTTAATGTACCTCCTCCACCCCCAAAATAAAAAGGACAAATTTTTATAGTAGGAATTACTATGCTATGACACTACCCTTCATAGAAGTGCCCATGAATGCAATCATCTGAGTAGAATGGAAAAAATGGCAAAGGTCAATAGCTTTCTGCTGGTGGCTACTTACTTGACCATCATAACTTGCATGCATCATGTGGGTTACAACTGAAGGAGCTGCTAGCTGTGAGAAAGTATCAGTCTTGAGTGCATTTTCTACAGAAGCACTAACTGGTTCCCTGGAAAATGTGAAGCAGCGCCAGGCTATAGCATTCTGTCACAATTAAAATTTTAAAAACAGTGTTAGAAGCAGCCTACTTTTTTCTATCAACATGTTTTGAAAGATTTCAGTAGGTACACTATGTATGTCTTATAAAATTTGATCATTAACTGCTTTAGAAACCGCTTAAGCTGATCATCCATAAGACATTTAGTACTATGTGCTCCATGACAGATCACCCTCAATTTACTGATTTAGAGATGCACAGAAGTCAGATATTGCATAGGTTTTTAAACTTACTGCATTGATAATCAACCTGATTGGCACCGTAGCATGGGTCTTATTGATTAATTTTAGTGGGAGAGCCTTCCAGCTGCCAGATGGAAGGTCGCCAAAATCTAGACGATCTCTCTTCCCTGTCTCCACCTGAGGTTAAGAGAGAAAAAGCAAGTCATTAAAAACAGCTGAAATTAACTGAAAGTCACCAAGTCAGGCGTTTTTGTATGGGGAAGCAACTGACTCCTCTAGACAATAATCAGACCACAAGCTTGCTGTTAAAACTCTCTGCATCCACTCTCACTTCAGCACTCTACTTCAATGTTTCTCTCCCTAACTCCTCCCCCTCCCTGCTCCTCTCGGTTGGGGTTCCCCAAGGCTCTGTCCTTGGCCCTCTCCTCTTCTCTAATCTACACCCAGTCCCTAGGCAAACTCATTGCTTCCCATGGTTTCCAATACCACCTATACGCTGACAACACTCAACTCTCTCTCCACTCCCTCCCTCCCTTTCTGTCCGAGCTTGTCTCACCAACTTCCTTTCCGATATCTCCGCCTGGATGTCTCAACGCCAACTCAAACTGAACATGGTGAAAACGGAGCTCCTTATCTTCCTTCCCACTCCTTCCTCTCCCTCTTCCCTGCCAATTGCCATTGAAGGGGTCTCCCTGTCCCCCAAGCCTGTAGCTTGGGCTTCATCTTTGACTCTCACCTCACCATGGGCAGATTCACGGGGGGGGGGCTCAGGAGACTTCAGCCCCCCCATTTTGTTTTAGCTTTCATTTTCATTGGTTTCAATGGCGCACACATTTTCAGCTGTAACTTTGTTGTTGTTCACTATATGTAGCTGAAACCTGGACTGCAAATACCTCCAATGGAAGGCTTTACGTGTACCAAATTTCACAAGAATTGAATAAAGGAATTCAATTTTAGAAGCAATTGAATTATTTTATTATGCAAAATTCTTCATATACAATCATATACATTCTTAGCTGTAACTTCTTTATCTCATATCTAATGTAGATGACACTTGGCAGGTTTACACCCCTTCCCATATTTACTATCTTTGCCAACTTTCAGAAGTATTGGATAAAGGGTCCTGGTGGTATAAGCAATTAACATATAAATGTATATCTGACTAACATCTTTGTAGTCCAACCAGTGTACATGAAATTTGGCAGGGCTGTATATAACACTTTCATTATCATCTCTGCCACATATCAGAAATCTGTGATAAAGGGTCCCAATTTTATATGCCTGCACAGCATATGCAGAGAAGGAGCCTATGCCAGAGATTCTCTTACGTCACTGTGGTAGAAGATCGGTTGGTGATGCCAATTGGCCAGCAGAAAGGTCAACCAAATATCCTCATTCTGTGCTGTGACCATCCCATCATCTCTCCCCCACTTGTTACTGGATAGTCAGAAGCATCTGTTTATGAAAGAGTCAATACAGATTCTCTGATGTCCTCTGTCAGAGTGCTGCAGGCTGCGATTGTGATGATGATTGACCAGCCTGGATGTGTAAACTATGTCCCCTGATTTCTGGGATGCTATCACCAACGTCCCAGTTATGTCCTTTATGCCCCTATGCCTGCCTCGAAGCCACTACCAATTGGTCCTGTAAAGCTGGAAGCATGCAGTAATTGGCCAGTGAATGTGTCTGTCAGTCTTTTGGTTTGCTCCACATCTTCCCTCTTACAATCTCTCCCCCTCTGCCATGCAGGGTTCCTGCCTCTGACTGGCACTGCATGTGCTGCTATTTATCTGAATAATGGTCTTCACAGGGACAACATCAATTGCTTATAAAATTGGGTCCCTTTATCAAATTGTTCTGTAGTTTGGCAGAGATGACAGCAAAGGTATGCGATACATTCCTGTCAAATATCTTTTAAACAGGATGGAATATACAAATGTTACAGCTGGAAATGTATTTTCAAGTTAATGTCTTATATCATCAGGATCCTTTTATCCAATCTTTCTGAAAATTGGCAGGCGTGTTAGGCTTATGGAGAAACATAATATTCATAGGTGTAATGCAAATTGGATGCAAGATAAAGAAGTTGTAGCCATGAATGTGTATGGTGCTTTTCTGAAAATCACAACGTTCAATTGCTTCTAAAATCGGTTTCCTTTACCTAATAATTTCACAAATTGGTACACATAGTGCCCTCCATTGAGGGTACACCCTCCCCATGTTTAATCAGAATTGAATAAGAAACAAAAATGTTACAGCCAGAAATATGTTTTTCAGGTTTTTCCCTTTATTTCTAAAACAAAATGTCATTTTCGTTTCTATTTTTGTCATTTGTCATTTTTTATATTGCAATAACGATAATGAAAACAACAATGTTCATTATCTTTATTTTAATAATGATAATGACATGCACACCCCTACAAGGGGGCATGATTTGCCCATCTCTCTTTTATTGTTCTCTTTGGGTATGGAGTGCAGTGGGGATTTGCTTTTCACCAGATTGGCTTGTAAGGGGGCATTTCCCCCCCTCTCTTTTATTGCCCTCTTTTGCACAGTGAGAATTTGCCCCTCATCTACTTTGGGCTTCAGGGGGCATTTGCACCTCCCTGATTTATTTCCCTCTTTGGCATGCGGTACAATGGGGATTTGCCCCTAGACTTTGTATTTTCCTGTAGTGGGACTAGGGGAAGGGGTTATTTAACCATCTGTGTTTGATGTCCACTTTCAGGCGGCAGATGGAGCCTAGCTATCATATCCACTGCTCCACTGAACCTGAGTCCCCCTCCCGTTGGAGCTGTGGCTTGGGGTTTTTTCCATGGCTTTGGGGTAGGGGATAAACTGGCCTAACACTGTTGCTCACTTGGTAGGAGGTGGGGCTGGAGGTGGGACCTGCTCACCCGGGCAGAGCTATACTAACTTTGGACTTCAGCCCCCCCCATCCACATCACTTCTGGATTCGCCCCTGCTTTTTTGTCTGTCTCCTCCACCAAAACTCTCATCCACACCCTAGTCATCTCACACCTTGACTATCGTAACCTCCTCCTCGCTGGCCTTCCCCGCTCTCACCTTGCTTCCCTCATCTCTGTTCAACACTCTGCTGCCAGGATCATCCACCTAGCCCGTCACTTTGACCATGTGCAGCCTCTCTCCTCCCTCCACTGGCTCCCTCTTCCTGAGCATATTCTGTACAAGCTCCTCATCTTCACCTACAAAGCCCTTCACAACCTTGCTCCCCGCTACCTCTCTGCTCTGCTCTCCCTCCGAACCCCTGTTCGAGCACTCCGCTCCTGCTCCATCCCCTCCCTCACCGTCCCACGCCTCCACTGCTCCTCCAACCTCCTTCGTCCCTTCTTCCTCAGTGCCCCGCATGCCTGGAACTCCCTTCCTGCCCTCGCCCACCTTGCCCCCACCCTCCACACCTTCAAATCACTCCTCAAAACCCACCTCTTCCGCTCCGCCTTTCCTAACTCCTGCTAATCATCCCCACCCAGGATTATCCCCTACTTGTTACCTGCAAACTCCTATTTACTGTAACCAAGCCAAGAAGGTGTCTCGCATCCTCGTGAATGTTGCATCCCTTGTCTCTCCCTCTGTTCCCCCTTCCCCATCTCACCTACCCTTGTCTTTAGATTGTAAGCTTTTGGGCAGGGACCGTGTCTATTTTATTCTCTGTAAAGCACCAGGTACATATCTGGCGCTATATATAAATGCTTATAATAATAGTAATATAACTAAAAGTGAACCCTCCACTTGGTTATACTTTCTCCCATCCATGTGTCCAAGTTATATTTGTACAGGGTGCAAAGGATAAAATGAGAGAGAAAGTTGTTGGTGGTGAAATGTCGCTTCTCCCTCCATAACATTGCTAAGATTCGCCCTTTTCTCTCTGTCTCGTCTGCCAAAACTCTTGTTCATGCTCTGGTCATCTCTCGCCTTGATTACTGTAACCTCCTTCTCACTGGCCTTCCCCGGTCTCACCTTTCTCCTCTCATCTCTGTCCAAAACTCTGCTGCCAGGGTCATCTACCTCGCCAGTCGCTTTGACCATGTGCAGCCCCTCCTCTCTTCGCTTCACTGGCTTCCCCTTCCTGAACGAATCCTGCACAAGCTCCTAGTCTTCACCTATAAAGCTCTTCACAACCTTGCTCCCCCCTACCTCTCTGCACTTATCGCCCTCCGTACTCCAGCCCATGCACTTCGCTCCTCCTCTGTCCCTTCTCTCACCCTTCCACGCCTTCCCTGCTCCCCTAAGCGCCTTCATCCCTTCTCACTTGCTGCCCCCCATGCCTGGAACTCCCTCACTGTCCACATCCGCCTTGCCCCCTCCCTTCATACCTTCAAATCTCTCCTTAAAACTCACCTCTTTCGCTCTGCTCTGTCTGACTCTTTATCCTGCTGAGCCACTATTCCTATACCTACGATCAGTTTACCCTTATCCTTGCCACATGGACCTGCCTGCTGTCATTCTCATCGTAACCAAGCCAAGTACGTGCACTTGAGACCTCGCATCTTCATGAATGTTAAGACCCGTGGTCTCTCCCTCTGTTCCCCTTCCTATGTCTCTCCCCCAGCTCCTGTTTCTCAGATTGTAAGCCCTAGGGGCAGGGACCGTGTCTATTTTATTACTTTGTAAAGTGCCATGTACACTGCTGGCGCTATATAAATGTTTGTTAATAATAATAATAATAATAAATGGATTGCTAAAACATCATGAAAAGTGTAAGGTAAGATATGTGCACATGTTTAAAGGAAAAATACATTCGACTTTATTAGTATTCTAAGATAAATTGAGGAACTGACTATTTGTACAACACTAGCATGAAACAGCAGCAAATTGGGGGACGCTGCACCCCTCCAACCCCATCCCACCCTGGTAGCACAGGTGGAATTTTAAGTTGAACTTATTTTCTTCACCACTCCCCAGCCAGTACATGGAATGTATCTAACACTTTCTTTTGAACACCAACATTTTTTAAAAATCAATATATTGTCTTTTCTTCAGGACCTATTTGACTTAGACCTGAAATCTCGTATTAGCAGTTTCTATGAAACACAGAATATCACCTTTGGGTAATTTTGAATGAAGTTCAAATGCTTCTTGTAGTCTTGAACTCTAAGGGCTCATTATAAAAGGATTTAAATGTTTATAGAACAAAACACACACACATCTGTTTCACAAGACACTGGTTTTTTACCTCTAGATTAGGATTTTCGGCAACTGCTGTCAAAACTACCCTAGCTGCCAGAGCTTCTGCCTGGACTATTGTCTCTCGATCTGCAGAAACCAGCCACGAGGAAACACTGAGGACACACTGGAAGATTCCAGGATGAGAAGGCAAGAAAAGTATTTTCAGGTCTTCTGTGGTATGAGGACCAATGTTTGTTTTGTTCTTGAACACTAGACATTGATATTTTAGAGGATCCATCTTAAAAAAAAAAATACACACACAAGAATTGATTTTGTGCAAGGTAACACATGACCCTTTTACAACAAGCTGTAATTAATAGCTTCTACCCTAATTACTACAAAGTTAGAATGGTAACAAAGATGAAGAGAGAAGCAGAGTAACATAGTAGATAAGGTACTGTAGGTGAACCTGAGACACCTGTCAATTACAATTGTAGAGAGCCAGGCACATTGCTGGTTCTGTATAAACACTAAGTAATAAGAAATAAAAATAAATGTTTTGCCATAACAAAGTTACTCCCAGGGAAGGAATAAAGACTAGCTCAAGCACTGTGTGGAAGCCTAGGCCTCCAGTGAGAACCCCACCAAAAGTCCTGCTACCCTAAAAAACTGGGTGCTCTGCTTGATGCAGGAGTTGCTCTGGGGTGGCATTGAAATGGATGCCAAAGGACGTGCTTTGGTGGTGGCAGAGGTGGGAGTAGGACTTCTGGGTAATGGTTTAGCGTGTTGGTAGTTGGAAGTAGCAGCTAGAAATTAATATGTTCCTGCTGCATGGAAGATGGTTTAGATTTGGAAGAGTGCATTGTAATGCAACTCTGGCTTTGATGCTAGTTTTGCTGGAGGACACTATCCTGTAAAAGTTTAAACGAATGGCTTAAAGCCAGTCATACAGGCCAAGCAAGAAGCCCCCCATCTTTCAAAGTTGGCCACTGCTGGTGCCATGCTTTTGGTGAACACTTGCACTGGAACAACCTGACAAAAGAGAATCCTGAACTGAAAGGGTTACTCCATGAGAGCAATGAAGTTAGTAGTGCAGAAGGGGTGGGTGGCCACATGGAAGGAAGTCACACACCAATCACTCTCAGAGTCTAGGGATAATTTGGCCTAGATTAATTAATCTGAATTTAAGATGCTTCACACAGACATTAAGGTTGTGTAAGTCACAATTTGGTCAAAAACCTTCCAAGTTTTGGGCACCAAGAACATAAGCTTCTTCCTTATAATTGCTGGAGGAACTTCCTCAATAGCTCCCTTACCCAGGAGAATTTGCATCTCCTGATGCAAGCCCACTTGTCAGAGCAATTGCTTAAGAGAAGGGGACAGAAAATTATCTCAAAGGCTTTAAGAACAAACTGAATGGACTAGCCAAGCCTAACTGTGCCCCAAACCAATCTGAAATTAGGAAGGATCATATAGGAAACAAGGATAAACAAAAGTTGGGCAATATTCAGTTTGAACGCATGAGTACACCCTGTAGTAATTGGGTCCTTTAGGCCAATGACATGCAGAATCTCTGGTCACGACATTACTAGGGTGACTGGCTTCCAGACACTTGCCTAGGAAGAGGGGCGAGTCTAATGTCAGCTCTACACTGCAGCCAGATAACACAAGTTCTTTTCAGTTATAGAATCTCTGTTTACTGAATGTTTTCTACAGTAACTTGATTTCCAGAAGAAAGTCACTAGTAGCCACTGGAAGATCCCTGTGGCAACAGACCTCATAGTGGAATCTGAAACCTAACAATGAAGATGTCTGGCAAGCTCTTAATCATGTATGGCTGGTAGAGGTCTGTTCTTGGTCTGCTGGGGCAGACCACCACCATATTCCACAAGAGAACCGTCTGGGCAAGACAGCTGCACCGATTGTCCACAGGAGTTGAGCTCCTTGTTGGTGGATGCAGAAGGTAGTGAATTCGAGCCCTGCATCCGCAAACAAAAGAGGAGGTGGCAGGATGCTTTGTTAAGTAGTATTGTCCCATGCTAGGGAGACGATACATACATATCTCTTTTAGACATGCGTATTTAATGTAGAGAAAGAGACACAGTTGCCAGGGCCTGACAGACTTGTGCCAGTTTCTGTAAACTGGCAACCTGAGACATAGCTATCCTCTTCACCACACCCATCAAACATAGAACAATTATTGGGACTCAAGGAGCTTGACAAGAACACCCGAAAACACTCCAGCCAGACAGGAATAAGTTCAGTAGTTGGAGTCATGGGGCAGCAAGGCGATTCTAACACTTGAGTTCAATGGTTCCCCACAAACCCCGTAGGTGCTGGGTTGAGGTGCTGTAGCAATTCTGCTGACTCACTTCACTGACTGGGCAGAGCCTACTTCTGAAGGCTACTACTATTACTAATAATTTTTATAGTGCTACTAGGCATACGCAGTGCTTTACACGCTCAGATTTTCAAAGACAGGTCTCTATCCAGTGTGCTTACAATCTAAGATGGACAAGGGTCTGTACCTGTGTTTCCTTGACAAGGGACACATTCCTATTTTACAGACGGGGAACTGAGACTGGGAGGTTGTGACTTGCCCAAGGCCACCCAGTGAGTTCATGGCTAGAGCAGGATTTGAACCCTGGCTTCCCAGGACAAAGCCCAGCACCTTATCCACTACACCACACTGGCTCTATAGTGTGCTATGCACACTGTTGGTTGCCAAATTTGGCCAGTTGAACATGCAGGGTGGCAGCCATGTGCTCAAGTCTCCTAAAAGATCACAGTCACTGAGCAACTAACTGCTCATGCTGACTTCATGGGAGAAGAGATTAATATGTCCCACTCAAGTTTTCCATTGGCATCTGGTAAGGATGCATCATGACCTTAGGACGAAGCATGTCACGGGATGAGGCTCAGTGCTGTTCTTGGCAACTGTTGGTGAAAGGTTCTGTCAGTGTCAGAGACAAGGGCTTGACACCAGGGAGTTGCCAGTAGGGTCATCTGCCAATGCTGAAGCTGGCATCAGAATGCATTATGTTGCTGATATCTGTACAGCGATAAGTTGGTGAGGTTCTAGTGTCTCTACAAGCAGCGACAGCTGCTTGTAAGGAGGTTGAATCAAGAGCTGCATAGAGTCCATAACCAGAGAATGTGGAGCTAAATGTCTAAAGCAGTTCCCACCTGTCCTTTGAGGATGTTGCCAGCATGAGGCTGGAGGCTGCCTTAGATGTCAGTACAGAGAGGTTAGAAGTTGCAATACATTGAAAGATTCTCATGATGATTCTTTGAAAGGTTGTCATTGGAAGTTCAGGCTCAAAGCAGACAAGGAGTGGTGAAGTAGGTTCTGCACCCTTCCCCCCCCCCGCACTCAGAACCCAATTCCCTATAACTAAGCAAAGCACGTGAGCCTGCAACTTCTCAACCTCATGAATGTACTTTTGTCTCTCCTGTTATTTACCTCTCCGTCATATTCCCTTCCCTTGTCTCTCAGACTGTAAGCTCCTTGGGGGTAGGGACCTGTCTCTTACTGTGGATTGTACAGTGCCAGGTACATTGCTGGTACTATATATTTAATAATAATAATAATAATAATAATAATAATAATAATAATAATAATAAAGGTCTCTACTGGTGTTCAAAATGACTGAGTTAAATGCCTACGCTGAGCTTCCTACTTCACCCTCTACAGGAGGGTGATCATTTTTAAAAAGAAGTCCTGCACTTCAACAGCTTCTTGTAGGAGAAAAGTTACCCATGTAGATGAGGAAGGTGCCAGTTGGCAGAACTAGAATTAAAGGCACCCATGGAAGCAGCATCAAGAGCACTCAAAGATTGGGATGTCTGGAAGATCAAGATGATCTTCAAGTTTGTAAGAATCTGAATTGCAGACCAAGAAGGAAGATTAGAGGGATTGGAATATAAAAGCAGTATTGGACAGGAGATTGTTCTGTCTGGACAGTGCAGGAATTATGTCCTTTAGACAAGAGAGAGGGACAGAGGTATCACAAGACATTACTGATATTATCAAGTACCAGACTAATATTTGGTGCCAGGAGCATGGCTTTGAAAATCAGGTGCCTAGTATCATCTTGGCTCTCCCCAGTGGGTGCAGATTTTGGAAGAGCAATACACCACACTGATACGTATAGGTACCAAGAACGTAGGCTAGAGATCAGAATAACCACATCGTTAACAAGGAGATTACCTTAACCACCAGAATTTCAGCATTGTCTGATCCTGGGTGGGATCTCAAGTTTAAACTAAAAGGAGAAAGGTGGGGTGGGGCTTTCTAAAAAGAGAATACTGAAGGCACAATCATAAGCAATACCAATGAAAAACAGAAATCTGAGAGATGCAAAGAAGCCACAGTTTGGGGGGTTTGTTTTTTTAAATGTCAGAAGAGGAAGAATAAGGAAGCGGTAGGCCACTGCTCAAGGATGGTGAAACGTTAGTAGGAGACAAAAGGTAGAAGACTACACATTTCTTATTTTGCCTACATCTTGACAATAAAAGAAAATGGTGACCAGCCTGGCAAAAGGTGTATAAAACATTGGGTGGGGGAGAAGAGAAAAAGAAATTGCAGGCCAGAATATATAAAGAGGTGGTCAGAGAACACCTGGACTACCTTGAATGAACTCAAGTCTCCAGGGCCAGACGACTTCCACCCTAGGATACTGAAAACTTTCAGAAGTACTCTCAGAACCTCTGTCAGTAATATTCAGGAACTCTTTAAGGTGTCAAGGCTGGAGATGGGCAAACACTGTCCCCTTTTTGAAAGAGGAGAAAGGAGAATTGGTAACCTACCTTCGATGAATTCCTTTCTCTCATACTCTCTGCATACTCCTCCTGTTGGGTAGTTCTGCCATTGACCAGCAGGAGGCAGATGATTAATTTTCTTTTTACTGCGCCTGTGTGACTGGAACTACCCCTCCGATTCTCCAGTCCGTTCCAAAGCTGAGAAGACTATGTTTCCTCTTAGACACTAATAATAAGCAGCGTTAGGGCAAAACTCCCACCCCAACTGATAACTGCTAAACTTAAACCTAAAACTGATTCAACTATAACGTTCGCTTGCGGTACTGATCCCCAGAACCTCCTCGCCAATATCATAGCTGCCTGGCTGGGGGGGTCGGATGAGTATGCAGAGAGTATGAGAGAAAGGAATTCACCGAAGGTAAGGTTACCAATTCTCCTTTCTCCTCATACCTCTGCATCCTCCTCCTGTTGGGATGTACCCAAGCACTCCTGAATTAGCGTAAAGGGAGGGAGCCAGGAGCACTGGACGGATCCAGTACCGCCTGTAACATCCTCCTGCCAAAAGCAGACTCCACCGACTGAAAAACATTGATTTTATAATGTTTAACGAAGGTGTGGATGGAAGCCCATGTAGCAGCCCTGCATATTTCCTCATATAAGGCTCGGGATTTAAAAGCATAATACGTGGCTGCTAAGCGCACGGAAGTGGGGGAATTCTACCCCTTGCCCTGTATGCTTCCACAATCCCCTGCTTTACCCATTTGGAAATCAGGGTCTTTGAGGCCTTGGACCCCTACCCCCCAGGTCTAATGTTCACTAAGAGGGCCGTAGACTGTCTGAAAACCCTGGTTCTGGCCAGGTAGATTTTTAGGGCTCGTCTCACGTCCAGGGTATGCCAGATCTTTTCCCTGGGGTGAATTGGTTTGGGACAAAGAGAAGGTAGAATTACTTCCTGAGACTTATGAAAAAGGGAATTTACTTTTGGTAAAAAAGCCTGGTCCAATCTCAAAGTGACAGTCCTTGAAAATGCAGAAATTGTCCTCCATTGAAAGAGCTCCAAGTTCGGAGACTCTACTAGCTGATGTTACTGCTTTGAGGAAGGACACTTTCACTGTCAGAAAATAAAGAGAAACGTGTTTTAAGGGTTCGAAGGGCGGTTTTGTCATTGCCTCTAGAACTAAATTTAGATCCCAAGAGGGTACCCTATGTACTACGGGGGGCGATGATATGCTAGTTGCTTGTAAAAGTCTCCTCACATTCAGTGAGAGTAAACTACTCTATTGGAGACTGCTCTGAGTACAGAATCTATGGCTGCCGCTTGTCTAGCTAGAGTATTTGCTCGCAGGCCCTTGTCAAGGCCCTGCTGGAGAAAATCCAACACTTGAGAGACCCGGGCCCGTACCGGATCATGATTCTGCATGAGACACCACTGTGCGAAAGTTTTCCACGTGGCACTATAGCTTCTATGGGTGGCCGCTCATCTAGAAAGCTGGATCGTGGATGACACTGCTTCTGAACAGCCTCTTGCTCTTAATGCCGAGCGCTCACGTTCCAAGCTGTTAATTTTAAAGTTTGAATCTCTGATGAGTATACTGGTCCCCAAGAGATTAAGGCTGGTAGGAGGGGCAGCCTGAGAAATTGAGCTCGGCTGAGTTCTATCAGCTTCGAGAACCATGGCCTTCTGGGCCACCACGGGGCTATTAGTATTAGAGACGCCCGTTCCTCAACTGCCTTGGCTATTGTTCTCTGTATTAGAGGGAGTGGAGGGAAGGCGTAAAGCAGGCCTTTGGGCCAGGGGCAATTTAGAGCATCGGTCCCCTCCGCCTCCGAACAGGGAACTCGTGAGATGAAACGAGGTACTTGGGCATTCTCCTTGGTTGCGAACTAGTCCAACACAGGAAGCCTGAAGCGCTCCACTATCTGTTGGAACACGTCCATGTTCAGTCTCCACTCGTGCGGATTCAAGGTCTGGCGACTCAGCGAGTTGGCTTGTATGTTGTCTTGCCCACGGATGTGCAGGGCTTTTATGGAGAGGAGATGGTTCTGAGCCCAAGAAAAGAGTCTTACCGCTTCCTGGTGGAGCTCTGTCAACCTCGATCCCCCTTGATGATTCAGGTAGGCTTTTGCGGTCACATTGTCCGTATACACCAGTATGTGTTGGTAGGGGAAGGTCAGGACCAGTTGACGTAGCGCAAGGCGGATGGCTTTCAGTTCGAGTACATTGATCCTTCTGCCCGCATCTCTCTGTGTCCAGATGCCCTGGGCTGAGTGGGATCCCGCGTGGCCTCCCCATCCCCGGAGGCTGGCATCTGTCGTCAGCACCGTCCTCATTGGTTCTGAGAGTGGAACGCCTTCCTGTAGGGTGTCTGGTCTTAACCACCAGGACATTGAGGATCTTAGGCCTCGAGGGATGGGGACCCACGGGTTGAGCCTTAGAGTCAGCTCTCTTTGAAAACCCCGCAGCTGCATCTGCAAGGGGCGAAGGTGAAAGTGTCCCCATGTCACCTGTCCTATGCATGGTATCAAGAGACCCAGCAAGCTCGCTAGTTGCTTGAGTCTTATGCGGTTCCGGAGCCTTAACATTTGGACTAGCGCCCTGATTTTGATTTGCCGTGCCGGTGGGACAAATGCGCGGTCTGAGACTGTATCCACCAATATCCCCAGGTGTTCTAACCTGCGACATGGCGATAGATGGCTTTTCTGCCTGTTTATTACAAACCCATTGTTCTCCAAATACTGGATGGTCCTGCTCAGATGGGTCTGTACTCTGTCCGCGGAGCTGGCTTTGTTCAGTAGGTCGTCCAGGTACATGTATACGTGGACCCCCTCTGCTCGCAAGTTGGCAATGAGTGGTATTAAGATCTTCGTGAAGACCCTGGGTGCCGATGATAGTTCGAAGGGAAGTGCTGCGAACTGCCAGTGGACTCCGTTGTAGGCAAATCACAGCCACCTCTTGTCCTGGTTCCAGATTGGGACGTGTAGGTAGGCTTCCCTGAGATCCAGGAAGGTCATCCAATTGTTTTTCTGGAGGCTTTGGCAAATAGATGCCGCTGTCTTCATCTTGAAGCGGCGCTTCTTCACAAATTTGTTGAGGGCCTTCAGATCTAGAACAGCCCTCCATTTCCCGTTTCTTGGCTACCAAAAACAGGATTGAGTAGATGCCTGTGAAGCGATCTAGCCTGGGGACCCTCTCTATAGCTTTTATGTCTGACAGCCTTTGAATTTCTGCTGTCATTGCTCTGTGTTTTGTTAGATCTCTTGAGACCGGGGAAGCTACGAATCTGTGTCTTGGTGTGTGATGGAGTTCTATCCTGTATCCAGGGCCCCGTGAGAAACGCGCTGCTGCGATTCGCGGTTTTTGCGCAGAATCCTGCCTTAGACAGAATTAGCGCAGAAACCAGGGAAATCCCTGCGGATTTCCCTTTCACTGCCGGTGAATCAGGGGCTTGCTTTAACTCACCGGCAGTGAATAGAGCAAGCCCCTGATTGGCTCACTGGTAGTAAGCCCCTGATTGGCTCACCGGTGAGCCAATCAGGGGCTTGCTTTGTTGAGGCCACAAGCCAATCTGGCTTGCATGGCCTCTTGAGAAAAAAAGTTTCCCTCAGCCATTTTCTTCCTGCTGTTTGCTGCCGCCGCTGCCGCCTCCTCCTCTCCAGCTGGGGACTCATAAGTTTGGCTGCTGTCCCGCGCTCTGCCTTTTCATGCTGGGTTGCGCTCTGCCTTTGGGGGGGGGGGGTTAGGAGCTGTGCCCTTTGCTTTACCATGTGTTGGGGGGCTAGGAGCTGTGCCCTTTGCTTTACCATGTGTTGGGGGCGGTTTAGGAGCTGTGCCCTCTGCTTTACCATGTGTTTCTTTGGGGGGGGGGGTTAGGAGCTGTGCCCTCTGCTTTGCCATGTGTTTGGGGAGGGGGGGGGTTGCCTGATATTTGAAATACCCATACACATAAAAAATTATAAGTAGATTTTTTTATTCATTGGTACAAGGAAATGGATCGCCAATTTTGCTAGACTTGTTTTGTAACTTTATTGGATTGCAGAATTTTCAATTTGGGGTCGCAGAATTTTGGAAAAAAAATTGCAGAAGAATCAGGGCCCTGCCTGTATCCCTCCAAGACACAGGGAAGAGCCCAGGAGTCTGTCACGGAGGCGTGCCATGCCTCCTGGTACAGCTGTAGCCTGCGCCCTATTACTGTGCTGGCATAGTCAGGCCTTCTGTTTGTTCTGAGAACCGGACGCTCCCCTGGATGTCCGTCTGCCATATCTCCCTGGTCTGAAGCCTCTCCCTCGAAAGGAGAAGCTATTAGCCTTGAATCTGGCCGGGCCCTGGGGGTGCATTTGTCTGTTGGAAGTACCCCCGAACCTCCTAAATCTAAAGGGGTAGCCACGAAAAAACCCTCCTTTTGGAGTAATTTGCTGAAGGGTTTTGGGTTTGTCCTTAAGGTTTGCTTCCTCTAATACCTTATCTAAGCATACCCCGAACAGCTTGATACCCTTATAGGGTGCAGAGGCTAAGAGATTTTTGGCGGTGGCATCTCCCTGCCAAGATCGCAACCAGACTCTGCGTCTGGCTGCAATTCCAGTGGCCATGGGTCTAGCTGACCAGACTAGTGAGTCAGTGGTGGCATCCACTAGGAAGGAGACGGCCAAGCAAATCAGGGAAGAGAGTTTCTGGGATTTCCTCTCTGACAAATCCGGGTCCTGGAGCTCTTGCATCCAGGACATCAGCGCCCTGGATACATAAGCAGCCACGATACTGATTTTAAGGGATGCTGCGTTACCACTGCCCTTTTAAGAGGGCCCGATCAGTGGGGTCCCTGTGGTGGCAGTCCTCTTCAGTAGGGAACACGGTCTGGTGAGCCAGGGAGGCTGCTGCTGCGTCGATCTTTGGGCTTTTAAACAGTGGCTCCTGTTTTCTGGAGAAAGCATAGAGGGAGTCCTGAGCCCTGTTCATCTTATAGGCCTTGTCAGGAAACTTCCATTCCTCTATGACCAGTCTCTCAAAAGCCCTGTCTAGATGGAGTCCCTGGTCCCTGCCATGCAGGGAGGGGATCAGTTCCCTAGTATCCTCTTCCTGGGAATCAGAAGTACTGGCCATGAGGCCAAACTTTGTGTAAGGTATATGGAGCTTCTCTTCAGTCGTTCTGCACTCATAACTTGACTCCATTCCTTCAGGTACTAATGGCTCAGAAGAGGTTTCCTTGGTCGGTTTCTCCTTAAGTTGAAGAGTCTTTATGACCTGGCTCAATAATTCTTCTCTGCACTGACTAGGGAACTGTCTGCCCCTGTCTCTGGGGTCTGTGGAAGCCTCCACATATTCCCCCTCCTCTAGCTCCGAGCCCGATCTCGAGCTCATGGAGTCAGAGTCTGACTCAGGCCTTCTCTCAGCTCCTTATATCTGGCTGGATGTTTCTGGTTGCTCCTCCTCCTCAGAGCCCTGAGGGGAGAGCAGAATCCGGGGCCTAGCGCCCCCTAGTGGCTGCTTGCCTTTTCTCTCTGTCCTGGATTTTCCCACCTTATGATGTTTGGTGGGGGCCCTACTTGTGGTGTGGGGAGGGTCCCTCTTTCTCTTTCCTGCCTTAGGATGGGAGAGCTCCCTAAGGGAGACCAGGATTTCACCCATGGTGTGAGCTAGAGAGCTCAAAGAGGGGGCCTGAATGTCTGTGGCTCCTGCCTCTTCACTAGCCACCTCCGTCCCGCCCGCGGGGGAGGGGGTGGCTCTC
>QEPC01003937.1:1547702-1598819 GCA_003113815.1 Sphenodon punctatus
GGCTCGACTACTGCAACGCGCTCTACGTGGGGCTTCCCTTGTTCTTGGCTCGGAGGCTGCAGCTGGTGCAGAATGCGGCGGCTCGTCTTCTTACGGGGACGGGTCGCCGGGAGCACATTACACCGGTGCTCCGAGCTCTGCACTGGCTGCCGATAGTGTGCCAGGCCAAGTTCAAGGTTTTGGTGATGATCTATAAAGCCCTACACGGTCTCGGCCCCTCATACCTTAGGGACCGCCTCGCCCTTCGAGCCCCAGAGCAGCTCCTGCGGTCTGCCGGGGGTGCCTTCCTGGAGGTCCCCCGTGTTAAGCGGGGGGCCACGATGGAGAGGGCATTCTCGGTGGTGGGACCGCGGCTGTGAAACTCCCTTCCGGAGGAGGCTCACCTGGCCCCTAGCCTTTTAACATTTCGGCGAAACTAAGACCTGGCTGTTTGCCCAGGCCTTTGGGGGGGAGGGTGGTTTTTAGTCCCCTACCCATTTGTTTTTTGGTTTTGTCTAGCCCTGTTTTAATATTTAATATTTAAAGTATTCTTGACTGTTTTAGATTGATTTTATTGTATTTTATTGTTTTAATGTTGGAAGTCGCCCCGAGCTGCATAGCAGGAGGGGCGGGGTAGAAATTTATTTTAAATATATATATATATATTATCGGCCGCGCTCCTTGTAAATTAGCAGCGGGCTCGTTAAAAACTTGTTGGGTGGATCAAGCAGTGCTGATCCTCACCTGAGGTGGGGGGGGATCACCGTCTGGGGGCCCCTCGCTAAGCGGGAGCTATGCGGCGTCCCCTGCTCCCCGGCGCAGTGCAAGGGAGCCGGCTGGGTTTTTTGGGGTTTTTTTCGTATTTATTTCTTTACTTGTCCCAAACTGCCTAAATGCGAAGCCCGAGACCACGTCCCGGATCGCTGCCCCTTAAAGCCCCGCAAGGAACCTGACAATCTTTCCTTTTCTCCTTTTCCTCTCACAGACTGAGTTCACGAAGTTGCGTCCTACTGGTCTCGAGGCAGACGGACTGGAGTATCGGAGGGGTAGTTCCAGTCACACAGGTGCAGTAAAAAGGAAATCAATCATCTGCCTCCTGCTGGTCAATGGCAGAACTACCCAACAGGAGGAGGATGCAGAGGTATGAGGAGAAAAGAAAGATCTGGAAAATTGTAAATTAGTCAGCCTGACTAACAATCAATCTGTAAGAACCTTGATGACAATGCACTGATTACTTGTAGCCAGCACGGATTTGTCAAGAAGAAGTCATGCCAGACTAATCCTTTGATAGAGTAACTAATTTATTGGACGCGAGGAATGAAGTGGCGATAATATACCTCGATTTCAACTAAGTGTTAGACAAACGTTTACATGAGATCCTCATTAACAAGCTTGCAAAGTGTGTCCTGAAACGTACTAAAACAAGGTGGATTCATGGCTGGTTGAAAAACTGCACTCAAAGAGTGATGATGGCTCATCATCAAATTAGGAGGTGGTATCAAGTGGAGTCGCACAGGGCTCTGTCCTAGCTCCAGTGCTATTCAACATGTTTATTACTGATTTGGATTAAGGAGCAAAGGGAATACTTCATGTTTGCAGATGAGACAAAACTGGAAGGACAGAATTTGAATTTATTTTTAAAAAATTGGGGTGGAAATCTGGGCTGAAATTAACATAACGAAATGAAAGGAGCTGCCTAGGGAGGTTGTAAGCTCTCCATCCCTGGAGGCTTTCAAGGAGAGGCTGAACAGCCAACTATTGGGGATGTCAGTTGTCGTCATCCTGAATCCAAGCAGGGGGTTGGACTGGTTGACCCTCAAAGTTCCTTCCAAGTCTATGATTCTATGAACCCCTTCTGATCAGATGTCATATGGTACTGGAATAGCCAAGAGAGAAACCTAGGGCTGCTGATAAGAGATCAGCAATCTGGGTGGTAAGGTGGAAGTCATTGAGAGGAGAAACTTTAAATAAATTTGTTGAGTGTAACAAATAAGTAGTACAATTGAATGGAAAGTCATCCTGAGTAAGTAATAGCATCAATGATGTCATTACATACTCCTTTGTCTAGTACAGCAATCCTAGTCACTTTGAAGAGCTTAACCGACATACAGAGACTGAACACTGGAAAGTTATTTTTATCGAAGTTTAACTTTCATAGCAGAAATACAAAACATTAATAAAGGAGTAGGTACACAAGAGCGAACATCTATGTAAGCCAACAAAAATACAGCTACTGCTCTTGGTTTCAAGAAGCACTACAAAATTAAATACTAAACATCAAGTGTTAAAAGTTGAATTATGAAGTCATACTGACAAATTGTTAGTGGTACTTCAGACACCAATAACAACTTTGTTAAGAAGTGGGGAAAGTGCAGGTGCTCAGGAGGAGCTGCTTAGAGGATTTTTCTCGGCCAGGATCATTACTGCCTTCTTTCCAGCTTGGCAGCTTCTAAGTAATTAGCACAGAGAGCATAAACAGTTCAATATTGAATTTTAGATTTTTATTGCACCCTTTTCCTAGACTGTGGGCCCAGGGTGGATCACAAATAGAAATTATACATGAGAAGAATACAATAGCGTCAGTTAAAATGTATATCCAGTCGCCGACTCCCTAACACTATCAAAAGCCAGATAGGAAAACAGTTTATTCAAAAGGACTAGTATACATCAACTATTCTACATTTAAAATATTGCACTAAAATACACATCAGAAGTTTATAAAGAAACTTACCTTTTCACCATTAACTGCAATACTGAATATTCTAATGCCAACCTGTAACCAACGGTCAGTTGGAAAAACAATACTTAGAATCGTTTGTGATGCAATTCCCACACAACAAGCATTAGGGAATTTCAGCTCTTCTGGTACTCTCACACGCCCTAGGACAGAAAACCGTTTTGTATTAGTTACCAGTAACTGAATCAATACAGGTAGATTATCTAGATTTGGTGTCATGAGTAGCGTGGAATTTAAAGCTAAAACAGGAAGTTCCTTAGTAAAAGCAGTTTTCAAAAGGATTCCTGAAAAATATAGGTATGTTTCCCTCAAACTTGAAGTGTTCAGAATCTGCCATTGTATTCCCAATTCAAGTGTTCTAAAAAGCTGTATTTAAGGAGATACAGTCGTGCAGTGGTTAAAATCTAAAAAAGAGTGAGCCATTAGTACCTGAAGGAATGGAGTCAAGTTATGAGTGCAGAACGACTGAAGAGAAGCTCCATATACCTTACACAAAGTTTGGCCTCATGGCCAGTACTCTGATTAAGTTCTTCCTATCTCACCTATTAGCATTGTCAATACTAGGGCTGTTGATTTTTAGCTGTTTCAAGCTAGTTCTACAACTCAGCGCAAGTAAAAACTTGGTTTACTGTGTTCAAATAATGCAAACCAGCATGAAGGATACAGTCTGTACAACCTCCAACATGGACCAGGCCTTAAAGTTTGTGGGGCTAGGAGCAAAAACAAGAACGCATGCTCCCCCATGGCCTCGAGCACCCCTTTAATAATTGGTGGCCTAGTGTTTGCTTACAAAAACACCATTGTGCCATAAGTTCTCACACATGTGCATGGGCACCCAGAGCTGAAACAGGTAGTACCCGCATTTTTAAGTACTGCATCAGATTCTCAACAGGCTTACTTGACTACTGGATCAGGTATGCAGAATTTTATTTTATTATTATTATTATTTGGGGGGGGGGGGGGGGAAGACACACTAATTTCCAGTACCAGTTTTTCAAGTTCCAGTATATCAGTTGGTAATCAGAGACAGAAAACCAAACAAATAGGTATTGGAAGTCAAAAAATCAGGACCAGAAGTTAACTTTTCGGGACATCAGGTACCCTAATCGGGTTGAAAAATTAGGTACTGATTGGCACCTGATGTCAGGTTGATTCAGATACCAGAAATTGTTATTTCAGCTTTAGCACCCAGGCATTCCCATTCACGTGCACAAGTAAACACAAGCTCTCCCACCTCCCCTTTCATGACCACAAACAATAAGCATACCAGAACTTTTTTTTAACCTAAAAATGCATTTTGAAATGGTTTGTAGATTTAAAAACCCCTAAGATTTAAAAATGGATGGAAAGATTGAAACCAATTTTACTGAACTATGTAGGATAGAGGCAAGTAGAGGACAGACAGCTACTATTTCAGGACATACTGAATTTCCACAGCTTGAAATAAAATAAGTAATTTTGACTCGTGTTTTCATCAGCAAGTATGTTTTAAAGTTACAAAGCATCTTAAAACTTACCAAATCTAGAGGGGACTGATGACTCCCACTGTTCAATCCCACCAATTCTAGTAGGTTGTGCAGGGTATGTTTTTGTATTTACATTATTCTGGTTCCAGGAAGCAGAATTACAAAGTGATGTTGAACCTATGGATCCAGCATTTGGACATAAAGTTATTCCAGTAGTAATAGAGTTTTGAATGTGTCCAGCAGGGATACCAGGGCAAGAAAACCCTGCTGGGAGACCAAAAGCTGAGGTGCCGTCAACATACTGGGGCAAAGCAACATTTCCACTGGATGCGGTATTTCCCAAATAATGTTGCGCAAATGGTGTTGTTGTAAGTGAACATCCTGTAAGTAGCGTGGGAACTGCAGAAGATACTGTTGGAAGCTCCAAAGCAGAGCCATGGGCTTTAAAGCTCGAAATAGGAACATAATGTTCACTAGAAGTGTTTTGATTTAATGTCATGTAGGTGCCTAATCCACTACAGGCAGACAACATATTTAGAGGGGATAATCTTTGTCCTTGTCCTCTGTTTGTACAACCCTGCCATACCAAGGTTGTATCGACTGATAGTGCTGGCAGGACATCTGTATTACTTGTTAACAGTGGGTTAACATGGCCAAGTTCATTGTAACTGGGGGTTATGTTTGAAGGATTAGAACATGACTGATTTTGACTTCTTGGAAGAAACTCCACAGATAACTTGTGGCCAGGTACTTGATCTTCAGTTTGGCTGCTAGAATCAGTCTACTCATGATCTTCCAGCTTCTTCTTCAGGTTTCTTTGACTAGTGCTCAATCTCTCTTTATTTGCTTGCCCCAAAACATTCTCTGTTTTTCCACTTGTCTGCTCCACTAAAGAAGTTGGACTAGCCTGAATTATTGTTGTGCTCAGCTCACCGACAATATTACTCTAAACAAAGAAGTAGTAGTGTTTAGACTCACTTTACAATTTTGGATTATAGGCAGGTGTCCATGTTCACTATGCTTGGAAATAAAATGTAACTTACTACACAGCAAAAAGAGAATACATGAACAGGCACCCTCCCAAGGAAATGCTGCCATTTGCAGAAGAAATACAATGAAATCACATTCATGCATACACTACTAGCAATAAGACCCATTTTCATGGCAGCAAGAGTAAAAGTTCAAGTTTACACCAGACAGTAAAAGCCATCAAATTAAAAAGGTGTTATGAATACCAATACTTTAATAAATTTTCTAATCTTAAATGCAGAGGAAGAGAGAACTTGTACTTTTTGCTTCAAATACATGGACTGTTTTTCTTTGTTGCTTTTTTATGTACAGAGCAATCTTTTAACATTCAACATACTATGAACTTTTGATTCTAAGTGATACCAGTTAAGAGAGCATGGGAGGTTTTTTAGCCCTTTGACTGAAGCACACATTAAATCTGAAATTCTCTCCCAACATACAAGTCAAGTCATTTTAGACAAGGTCTACAAATACCCTACTTTTCGTCCTGATGTCATATCACCACTTGTTTTACAGACATATTTGCTCTCCTAGATAGGTAGCCTGTAAAAGTAAGGGAAATAGAGGAGCCTGAACTTCTTATTAAAAGAGTCCCTCATCCTCTGACAATCACAAAGGGCATTTTAAAAAAATGCTTACCATTTTGATCTATAGCAGATCATCATTTCAATTTGAAGGTCAAAACTACTTAAGGTCACATACTTAATTGAAAAAGTATGGCAGTTTTAAGTTATTTAATAGCCTCACATAACATTCACAAGTCATTAAGATAGGTTAACTTTTAAATGTACTTTGTGTGTAAATAAGTGATTACAGATTACTTACCTGATGTCTCTCTGGACTAGGTACAACTGTTCTTGTCAATGTATTGTCAGCTGCCGAGACGTAAGTCAGTCGGCTCACGCTAGGACTTGAATAGATTGACTGAGGTAACATACTATCGTTACAAGGAGTTCTCTTAAAATGCGATACAGCACAAGAAGAATCAGCTTCCAATCTGAAGAGGAAATCCAGAGTAACATGAAATATATCCCCTCCTGTCTCTTCACTAGCTGTTTAGTGTTCAAGAAGCCATTTAAATACCATTCAGTGATTTCACACAGTAGTCTCAGTTGTTTATCACATTACACTTATGACTGTGCAAGCATGAGGGAGCAAGTCAGAGAACAAATTCTTACACTTCAGTTGCATGCAACTCTTCTGATTAACACCATGATTCAATGCTAGAATTTGAATCCAGGTACAGAAATTGTACAAGGTAACATACCAGAAGGCCTTAACATTCACACGATACTCTAATGTATTGGGATTGCTTTGGTGTCTGGCATAATCCCTGTCACACACAAATTCAAGGCAGCAAGTAATTGGGCACATCTTGAGCTAGGAAATTTAGGCATTTTGCTGCCATGATGAAGGAAATGGTCTAAGATGCAAACATGTATAAGATGAACCACTGCTAAGTTAACACACCTCCATTTTAATCAGATTTGGATTTTCATGAGTTAGGTTTATCCCCATGTGGAAAAATCTACCCTTGCTGTTTGGGGTGTGGAGTAGTTTCACAAGAGGATGTAAAAACATCTCTGGTTCAAGCTTAAGGGAACGTTCTCAAGGACAGCACTCCACCAAATTAGGAGTTGGAATAATTATGAAAGGTTTACAATCATCTACTTTTACATCGAAATCATGAATACAACTCAACCTTTATGTAATAAGTTATTTCAGTTCCTTCTGCCATAGTCGGTATCAAAGGAAAAACAAGCTCTCTTTAATGCAGGTGCCATTTCTACCCTTCGCATTTCTCTGACTGCATTTCCTCCACCACAGCTACTCTTCAATTGTCATGAACTTCACTCCCAATTACTAACCCAATTCATCAGTTTTTAAAACTATCAACTACTAAGTACATATGGTGTGCCACCCCACAGCCTTGCTGTTCGAAACTCAAATCTCATGGCTAAAAAAGTTGTAATATTCCTATGCAAAACCTTGATTTCCAGACTACTAAGGGTGCTTTCCCATTTTACAAAATGCACCCTATTTGCCTCTGGGTGCACCCTAATTGCCTTTGCAGTTCAGGTGTGGGGTTTGTAGCATGGGAATGTTAACCTGTACATTTCTGGTGGCAATCCTGCAGGGAATTAAGAGCTGGTGTAAAGCCGGTAAATCCACTTTAGCATTCCCCATAGGACTGTTGCCAAAAACATCATTCCCACATTACAAACCCTGTGCTTGATCTTCCTCCCAGAGCTTTTCCTAGAAGCAAAAATTGGGTACATTTTTTAACGTCAGAAATCTCCCTAAGATATGTGAAGTCAGCTGCTGCTGCTTAAATCTTCTGCATTGGGTTAAAGAAACTAACTATGGACATTGATTCACTCTTCAGTAGTTAGTTACAACCCTGCAACGTACAAAGGGGAAGCATCCTCTTCTCTAAAGTTCACACCTATAGTTACCAGCATCAAGCTTCAATGTATACACTTCATATCTACGCAGATTGAGTAGTACCCTTCACAATCCTCCATACACTCCAAACAAGTTACCCTGAAAGCGTTGTTCCAGACGCTTCACTAGGAGAAGAATGAATCAGAGGTGAAGTTGAGGGTCTGAAGCTGTACTGTTCATCTTCTGAGGAATGCATGTCACGTTCAGGAGATACGGGTTTCTTCAACTCTGTTAATGAAACAATCCCTTCATTTGATTAAAAAAACAAACTATTAAACTGCCTTAAAATTGGCCTCTGGAGAAGCTGATAAGACTTACCAACACTTTTCGGGGAAGTAGCAGAAAGCTTTTCAAAAGTTACATGTTTTTCATTGTAAGCAGCACTATCCCCATTTCCATTTGGCATTTTTCCACCTTGTTTCTTTTCATCTTTCACTTCATACAAAGGCTTTACCTCAGTATGACTTATGAATAAAGGAGTACTACATTCTGGGGGAGAAGTTAAGCTGCTGATTAAAAGCATGTTTTCTGTAGTTGGTCTCTTCACCGATTCTGCATCCATTGGTTCAAGAAAAACTGAGCTCATCACTTGATCAGTTTGTTTGGTATCTTTACTTATGTGCAAAGTTTTTGAGTCTGTGGAACTGTGTGTCTTTTCAGCAAACTGCTTTAGTGAAAATTTCTCTCTATATATATCCTCTTTTGTTGCACAATCTTCTGTATCATTACCACTAGCTACCTTTTCTGCATCTTGTTCAGTTGACCTAGCTTTCTTAAAGAAAGAATTTTCACCAGTTAAGTTAGATGCTTCTTCTGGAAATTTTGCCACACCACTTCTCTCCTCAGAAAAATTAGACCCACAAGATGAATCCTGCATATGTTTTTCATGTAATCTTTCCTTACACTTCATAAGCTGTTTTCCTTCTGCATGCTTTTCAGAATGGCTACTAAAATCTACTGCAACACTAGTTTGATTTTTAGGCTTACATGGTAAGTCGTCAGTTCTTGTAAAGTTTTCAGACTCACTTTCATTTCCTCCTTCAGTTCTCTTCAGGTATTTCTCCATATCAAATGCAGCATTTTCTAGATTACTGGATAGAAATTCATTCAAGAAAATTTCTCCATGTTCCTCAGTCTTCTCTCTACTTTTATTTGAGAGTCCCATTATCATAGCAGCTAACTGGAAAGGATGAGCACTAACAGACGCATTGGCTATAGCAGAAGCAATTGTACTTATACTTAATACAGAATTCTTGACTTCAGGTAGTTTGTCGTCACATATACTTTTGCCAAAGTCTTCCTACAAGGAAACAAAAAATAAACTTAATAGCATTTTAGTTAACTAAACTTCAGCTTTGTCTTCTAATACTTCAGTTTCTTTCAGCTGCGCAATGTGCGTAAGTTACGCCCTTATTTATTCTTTATCTTAGGCTGACCTTGCTAGTAACCTAGGCCCTAGTGATCCCTCAGACTTGATCTTTATAACTCCCTCTTTTACGGGCTGTCAGCAGTGTTTATCAGTTGTTTGAGGGTTGTTTAGAATGTGGCAGTAGTCACTTACTGGATTTGGGTAGCCGTGATCATATTACACCTAGCCTGCATTCTCTGCACTGGCTGTCTGTAGAGCAACGGATTGAATTTAAGGTAGCGCTGCTGGGTTTCCGGTCCCCGAAGAGGCCATATTCAAGACCTGCTCCTGGAACCTCATACTGATGGTTATCTGCACTCAGAAACCACCTATAGTTTGGGGAGCCCACCATTGGATCTTAAGTAGGCCTTCCCCGCAACAGGCCCCTTAGTGTGGAACTTACTCCCTCTGGATGTCCCTCTTAGTTCCTCCCACATAACTTTTAAAAAAGGACCTGAAATCTCATTGATTCTCTAGGTGCTACTGGTTCCCCTCAATGTAGTCTGTCTTTCCTCTTTATCTTACCTTTTTAAGTTATCTTTATATTGTTTTATGTTGTTTGTATATTTTTATGATTGTAAATGGCTTGAAGTTCCACTTAAAGGCAGGGGAGCGCTATAAATATTATAATATGATTTTTAGTAGTAGTAGTAAATATGCAAGTTAAGTGAAAATCCACTCATCTGGATGCAGAAGCAGGACACGGAGAAAAGTTTAGAGTTAACATTTAAATAAAGTATATAAAAATCAAGCCGCTTAACTACTATGCTTATATTGCTAACAATGCAAATGTGTTCAGCTGCAAAAAACTAAAGAAAACATAACTGGAAACAAGACACACTTAATTCAGAAAGGGCAATTGGTTCACTTACCTTGTGAATTGCCCTTCCGTTGGGATGTGCAGGACAGGAGCTCTTACTTTGGGGATGATCCCCGCCAGGCCAGTAGAAGGCAGACTTTGCAGAAGATCCAACTAGCCATGTGTAGACGGGGTCCATCAGTCCCATTTGCCAGTTGATTTCAAAGTTGTAAACATACTAACACTACAAGAACAGGTTCAATAAAATTCTATAAAAGCGAAAAGGGCACAGAGAATCAGTGTAAAGGGTCTCCCTAACTATAGGGTGAAACTTATGATCCCTAGGGTCTCTGAACCCCAAATTGATCCCAACTAATCTCCCCATTCATCAGTAATTTGATCTGTAACCAAATAAATTTCTCCACAAAAGGGAAGGCCGAGCTTTCATCCTGCACATCCCAACAGAAGGGGAATTCACAAGGTAAGTGAACCAATTGCCCTTTCTCCTGGGATGTGCAGGACAGAAGCTCTTACTCTGGGGATTTACCAGAGCAGTACTTCTAACAGGAGGAATAAAATTAAGATCAAATAAGATTGGGTAATTAATCCAGAACTCCCTGCAGAACTCTACAGCCAAAGGCCGTGTCTGCAGAGTCCAGCACATCAATTTGATAGTGGCGTGTGAAAGAGTGCAAATTTCCAGGAGAGAAGTCTAGCTCTAAAGGCCCAAGACGTAGCCACCCCTCGAGTAGAGTGGGGTATAATGCCTTGAGGGGGCATCAGATCCAAGGCTTTATAACGTCTCAGAAATACATGCTGTGATCCATTTACCTACAGATGTTCGAGGGGCTTTAAGGCCTCGTCGCCTAATATTAAAATCTATTTGACGGGCGAAGAACTTCCTATAGGAGGCTGGCCTGGATAAATAGATTTCGAGTGCCCTACACACATCTAATAGGTGCCAGGTCTTCTCCAGAGGGTGGACTAGCTTAGGGTAGGAGTATTACTTCCTCCCTTCTGTGGAAAAGGGAGTTTACCTTTGGTAAAAAGGATTAATCAAGCCTAAGTAGTACCATTTCTTTTTTGAAAAGACAAGGTGGGATCCACGGAGAGCACTCACAGCTCAGAGACCCTTTTTGCGGAGGTAATGGCAATTTTAAAAGTGACGTTAATAGTTAGAAAGTGAAACCTGAAGAGGCTCAAAGTGTGTGGGGGGGGCATTCATGCCTTGAGGGCTAAATTTAACCTCCAAGTTGGAAAACAGTGAACTGGGAAGATAAGGTCTTTGCTGCCCAAGGAATTACTTAATATGAGGATGTTTAGAAATCCCTTTATCCCTAATGACATCAAGGGTACTATTTAAGGCTGCAACCTGCCTAATGAGGGCATTAGGCCTGAGTCCTTGGTCTAGCCCCTCCTGTAGGAGCTGAAGGACAATAATAATCTTGGGTCTCTGTGGATTAATTTGTCCGTCTATGGACCAGGAAGCGAACACTCTCCAAGTATATTGGTATATATGTTCTGTTGATTGGTGTTTTGACACCAACAAGGTCTGTAAGACAGCATCTGAATACCCAAAACTCTTTTAGGCTGTGCTCTCAAGAGCCTCGCAGTCAGTAGAAGAAATTCCGTTTTCCCAAAGTACTAGACCCTGAGAGAGCCTTAGAGAACTTGTCTTAGACAGATTTACCACATCGGCAAACCATGGTCTTCTGGGCCAACAAGGAGCCAGGAGTATCACCACTGTGTTCTCCCTGCATATCTTGCTGATTACTCTTCCTATGAGTGGAAACTGAGGGAAGACATACAGAAGACGTCCAGGCCAAGGCTGGTTGAATGTGTCCAGGGCCTCTGCTAGTGGATGACGTGTCCCGGCAAAGAATCTCCTGCATTTGGTATCTGTTCCGGACGCAAACAGATCTACGATTGGATGGCCGAACGTCTTTATGATTTGACTGAAGGCTTTCTGTGACAGGGACCATTCTCCTAGGTCTGTGTGTCCTTGGCTGAGCCACTCTGCTGTGTTCTTGGTGGCGCCTTTGATATGCAAGGCTGTCAATGACAACAAGTTGTGCTTTGCCTATGACAGGATTTTTCTGGCTTCTCTTTTGAGAGACACACTTGGATCCTCCCTGGTTGCCAACAGACGCCAGAGCTGTGGTGTTGTCCATATACACCAAGATGTGGGCTCCTCAAATGAGCTCCAAGAAGTGGAGAAGGGCTAGTTGTATGGCCTTGAGCTCCATCCAGTACATGGAGTTCTTCCTGTCCTGTGGATCCCACGTGCCTAGTTGTCTCACATGCACTCCTTCCATGTAGTTTGGTGTTGGTGATGATTACCTGTCTTGGGGGTTTGGAGAGAGGAACTCTGATGGGGAAGCAAAGAGGTTCCAGCCACCGATGGAGACTCTGAATGATCCTGAGTGGCAGTGATAACCATACCATGTTTTTCTCCATGATACGATACTGCCATGGGAGCAGAAAACTCTGAAGAGGTCTGAGATGCAGCCTCACCCAAGACAAGTGCTGTATGCAAGAGACCATGAGTCCCTGGAGGGAAGCTAGTTGGGAGAGAAGAACCCTCTCTGTTGGGAAAGAATGTTTGTTATTAGAATCCTGAGTTTATCCTGTTGTGCGGGAGTTAGAAAGATTCTGTCCCTGTCAGTGTCTATTATCATGCCCAGATGTTCTATCGAGTGAGATGGGTTGATTTGACTCTTCTCTTAAGTTCACTATGGATCTGTGGAGATACAGTGTCCGCAGAGTGCTGCGGACTGCCTGAATGGCTTCTGTTTGAGTCGGTGCTCGGATTAAAATATCAAGATATGGATGGAGAGAAGTGCCCCAGGTTCGGAGATGTGCCACTAATGTGATGAGGACCTTAATAAATGCGTGAGGAGCGGTCGCTAGTCCGAATGGGTGAGCTCGGAATTGCCCGCAAGACTTGTACTGAAATCTGAGCCAATGTAGATGTGATGGCCGAATGGGTGTGTGTAGATAGGCGTCTCGCAGGTCAAGAGATGCTAACCATTCCCCCTTTTGTATCGCTAGGCCTATAGAGGTTAGAGTCTCCATTTTGAATTTTCTTAGTTTGACAAATCTGTTTAGAAATTTTAAGTCAAGGACCGTTCTCCACTCGCCATTTTTCTTGGCAACTAAAAATAAAATTGAATAGAAACCCTATCCTAACTGTGCTGTAGGTACTGGCTCGATGGCATCTATTGCGGCGAGCCCCTGCATTGTGAGCTGTTTCAATATGCGGTGGGATCTTGGTGATATGCAATAGAGGACGAGGAATGCTGAAGAACGCTATCGCGTAATGCCTTGATACTGTCTCGAGGACCCATGCATCTGAGGTTAGAAGAAACCATTGGTGTGCCAGAAGGGGAAAACATCCACCTACCCGAGAAAGGGTCTGTTTCTGGGTTTTCGGGGTCAGGAATCCTGTTTATCTTGCTGATCTGTGGCCTGGGTTGTATCTGCCGGCTCTGCCACCTCTCCTATTTCCTCTGCCATGGAATGGAAAGGAAAGGGAATTCTTTATTAGGTAAGAGTTGAAAAAGAATGGCTTTGTTCGTCATACGATTAGGTCTAGGGTTATTAAACTGTTACAGGGAATGCCTTCTTTCTTTATCCCCTGCGTCCTTAAGGACCTTATCCAAAGCAATGCCAAACAATTTTCCATCCTTATAGGAACCTGCTACAAGTAGATTCTTGGCATGAGCATCTGCCCTCCAGGACCTAAGGCACAATCTTCGTCTGGAGGAAACATTAGCTGGCATAGCTCGAGGGGCCCAGGCTATCCCATCAGTGGTGATAAATGAGGTGGCCAGAGTAATATTAGCAGAGAGCTTACAGGTAACTTGTTCAGAAGCTGTTAGGTTCTTACCTAGTTTAAGCCACTTATGTATGGCTCTAGATTACATAAGCAAAGTTGTTGATACAGAGTGGTTACTAGAAACCAAAGGTAAATATAATGCATTCGTATATCTATACTGGTTGAGTTCCTAAATAAGCATCTTACCCTACCAAGGTCCGCAAGTTCTTCTCAGTCCTTGATGTAAGCGACTGGGTCTTCAGTCTTATTGCTAGAAAGCAAAGTCCCATCTCTCAGTTCATGGTTCAGCTCAGCCCTCCTGTGAGTGAGTTCCCGATAGTCCCCCTTCTCCTCTGGGGTACAACTCCTTATATCCCCAGGAGGAAACTCCTCGTATCTTCGCGAGACTTCTAGAATTCCTTTTGTTCTTGCTATCAGCTTTCTGTGCCTCTTGCACGTAGGCAAAGGCTGCCTGCATTAGCATTTTAAATGTCTCTGGCCATCCATCTGGGCAAATCCACAAACTGTCTTTCCATTTCCTGGAGCTTGGTCAAGTGTCACAGTCTTGATTTGAGTTTTACAGTTCTTAATTGTAACATTACATACATGTGGAACCTTTTGCTTTACATGTTTACTAGACTTATAGTCTACATGTAGGCCAGTATCACACGTGTGACACCCTATGTTCCTCCATGACAGTATGGCTCTAGCGCAGTAAGACGATGCTATGGACATGCACAGAACAGCAGTCACTGCTTCAAAAGTTGCAACGCAGTCTAGATTCCACTCCCCTGTTGGTGCAGTCCCTAGGATACATGTCCCCCTCTGAAGGAAAAATAAACTTTCAAGCTAGGGAGGCAGCAGCATCATCAATTTTGGGGGTATCAAAAAGGACACCTTTACTCTTGGAAAAGGCATAGAGGAATTGTTGAGACTTATTAAGTCTGAGCGCCTTATTTGCCTGCTGCCACTCTGCATTTATGATTAATTCAAAGGCTTTGTCCAATAAGATCGCTTTTTCTTTAGAGGAAGGTTTAGGGATATATTCTTGATCAGACTTCTCATCTGAAGATTCAAAGTGGTTGTCTTTTGGTCTCTTTTCAATAAGTTCCAGGACCCTATGAAACTTTCTGAATAATTTAGATTTCAAGGCGGATGTCAAGTCACAATCCTGCTTACTGGGCCCAGGAGAAGGTGAAATGGGCGAGTGTGCTGCTTCTTCCTCATAAATTTTCCCTGATTCATCTGATTGTTCATGTCCTTCTAACTCCTGCTCAGAAACTAGGGTGACTTCCACTGCTGTGGAGGGGGGGGAGTGGTACCTGAGCCCTGAAGGAGATTCTTCCTCCTCTTCATTTTCCTCACATTCATCCTCAAACTCTAACAGAATGAGGTTTATAGCACTGGGGTGCTGCAGAGTCATCCTCGCAAATTATCTCTATAGGAGTTTTCCTTCTTTTTGGTGCTGGAAGTTTGCCCTTACCGGCAGCCTTGGAATTTCCTTTCCCCCCCTTTTGATTGGTGAAGGGGTCTTTTAAGAGGGTGTCTTCTGTCTTATCTTGTATTCTCTCTAGGGAAAGGAGAATTGGTTACCTACCTTCGTGAATTCCTTTCTCTCTTACTCTCCTGATCCTCCTCCGCTGGGTAGCTCTAGTGCTGGCCGATAGGAGGCAGATGACTGATTTCTTCTATGCGCATGCGCTAGGAGCTACCCGGTCCCTCAGTCGATAAGATAGCCGAGTGCCCCTGTAATTATCATCACCTGGAAAAACATAACTTCAGGAAAAAACTGTAATACGTTAAGCGCATAATATCAAGAATCAGCTAAACTGGGACCGAACATGGTCAAGTGAAAAAACAGTTATATAAGTGAGATGCTGAGTGCTGTGCGGCAGGGAGGGTCGGAGGAGGATCAGGAGAGTAAGAGAGAAAGGAATTCACGAAGGTAGGTAACCAATTCTCCTTTCTCCTCTTACCTCCTTCTCCTCCTCCGCTGGGATGTACCAGAGCCAAATCCCTCCGCTACGGGTGGGAGCCGCCAGCACTGGGAGCCTCCAGTACTGACTGCAGTACCCGTCTGCCAAAGGCAGCCTCAGCTGATTGAAAAATATTGATCTTGTAATGGCGTATGAAGGTATGTGGGGACGCCCATGTTGCGGCCCTACAAATCTCCTCGTAGGAGGCTTGTGCCTTAAAGGCGTACGAGGTGGCCGCACTGCGAACCGAGTGGGCCCAGATCTGCAAGGGGGGAATCCTCCCGCCAGCCCGGTAGGCCTCAATAATGGCTTGTTTCACCCATTTAGATAACAAGGTTTTTGAGGCCTTGAGACCCTGGACAGCTGGTCGAGTGTTCACAAAGAGGGCTGTGGATTTGCGAAAGGGCCGAGTCCTGGACAAATAAATTTTGAGCGCTCGTCTGACATCCAGTTTGTGCCAGACTTTCTCTTTGTGGTGAACAGGATTGGGGCAAAAAGAGGGAAGTACCAATTCCTGGGCCCTGTGGAAGTACGAATTTACCTTCGGGATGAAGGCCGGGTCCAATCTAAGGACGACCGAATCAGGTCGAAAAATACAAAAATTGTCCTCCATTGACAGTGCACTCAGCTCCGAGACTCTCCGAGCTGACGTGACCGCAACTAAGAAGACTGTTTTGAGTGTAAGAAGATACAAGGAAATATGCTTTAGGGGCTCAAAGGGAGGTCGCGTCAGAGCCTCCAGGACCAAATTTAGATTCCAGGAAGGCACCCGGTGCACAACCGGAGGGGACAGCAGCCTAGCTGCTCGGATGAATCTGCGCACATGTGCGTGTGAGGAGATAGGTCTACCAGTTGAAGCTCTTAAAACGGCATCGAGAGCAGCCGCCTGCCTAGCTAAGGTATTTGCCCTGAGTCCCTTATCCAGGCCCTGCTGTAAGAACTCTAATACGTGAGGAACTCCTGCCCGCCTGGGGTCCAAGCCTTTTCTCTTAGCCCAAGTAGCAAAGGTTTTCCAAGTACTTTGGTATGAGCGTCTAGTGGCTGGTTTTCGAGAACTTTGAAGGGTATCAAGGACTGGTTCGGAATAACCCCTTCGCCTCAGGGCAGCGCGCTCAATCGCCAGGCTGTCAACTGTAGAGTCTGGACGTCTGGGCAGGAAATGGGACCCTGACGAAGAAGGTCTGACCGGAGAGGAAGTGTCCTGTACTGGCCCTGACTCAGTTGAATGAGTTCCGAGAACCAGGGCCTCCGGGGCCACCAGGGAGCGATGAGGATTAGGAGTGCTCTTTCCCTGCGTGCTTTTGCAATAGTTCGGAGGAGCAGCGGAAACGGGGGGAAGGCATATAGTAGACCCCGCGGCCACGGTTGATTCAGGGCGTCGATGGCCTCCGCCTGTTGGCATGGGTCCCGTGTCATGAAGCGGGGCAGCTGGGCGTTGTTCCTTGCTGCAAACAGGTCGATGAGAGGGAGTCCGAACCAGCTCACAATGCTGTGGAACACTGTCTTGTTGAGCATCCACTCGTGAGGCTGCAATACCTGGCGGCTGAGCCAGTCCGCCGTGACGTTGTCTTGGCCGCTGATGTGGAGTGCCTTCAGGGACAGTACATGGGCTTGGGCCCACTTGAATAGACGCGTCGCTTCCCGATGTAGTTGGAGCGACCGGGATCCGCCCTGATGGTTGACATATGCCTTGGCAGTCATGTTGTCCGTGTAAATGAGTAGGTGGGAATTGGTCCCGGTGGGGAAGATGTGTTGAAGAGCCAGGCGAATGGCCTTCAGCTCCAGGAAGTTTATTTGTTGTTTCGCGTCCTGGGGGGACCATAGTCCTTGCACCGAGCGTGTCGTCGTGTGTGCCCCCCAGCCCGTCAAGCTGGCGTCTGTTGTGACTATGTCCCTCGGGGGGTCTGTGAGGGGAACCCCTTGCAGGAAGTGTGCGGGCTCTAACCACCAGGACATCGAGTTTTTTAGATGCGCTGGTATGAGTACCCAGGGGTTCAACCCGCTCGTGAGCTCCCGCTGCAAAGGAGCTAGCAGCCGCTGCAAGTGACGAAGGTGGAACCTGCCCCATGTCACCTGGGCAGTGCAGGAAACCAGCAGGCCCAGGAGGGAAGCGAGCGACTTGAGTCTGAGGCGACGAGCTGATCTGAGGGTTCCCACCAGCCGTCTTATCTTCCGTGCCCTGTCTGGGGGTACGAATGCGCGGTCGGAGGTGGTATCGATGACCACGCCCAGATGTTGAAGTGTTCGTGTCGGAGTCAGGTGGCTTTTCGCCAAGTTGACGAGAAAACCGTGTTGCTGCAGATAGAGAATCGTCCTGTTGAGATCCGCTATGGTCTTCTCCGGTGACTGGGCTCGGATCAGGAGATCGTCTAGGTAAGGATGTATGTGTATGCCCTCCATCCTTAGATTCGCCACCAGGGGGATCAGGATTTTCGTAAACGTCCTGGGGGATGAGGCTAGTCCGAAAGGGAGGGCTCGAAACTGCCAATGTTGGTGGTTGTAGGCGAAGCGAAGCCACTTCCGGTATGTTGATTTGATCGGGATGTGGAGGTAAGCGTCCTGTAGATCCAGGGACACCATCCAGTCCAGCTTGTGGATGCTGTGGCAAATGGAGGCCACGGTCTCCATCTTGAACCTTCTCTTTGTCACGTGATGATTCAGGGCCTTCAGATCTAACACTGCTCTCCAGGTCCCTGTCTTCTTTGCCACCAAGAAAAGAATGGAGTACAATCCCAAGAACCGTTGGGTCAGTGGCACCCTTTCTATTGCTCTGGAGCGGTGCAGCCTCTTGATCTCCTGGGTCATTGCGAGATGTTTTCCTGGATCTCTTGATGCGGGGGAGACTAAAAATCTGCTTGGAGGAGGGGAGTCGAATTGGATAGCGTAGCCCTGTCCCACGCAGGAGAGGACCCAGGCGTCGGAAACCGAGAGAGACCATACCTCGTGGAACAGTTGAAGTCTGCCTCCGACCGGCCGGGCGGAGCAGTCAGGAGTCCTGCCTGGGTTGAGTGGCAGGGGGGCCTCTTGATCGGCGCCTGTCATACCTGCCCGAGCGGAAGCCTCTACCCCTGCCCCGGAAGGCAAAGTTGGAGGTATACGCCCTCTGTGCCGGCGCTTGGAATTTCCTATATGGGGCTGAGAAGCCCCTGAAGCGAAAGGGCTGCTGTCTAAAGGAACCCCTTTTACTTGAAAGTTGTTGGAGGGTCTTAGTCTTATCCTTGCTGGACGCCTCCTCCAAGACCTTCTCCAGGCAGACCCCAAACAATTTTGAGCCTTTGTACGGCGAGGCAGTAAGTAAGTTCTTAGCGGTGACATCACCATCCCATGAGCGGAGCCAGAGCCGACGCCTAGCGGCCACATTGTTGGCTACAGATCTGGCCGACCACGTTAAGTTATCGGTGGTCGCGTCCGCTAAGAAGGCGGCCGCCATGTGAATTCTGGAATTTAGGCGTTGAGCCTTACCCTCGGAAATGTCTGGGTCTTGGAGCTCCTGGAGCCAAGCGAGCATGGCCCTGGACACATAAGAGGACGCTATTCCTATCTTCAGGGCCGCCGAAGTGGTTTCGGAAGCCTTCTTAAGAGCAGTATCCACTGCCCTATCCGTAGCGTCCCGGGGGTGGCAATCTCCCTCAGTGGGGAACACCGTGTGCCGAGCTAGGGAAGCAGCACCCGCGTCCACCTTAGGTGAACGGAACAAGGGTGCCTTCCTCCTGGAGAACGAGTAAAGGGAATCCTGAGCCCTATTCATTTTAAAACTCTTATCAGGCTGCTTCCACTCCTGCAGTACTAGCCTCTCAAAAGCCTTGTCTAAGGGGAGGCCCTGGTCTCTGCCATGAACAGACGGAATGTATTGCCGTGTGTCCTCCTCCTGGGAGTCAGAGGAGTCCCGCTTAGGGGCTTTCTCCTGCAACTGCAGAGTTTTAATAACCTGAGAGATAAGCTCATTCCTGTACTGCCCAGGGAATTGCCTCTCTCCATCGTTGGAATCTGTGGGTTGTTCAGCCCACTCGCCCTCCTCTAACTCAGAGTGAGTGTGCTCGGAAGCTGAGGAATGAACGGACTCGGGCTGCCTATGGTCAGAAAAGCCCTGGTTCAGTTCTCGCTGCTGGCCCTCTTGGTCACTTTCAGCTGAGGACTGAATGGAGCGATGAGTGTCCCCTGAGGGGCGTCTAGGCCTCTTACTGCCCGAAGTCCCTGCCTTGGACTTAGTAGGCTTAGGGTGCCGCTTCCTACGTGGCTTAGGTAAATTCCCCAGGGTGGCCAAGATCTCTCCAATAGATTTTTCTATGGAGGCCAGGCGTACTTGCGTGTCTTCCTCCTGTGCAGGGGCTGCCACTTGCGGGGGGGTGGCCCCGCGGGGGGGCTGAGCCGTGCTCATGGCCTATATAAAAATAAAGGAGACACGTAAGGGTTAACTCAACCCTGGAGGGAGCTCAGACAAGCTGGCTCCGCTGTAGAAGAGGAGGAGGGGGAGGGGGAGGGGCCACGAGAAGCTGGAGCTGGGGAGAAGACAAGCAGTGCTGCCTCTGCCCAGCAGGGGGCCTGCACGTGCTGTTACTAGGCAGTGAGATGTGGCCCAGAAACGGGTGCTGGGGAGAACCCAGCAGCGCTGCCTCTGCCCGGCATGGGGCCCGCACGTGTTGTGGCAGGCAGGAGGCCTCGCCGCCCGGCCTGCCGTTGTTGACGGAGAATGGCTAGGGGAGACTCCGAGGCCCAGCCGCGCTGTCCCCGAGTTCCCTGCCTAGGGCTCATATTTGCAATAGGCCATTCCGGCCCCACATGCTCCCGGGCGTGGCGCGCCACCCCGGAGCTAGTGCACAAGCACGTTTTGCCCCTTCAACTGCCCGCGGTGTTCGCGGGTGCGGCGTGCCGCCCCGGAGTTACCGCCCGAAACTCTCTTGCCCCTAGTAGGAGAGTAAGTTTTGGCCCCCAAAGCTCCCGGGCGCGGCCGCGCCGCCCCGGAGCTGGACTGCCGGCAGGCGGTGGAGGAGGGAGGGGGGGGGCTGGGGGAAGAGAAGAGACAAGTTCCCCAACAGGTGGCCCCCCCCCGCATGGGGCTAAGCAACGGTGATCCCTCACCTGCTAGGCAGGAAACTGAGACTAAAAACTCTTCCTTCCTTCTTTTCTTTCAGTTTGTGGAGCCTTGGAGCTCCCGCGAAACGCGTCCTACCGGCCGAGGCAGATGAACAGACTGAGGGACCGGGTAGCTCCTAGCGCATGCGCATAGAAGAAATCAGTCATCTGCCTCCTATCGGCCAGCACTAGAGCTACCCAGCGGAGGAGGAGAAGGAGGTAAGAAGAGAAGACAATTTTATTTAGTGCCTCACGCTGGAATAATTCCACTTGATACAACCCGGGGGGGTCTTACTGTATCCTGGGTTCTGCATCTCACAATGTGGTGTTGGTATCCTTGGATGCAGAGCTGTGGCGTGCAGGCGCCATTATTGAGGAGCCCCCACAAAAAAAATCTTAAATTGCTGAGGGAAGGAACAGCCCGTCAGAGAGGCTGCAATATCAGGTCTCACCCAAAAGGTAGCACTGTGGGTGTAGTAGCTTCAAGAGCCCAGCAAAGGGAGGCTCGAGCTCTGGATTAGGCCATTGGAACAGGGCAAAGGCAGGAAAATAATTTGCGCTGCAAAAAATGGTGGCGCCACAGCCACCTCAGAATTATTGGGTCATCTGTTTCAGGTGATCGAAGCGACCTGAGATTCTCAAAGGAAAAATAATTTATGGGCTGCCATTTTTGCAGTGCCGGGAGGGTGGGGCGGGCTGCTAGCGCCACAGCCACCTCAATTATTGGGCCTGCTCCATTTCGGGTGGCTCAGGCGGCCTGAACTTGTCAGAGGTAAGAAAAAGATGGGCCGGGCGGAGGCAGGTATACGTCAGGTGGAAAGGAGTGCTGAGAGGGATTCCCCTGCACCCGCCCTGAGGGGGACTCCCAGAGCTCCACGCCAAGCTGGACAGGCCTCCGAGGAGCTAAGAGGCAAAGTAGAAGAGCAACAGATCTCTTCTCTTTAAAAAAAAAAACCCATCAGAATTCCAAACTCAATTTTGAGAGAACGCTGAAGAAAAAAGGAGAAAAATAAAGCTAATAACTGCTTAAGTGTGCAGAGCACACACTATCTGTGCAGAGGTAGAAATCCAACTGGCAAATGGGAGGGATGGACCCACTCTGCACATGGCAAGTTGGATCTTCTGCGAAGTCTGCCTCCTACTGGCCTGGCGGGGATCATCCCCAGAGTAAGAGCTCCTGTTCTGCACATCCCACGAGAAGATATTATTTCCAGCAGTAGACAGGAGGAAGGTAGCATACTAACAAATGTTAAAAACAATTTTAGTGAACAAAATGGTGAGCCAAAAGCAGATTCCAATATATGGCAAATCTGCGAACAAGGCCAGAGTTTTCTTCTGCTTTACAGAAAGCAGCAACATCTGTCCTGAAGGTGGACTGCACCAATATCAGATCTGAGCTTTCACAACTCATTGACATCAAAAGAAAAACTGATCTTGGATATAATCATTTTTCTCCTTATACTCCCCTCTTTTCTTCAGACCTCCCCTCTTTTCATCAAACATGCAAAACCTGGCTATTCCGCCAGGCCTTTGGTAGTGGAGATGGGTAAAGGGAGGGGGGTAGAGCGTATGGTTGGGTGGGTTGTTATGTTTTTATCTTATCATGATGGTTTGTTTTTAAATGTTCAAGATTGGTTTTTACAATTGTTATTTACTATTTTCTTTTATGTTGTAAGCCGCCCTGAGCTCCTTCGGCAGGAGGGGCGGGGTATTAAGCTTTTGAAAATAAAATAAAATAAAGTAAAATAGTTTTTATAAACATAAATACCTCAATTTTGCTTTCAACAGCGGTTTGTGTATTTTTACTTTCATTTATTCTAGTCATCATCCCCATTTCACCAATAGTAAATGTGTCTGATTGAGTATTTGGATAATCCTTAGTGCATTCCTCTAAATCTTCTGTAAAATGAAAAAATGTAAGGTTAAGAACTACAATTAAACAATTTACATCCCATATTTCCTCAGTGTTTAGCTTTGATGGAGAAGAGCTTTTAAGCGGTCAATGGACTGAGTTGGAGTTGACCCATTACAGGCCAACAGTAAGCATTTAAAAAGAGTATTTTAGATAATTGCAAACCAACGACATGGTCAAAAAATAGTCTGTTATTAAAATGTGCTTTGTGATAATGCACATGCTAAATATACAGAGATCTTTAACAAAAAAGGTTAGTTGTAAATTTTTTATAAACTGAAAACTCAATTCACCAATTCCTAAACTGTGATACAGAGGTTGCGTGAAGTGGTCTATAGCACCAGGGGTAGCTACCACAAAGCAGGTTTCAGTCCCCTCTAGCTTTCCCATGACCAGCATATGCACATTATGGTAATCGGACCCTGCACCCTAAAAAACAGCCATGTGCCAGATGACACTGAAGTGACCAGTCTTGTCCATCCCCAGCCAATCCCCAATGAGCACACACTGGGCCACAATCTGTACTCTGCAGGAAATATTTTGGATTGTCAAAGATCCATTGGTCTAAAAAGTCTGAGAACCACTAACATTTCAAACTTCAATAAAAGACCTCTTGTAAGTTATGACTGGAACAGCTACACTTGCTTTGTGGGCGAGGAACTAGAAGAGCTGTTACAAACCAATGTGACGTTGGAGGAGGTTATAGGTCAAACTGACAAACTGAATACTAACAAGTCACCAGGGCCAGATGGCATTCACCCCAGAGTTCTGAAGGAACTCAAATATGAAATCGCAGACCTACTTCAATAAAAGACCTCTTGTAAGTTATGACTGGAACAGCTACACTTGCTTTGTGGGCGAGGAAATAGAAGAGCTGTTACAAACCAATGTGACGTTGGAGGAGGTTATAGGTCAAACTGACAAACTGAATACTAACAAGTCACCAGGGCCAGATGGCATTCACCCCAGAGTTCTGAAGGAACTCAAATATGAAATCGCAGACCTACTGTTAGTAATTTGTAACCTGTCACTAAAATCTGCCACTGTACCCGAGGACTGGAGGGTGGCAAATGTAACCCCGATATTTAAAAAGGGATCCAGAGGCGATCCTGGAAACTACAGACCAGTAAGCTTGACGTCTGTGCCGGGCAAAATGGTGGAAACCATCATTAAGGACAGAATTACAGGGCATGTTGACAAACATGGCTTAATGGGGAAGAGTCAACACGGATTTAGTAAAGGTAAGTCATGCCTCACTAACCTGTTGGAATTCTTTGAGGGTGTAAATAAGCATGTGGACAAGGGAGACCCAGTAGATATAGTGTACCTGGATTTCCAGAAAGCATTTGATAAGGTCCCTCATGAGAGACTCTTGAGAAAATTAAAAAGTCATGGGATAGGAGGTAGTGTCTTACTATGGATCAGAAACTGGTTAAAAGATAGAAAGCAAAGGGTAGGACTAAATGGTCAGTTTTCACAATGGAGAGATGTAAAAAGTGGTGTGCCTCAGGGATCTGTATTGGGACCGGTGCTGTTTAATGTATTCATTAATGATTTGGAAAAGGGTGTTAAGAGTGAGGTGATCAAATTTGCAGACGACACCAAGTTATTCAAGGTAGTTAAAACACGAGCAGACTGTGAGGAACTGCAACAGGATCTTACGACACTGGGTGCCTGGGCATCTAAATGGCAAATGAGATTTAATGTGGACAAGTGCAAAGTGATGCACGTAGGGAAAAATAATCCAAACTATGCGTACACAATGCTGGGTACTAAGCTAGGAGTTACCACTCAGGAAAAGGATCTGGGGGTGGTTGTGGACAATACAATGAAATCCACAGCGCAGTGCGCAGCAGCAGTCAAAAAAGCAAACAGAATGTTAGGAATTATTCGGAAGGGGATAGAGAATAAAACTGAGGATGTCATAATGCCTCTATACAAATCAATGGTGCGACCGCACCTCGAATATTGTGTGCAGTTCTGGTCGCCCCATCTCAAAAAAGACATAGCTGAACTAGAAAAGGTACAGAGAAGGGCAACAAAAATGATCAAGGGCATGGAAGGGCTCCCGTATGAGGAGAGGCTTGGTAGGTTGGGGCTCTTCAGTTTGGAGAAGAGACGACTGAGAGGAGATATGATAGAGGTCTATAAAATCATGAGTGGTGTGGAACTAATAAACAAGGAGCAGTTATTTACCCTCTCAGCTAGTACTAGAACTAGGGGACACTCCATGAAACTCATGGGTGGCAAGTTTAAAACAAATAAAAGAAAATATTTTTTCACTCAGCGTATAATTGGGTTGTGGAATCTACTGCCAGAGGCTGTGGTAAGGGCCAGTACTATAGCTGAGTTTAAAAGAGGTTTGGACAAGTTTCTGGAAGATAGGTCCATTAGCAGCTATTAGTCAGACAGGATCAGGGAACATGACAGGAGCTGGGGGAAAACAACAGGGAATGGATCCCCCATTGTGACCTGTTGGGTGCTTCTCCCAAGCCACCGTGATTGGTCACTGTCGGAGACAGGAAGCTGGGCTATTGGACCATTGGTCTGACCCAGTATAGAACTTATGTTCTTAAGTACACTTATTACTCGGTTTAATGCCACCATTACCATCAGCACAGTTTCATCAGTCATCGATTATATCTTTTGTTAATGTCATGTTTGAAGTGATGAAATGTCATGTTTGTGAAGTACAGCACCTGTTGAGTGTAGTAATGTACCATTCACACAAGAAGCTACAATTCTCACTACTCTTTGCTGCAAAAGATACTGCCACTGATTTGTAGCTATACATAAATCTTTCTAATGAAAATGAGTTTTGCTTTTCTTTCCATTATTGCCTCCCACGGTTTCCAATACCACCGATACGCTTACGACACTCAACTCTCTGCACTTCTTCCCTTTCCCCCTCTGTTCAAACTCGTCTCACCAACCATCTCTTTGATATCTTCTCTTGGATGTCTCAACGCCAACTCAAGCTGAACATGGCAAAAACTGAACTGAACTCCTTATCTTCCCTCCCAATCCTTCCTCTCCCTCCAGTTGTCATTGACGGGGTCTCCATCCTCCATGTCCTCCATCTTCGACTCACACCTCACCTTCAAACCCCACATTGACTCCATTGCCAAATCCTGCCACTTCTCCCTCCACAACATTGCCAAGATCCGCCCTTTTCTGTCTCCTCTGCCAAAACTCATCCACGTCCTAGTCATCTCACGCCTTGACTATTGTAACCTCCTCCTCACTGGTCTTCCCCGCTCTCACCTCTGTTCAAAACTCTGCTGCCAGGATCATCCACCTAGCCCGTCGCTTTGACCATTTGCATCTTATCCTCCTCTCTCCACTGGCTCCCTCTTCCCGAGCATATTCTGCACAGGCGCCTCGTCTTCACCTATGAAGCCCTTCACAACCTCGCTCCCCCCTACCTCTCTGCTCTCCCTCCAGATCCCTGCTCAAGCACTCCGCTCCTCTTCCATCCCCTCCCTCACCCTCCCATAGTCCTCCAACCGCCTTTGTCCCTTCTCCCTCGCATGCCTGGAACTCCCTCCCTGCCCTCGTCCGCTTTGCCCCCACACTCCACACCTTCAACTCCCTCCTCAAAACCCACCTCTTCCGCTCTGCCCTTCCTAACTCCTGCTAACTATCCCCACCCAGGATTATCCCCCACCTGTTATCTGCCAATTCCCAATTTAATGTAACCAAGCCAAGAACGTGTAGCTGAGTTCCCACATCCCCATGAAGGTTGCATCCCTTGTCTCTCCCTCTGTTCCCCCTTCCCTGTCTCCCCTCCCCCATCTTTAGATTGTGAGCTCTCGGGCAGGGACCGTGTATCTTATTCTCTGTAAAGCACCAGGTACATCGCTGGTGTTATATAAATGTTTATAATAATAATAATTATACCTGGTATATCTGGAACTGTGTCAGAAAGCGGATAATTCTCTTGATCATCTTTGCCACTTGATACATCTGATTGCCGTAACAAAGCTACTGGTCGTCTCTTCTCTGGAGAAGAAATGTGATAACCAAACGAGGGCTATAAAAAATGCAAATTGTATTAGCGACTGTTTCCTTAGCAAGCATTACAAGACATCCTAGAAGCTGAGAGGAGCGTTTAGATTATGTAGGTTTTTTCTTATACTAACATTTTCAATACTCGAACACCTTTTTCTCTAACATAATGGCCTAGATCTACTTACCCAGGAGTATTTCCCTCAGAGCCCCAATCATCCTGTATCTGACCTGCTTTTACTGCCTTTACTCAGTAGCTGTCCACTACTGTGGACCCCTTCGGTCCATCGGTGGCGCCTTTCTGGAGATCCTCCGTGTAAAACTGGGGGTCACTATGGAGAGGGCGTTCTCCATGGTCATGCCGTAACTTTGGAATTCACTCCCGGAGGAAGCCCACCTGGCCCCAAGTCTGCTGGCTTTTCGTCAAGCCTGCAAGACCTGGCTGTTCACCCAGGCCTTCAGGGAGGGTGGGATAGTTTTGGGGAGGGGGGAGAAAATTTGGGGGGTTTTACATGATTTTTTAAAAGTGTTTTATATTATTGAATTTTATTGTATATTTTATTATTTTGTACGCTGCCCCAAGATGCCGTAGCCATGAGGGGGGGCGGTTTAAAAATGCAAAAAAATAAAATAAAATACGGTCGACCCCAAAACAAAAGATTGGCACCCGCTGGAAAAGAAAAAGAAAAACGATCTGTAAATCTAATTCAAGCCTCACTTGTCGATAAGTAAAGTGACTATAGGAAAAGCTGGCTTACAAATGCAAACTATTACAGAAATTTTCTAAAACAAAAAGCTTTACAATTTAAAAAACTGTTCAAGGCAGAACCATTTCCAAAACAAACAAAAAAACTTTATTTTAAAACCATTTCACAAAATACATTTTTCCCTAACTCCAGAAAACATGAAAATTACAATTTCAATTCAAAAAATGTTTAACGTACAACAAAAATTAAACTCCAAAAAGCATAGAAATTTACAGATTTTCTATTTATATTCCATAATTTATCAACATTAACGTGGTGTGTGTGTACACACACACACACACACACACACCCCCCTTACCATACGTACTTTTATTATTTATCACTAACTAAACAATCACATTTCTTTATTGATCATTTCTTTATCTTAATTCAAATCATTTTTTCAAACTGCCGTTTACATGTATAAAGATTGCATACACTTTTCCCAGGAGAATTGTATACACTTCTTCCAGCAATCAACTGCTGACAATGTCAATATAGATAACTTTATACAATCTGTTGTACACAATGCAATTCTAGGCAAAAGGACAGAGTTAAGGCAGTTTGAAAAAATTGTTTATTGAATTATGATAAAGAAATGATCAATAAAGAAATAATGTGATAGTTTAATTAGTGATAAATAATAGTATGTATGGTAAGGAATTAAGTATATTACATTAATGTTGATGGTAAATTATGGAATATAGATAGAAAATCTGTCAATTTCCATGCTTTGGGGCGTTTAATTTTTGTTGTAATGTATGTTAAATGTTTTTTATTGTAAGTGTAATTAATTTTCATGATTTTTGGAGTTTAAGTTACAGAAAAATGTATTATGTGAAATGGCTTTGAAAAAGGGAAATTGGACACTTACCTCTGAATTTTCCTTCTACGGGGATCCTCCTGGACGGCCAGTCAGGTCAGTAGGGTAGATCCCGCCAGCTACCAGCAGGAGGCAGACAAACCACATTTTGAATAGCATGCTCAGAGGAATCCTACCTCCTCTCTCCAGATGTGCATAGCCCTTCTCTAACCTAAGCTCCTCTCTAATCTAAATTATAACAGAGTAAACCACCCCCAAACTTAGAACTATGGTGGAAAACGGGCCTGATCTGCAATCAGCCATCCCTGCTACCAACGGGTAACTTTAAGGTTTTAAAAAGTTCGGCAGAACTGAACTCTGGCCAAAGGACACGCCCCCCCCCCAAGAGCCTAAAACTCACTCCAGGAGGGAACTGGCCGTCCAGGAGGATCCCCGTAGAAGGCAAATGCAGAGATAAGTGTCCAATTTTCCTTTCTCCCAGGGATCCTCCTGGCCGTCCAATCAGGACAGCAGGGACGCACCAAAGCAGTACAGCATCCTAATTGAGAGAGAGAGAAGAGTGAGAATCCTACTCAAATTGAGAGCAAGCTCTCCAGGAAAAACTTTCTGTATCCTAGAGAACCGCCTGCAATACTCTCCTCCCAAAGGCTGCATCAGCACAATCCTCGAGGAGAATCTTGTAATGATTAATAAAAGAAAGTAAAGAGGCCCATGTCGCCGCTCTACATATGACGCTGCATTACTAAAAGCTTGTGACGTGGCTGCCCCTCTGAGGGAATGCGCAAACACCCCAGAAGGGGGAATTTTGCCTTCTGCCCTGTAAGCTTCTACTATACACAGTCATCCACTCAGCAATAAGGGCTTGAAGAAGCCTTCTTGCCCTTTCTCTGAGGACTATAGCCAACAAACAATGCTGAACATTTACGAAGATGTTCTGAACGGTCAATGTAAATCTTAAGTGCCCTTTGAACGTCAAGGCTATGCCAAATTCGTTCCTGTGGGTGGGAAGACTTGGGACAGAAGGAAGGTAAAATAATCTCCTGCTCTCTGTGAAATCCCGAATTTACTTTGGGAATGAACGCTGGGTCCAGTCTAAGAGTAACTGTGGCCTCCCTGAAAATACAAAAAGAAGGCTCAATAGACAAAGCCTCCAGCTGTGAGACTCTCCTGGCTGATGTAATGCCTACTAAGAAAGCAACCTTCAAGGATAGATAGTACAACGACGCTTCTGATAGAGGTTCGAAAGGACCCTTAGTCAAAGCCCGCAGGAGGAGTGAAACTCCATGACGGGAACCTACGGACCACCGGAGGAGACAGAAGTCTAGCCGCTCTTAAAAATCTCCTAATATGAGGATGGCTGGCTACCCTGTTGCCCTTTATAGCCCCCAGCACGCTGATCAGAGCTCCCACCTGCCTCTAATGTGTTGGGCTTCAACCCCTATTCAACCCTTCTTGTAAGAAATCTAACACTTCCTTAACTGATGCTCTGTCCGGTCTACCTGTTCTAGACCTGCACCACTTAGTGAAAGTAGCCCAAGTGCTGTGGTATATGCGCCTGGTTGCAGGGCGTCTGGACTGGAGCATGGTCTCCAAAACCTGGTCAGAATAGCCCAATATTTTTAGCTCCCTGCGCTCAATCTCCAAGCAGTTAATCTGAGCTTTTCCAGACTGCTGTGCGTTACTGGGTCCTGAGACAACAGATCGGGGATATTCAGGAGACGGAGTGGAGGACCTTGGCTGAGCTCTAGCAAGTCCGCAAACCATGGTCTTCTGGGCCAGAACGGAGCCACCAGAATGACTGTTGATCGTTCCTCCCTGATCTTGGCTAGTACCCTCTGTATCAGTGGAAGTGGGGGGAATGCATACAGAAGTCCTTGAGGTCATGGGATGTTCATTGCATCGAATCCGATGACCTCTTTCCATGGGTGGCGTGAGAAGAACTTCGGGGCCTTTGTGTTGCTCTGTGATGCAAACAGATCCACTGTGGGAACTCCCCACCTTTGTGTTATGCACTGGAAAGCTGTGTCGTGTAGGACCCATTCTGCTTGGTCCAGCGTCACTCTGCTCAGCCAGTCGGCCTGGGTGTTTTCCAGTCCTTTGATGTGTATTGCCCGTAGCGATGATAGGTTGTTCTCCGTCCATCTAATGAGGATGGCCGTCATTTGATTCAGTGTGTCTGATTTGGACCCGCCCTGATGGTTTACATAGGCTTTTGCTACCGTGTTGTCCGTGTAAACGAACAAGTCTCTGCCTCTGATGTGCGGGGCGAGTTTCTGGAGAACTAGGTATATGGCTCTTCGCTCCAGCCAATTGATACGACGCTTGCGTTCCCACGGACTCCACCACCCCTGTGCCAAGAAGCCCTGCATATGTGCTCCCCAACTGTAGAGGTTGGCATCCATCGTTATTGTTATCAGGACTGGTTCTGTCCATGGTACACCTGTCCTGAATCTGTGTGGAAGCATCCACCAGGCAAAGGCCCTCTTGATAGTGTCTGGGATGCTTATCCAAGGGTTGTCCCGAGTCAGGGCATCCTGCCAGGGTCAAAGGAAATGTTGTAGGGGTCTTGCATGGAACCAGGCCCACTGCATTATCCCCAAGCATGATGTCATGGCACCCAGGAGGCTGGCTAGCATCTTCAGCCATGCCTTTTGAGCCGACGTTACCCATGCTATGAGTAGGGTGAGGTTCTCCCTCCTGTGCTCCGCTAGAAACAGCTTGTTGTCTCTGGTGTTCAATATCACTCCGAGGTGCTCGAGGACTTGTGACGGTGCCAGATGGCTTTTCTGGAAATTGATTATGAACACACATTTTTGGAGATAGTCGATTGTCCTTTGAGTATCGACTCGGGCCCGTTCCAGAGAAGGGGCTCTGATCAGGATATCATCTAGATACAGGTGGAGCTTTATGCACTCTTTTCTCAGATTCGCGACTTGAGTGACTAGTACCTTGGTAAAGGTCCTTGGTGACGTCGCTAGTCCGAACGGAAGTGCTGTATATATTGCCAATGTTTTTTGGCATAGCAGAATCTGAGCCACTCTCGGTGCTGGGGCAGGATCGGAATGTTGAGGTAAGCCTCCTTCAAATCTAAGGACGTCAGCCACTCTCCTCGTGAGACTGCCAGCCGGATGGATAGCCAAGTTTCCATTTTGAAGTGCTGCACTTTGACCCCTCGGTTTAGTTGCTTGAGGTCCAGCACCACCCTCCATTCCTTTGATTTCTTCGGGACTAGGAACAGTATCGAGTAGCGTCCCCTGCCCTGTTCTTGCATGGGTACCGCCTCTATAGCTCCGATGTCTTGGAGCCTGCTTATCTCTGCCTTCATGGCTAGTTGCTTTTTTTGATTCCTTGAGACCTGCGAGGTGCGAAAGAAGTGTCGGGATGATGCCAGGAATTCTATGGAACCCCCTTCTTGGATCATGTGAATCACCCATGCATCTGAGGTAGCGTCTTCCCATTTTGACGCAAATCTTTGCAGGCTGCCTCCTAGACGCTTCAGGACAGACTGACCTCCAAGTGCATAAGTCATGTGTCGGACTTGGGGCAGGCTGCTCCTTGCCTCTGCTTAGATCTTGTTACTGGCGCTTTATAAATGTTTAATAATAATAATAATAATAATAATAATAATAATAATAATAATAATAATCTGGAGCCATTCGCCTTCTGCCTCTGCCATCTTGGCCTGTACTGTTGTTGGTTCCCTCGATGAGGGGAAAAGGGTCTCTTGTTTCCAGTCAGTGGTGCGAAGGACGTTGAGTAGGGACGGAAATTACATCTTTGTCCTCGCCCTACCGATTGCAGGGTGTGCTGCTTTGATTTATCTGCTGCATCCACTAGCACTTTATCGAGACATACCCCGAAGAGCTTCCTGCCGTGAAAAGGTGCACCGATCAAGGAGTTCTTTGAGGTATTATCCCCCTTCCAAGATCTGAGCCACAGACTCTGGCGAGCTGCCACATTTGAAGCGCTAGTTTTTGCAGCCTATCGTACAATGTCTGTTGATGAGTCTGCTATAAACGCATATGCTAGTTGTATCCGCGTGGAGAGTACCCGCGTCATCTTCTGGGACACTTCGGGGTCCCCCGCTTTCCTGATCAATGACATCAGCGCACTGGAAAAATACAAGGTCATGGTAGCCATCTTTATTACCGCTGACATTTCCTCAAAATTTCTTCTGAGATTGTACTCTATGCCCTTATCCATAGGGTCTCGTGGATAACACTCTGCCTCCATGGGGAAGACAGTTTCTGGGCAAAGAGGCCGCCGCTACATCCACCTTGGGGGCTGCCAGAAACCCACTCTGTCTTGGACAGCGCATACAGAGCCAATTGCGGTTTGGACAGCCTAGCAGCCTTGTTATGTTGTCTCCATTCATTCTTAGCAATCCATTTGTAAGCTTTATCCAACACCATGCCTCTGTCTCTGGCTTTTGGTAGGCATTCCCTCTCCTCATCTTGTTCCTCATCTGAGGATTCAGAGGCGGCATCCTTTTCTTTTTTCTCTTTGAGGTGGAGCGTTTTCACCACCAGTTGGTAAATTTTTTCCCTCTACTTACAGGGGAATTGCCTGTCTGATCATTGGAGAAATCTAGTCCAGCTTGGAGTCTTGCCCCATCAGTTTGCCTTCCTCCTCACTAGACTGTTGTCTTGTTCTCTTTCTCCCCTCGCTCTCCTCCTCTGAAGACTGAATAGACATGTCCTCTTGTTCCACCTCAGAGCTCACTGGAGAATCTAGCAGGTTTGCTTTCTTAAGGAGTCTTTTGGGGTGCTTTCCCTTGCCGGCTCCTTTAGAAGACTCCTTGAAGATACCAGATCCCCTGTTGGGTGACGGGGATCTTTTTCGCTTTAGCTCAGACAGGATCTGCAGTAGGACCTCCATATGGGGATCCTGAGTCTGCTGTGGGGCCTGATCCTGCTGCTGGGCCTGGGTCTGTGGCGGTGTATGGGGGAGGACTCCCAGTTCTTATGGAGTCTTGTTCCCCTGATTTCACCCTAGCTGTCTTGCGGCGGGTGGACATCCTGGCCCTGTTGTCCAGATGCCTCTGGGCAGGGGGAGAGGTAGGCTGAGGCGGGCTGTGAGGCCTGTCTGCAGTTTCTCACCGGCGCAATGGTGCATGGGGGGAGAGAGGGCAAGCTGAGGAGGGCGGTGAGGCCTCACTGAATCTTCCCGCCGGTGTGATGATGCGTCAGGCAGGGTGCTGCGCTCTGCCTCTTCTAACCCACGTTCTCCCTCGAGCTGGGGGGGGTGGGGAGGGAGGAAGAGACGGGAAAAGGTCGGGACCCGGCAGCTCTATCGGCTTTGCCTGGGGAATAGGCCCCGTCTGACCTCTAGTTTTCCTTCCTGTTTTGCGGCGTCCCGTTGGCTCCTGGAGGACTGACCCAGCTTTTGGCGGGGTACCACTCCTGTTAGCCCGCCCCGGGGTTGATCAGGCTCGGCACTGCTCGAGCCGCGCTGTAACCCGGCTGCGTAGTTGAGGGCGAGACGGCAGGCAAACCCGGGCTGCAGCCGCGGTTTCTCCTGCGTTCCTTTTCCGCAGGGTCCTAGTGCTCGTCTCTTTTTTCCCTGTAGGCGGGGCGTGAGCTCCAGCTCCCTAGGCAGTTTCCCCTGGGATCAACTGCAGGGCCCGCCCTTCGGCCCCCCCCCCCACCAGTGGGGAAGGGGGTCCGGAACTGCTCCTGACCCCCTCCCAAGGAGGGGGGTGAACAGGGAGGAGAGTTCCTCTCCCCCTGGCACCTGGAGCCTAATCCAAATTAAATTTTTCTTGCTGTCCACTCTCCCAGACAGCGCCCTGCTCCTACTTCGTAAAAGGCAGACAACACACTGGAGAAATGAGCATGCTCTTCAAAATTTGGTTTGTCTGCCTCCTACTGGTAGCTGGTGGGATCTACCCTACTGTCCTGACTGGACAGCCAGGAGGATCCCCGGAAGAAGGAAAGTTTTGTTTTGGAAATGGTTCTGCCTTTAATGGGTTTTTTTTTAAACTGTAAAGCTTTTTGTTTTAGAAAGTGTTCAGGTTTTTTGGATGTGATTAATATAGTAATGAGAATGTTAAATGATATTACATGCATCAGTTATGTGATACGCCTATAGCGTACCGAGCCAGATTTAAGGTGTTAGTATTGATCTATAAAGCCCTACACGGTCTGGGCCCCTCATATCTCTGGGACCGCCTCGCCCTCTGCGCCTCAGAGCGATCCCTTCAATCCACTAGGGGCACCTTTCTGCAGGTCCCCCATGTAAGACGGGGGGCCACAATGGAGAGGACGTTCTGTGTCCGGGCTGCGTTTATGGAACTCCCTCCCGGAGGAGGCTCGCCTGGCCCTAGGCCTGTTGGCCTTTCAACGAGTTTGCAAGACTTGGCTGTTTGCCCAGGCCTTTGGAGGGGAGTGTGGGCGGGTGGGGTAGTTTATGGGTTTTAGTGATGTTTTTAAATTGTTGTGGGGTTGGTGTTTTTTATTATTGTTGATTTTATTATTGTGTTTTTATGATATTGTAAGCCACCACGAGATGCCATAGGCATGAGGGAGCGGCCAATAAATTTAACGAAATAAATAAATAAAATAAATGTTCACCTGTGGGGAGACAGTAAGGAAGGATAGAAAGAAAACCAGAAGCATGAAAAGTCATATCCATCTTTGCCATCTGTTTTTAACCGTCATATCCATATTTAAAATATCATATCCATATCCCGAGGGGCAGGATCTAGTCAGGGAACAGGGAGGGCGACACAGAGCTGTGGAGCAAGACAGGAACTCCAGGCTTGGGGCACAAACTGGCTCCCCCCTCCCCTCAGATTGGCCGCAAGCTCATCGCTTCACAGGGCTGTTCTAGCCTTCGATTCCAGTCCCACACAGGGATGCTTGGGGCTCCATGCAAATCATATGCAGATATATGCAATTCACCTCATTAGTCTGTATTGCTTGTGCAGAATGAACCAGGTCTGTGGTTTGCTTCCCCAGCACAAGGGGGCAGCTGTGGGTGTAATGCTGCAGGGAAGGAAAGATGGGTGGAGATGAACCTACAGAACTACTCTCATCATTCATTTTTGGAATGGGTGGCTCTCCCTGCTGCCCCTTCCCAACAGCCACTGATGCCACTCAGAAGGAAGGGGAGGAGATGCAGCCAGGCAGGGCTCTCCTGCACCGCAAGTTCAAGCCCCAGGATGGTGAAATCTGTCAGGGAATTGGGAGGAGAAGAATGGAAGCGAGGTTGAAGCAGGTTCTGGGAAGAAGCAGCAGGGGGGCTGTACTGTGGGCACTGTACGGCTGCACTGGGGATGATGAGGCATGATGTGTTCCCATCCATGGCCAAGCACTGAAGCAAAATTACTCCACTGATGGCAGTTCTACCAAGGAGAAATGGGGGGCAGAATGAGAGGGAAACAGGGCAGGGACAGAGACCTCCTACTCTTCCCACAATCCCTTCTACTAGCAGCCACACCCCACCCAAGGGTACTGTTGAGCTGGGTCTTTAGGTCTGCAGTCTTGAAGCGTGAGATCTAGATCAAGTGCTGGTGTAGTGTGGTAAACGATTGGTGCAGCCAAAAAGTAGTTATTAAGCATTGAAAAAAACCAAGCAGTTCTGCTGGCTGGCACATGCGCAGTTGAGCAGCTGCAGACCGCCAAAAACAGCATAAGCAAAGTTACGTGACTGCTTTTTACAATCACATCACTTTATCAGGAGCCAGCTCAAGACTTTAAGCTCGTCAGTTTCATGTCAATTACCATCTGCCCTCACTCCGTATTTTTTACTCCAAAAAGTCTACAACTTTTCATAGAGTTAAGAGTCTGCACCCGTATGAAAAGTTGCAGACTTTTGACTCCATATGAAAAGTCCTTATGCTGTTTTTTATTACCACCACAAATGGCAGTCAGTGGCTGCTCGACTGCTCATGCACCAGCCGAACTGATTTTTTTTTTTTTTAAATGGTTAACTCCTTTTTGGCTGCACCAATCATAATCACATTATACCAGCACTTGATCTAGATCTCAAGCTCCAAGACTGTGAAATCTGGAGGCTCAACTCTTCAGGGGGGAGGAGATCTCGATTATTCAAAATAGTCAGGATGCTGTGAATTTTGTCAACAACCAATTAACATTTAAACAATTACAACTTTTGATTTTCTGGCTGTATCCTCTTCAAACTTTGTCCATATGATGGGTCCCCACAAATATAAGTCAGATAATTTTTCAGAACTGTAGCTGAAGCGGTTTCCTTAATATTGCGGCTTCAGCAGTCCCGTATTTATAATGGAGAGCAGTTCTGCCTTTAATAACTTTCTTGCAAGAAAATATTAGGTGTAGATCCAACAGAACACAGCTATTTTACTCTCCTCAGATAGGAAGGACAGAAGAGTGTAAGTCAGCCACATACCCTTTTTACATCACTGCCTCCTCCAAGACAACCAAGAGCTTCAGATCTCTGACCAAAAAATTCTCCTAAAGACAGACGCAAATAGCTAGCATCTTTACTAAGACTGGATGTTGTTTGTGAAGCTCTCAGTAGACTGTAGTTACTGGCAGACCTCCATGACTTATCTCCGAGTCCAGAAGTATTTTGTGGGTCTATATTCTCTTCCTGAAAACATAACAGTATTGTAAACAACAAAAAACAGTCTTCATTTTCTGAAATTTAAAGGACTTTTTAAAAAAAACTATCACTAACCTGCATAAATCTGTGCTCGCTCTCAAATTCTTCTTGATCTTGTGAAATCATAGCTTTTGCTTCAGCTTTTAAAAACAGAAACCATTATTTCCATATTAGAATCTTACATTAAGAACCTGTCATTTCTCATTAAATATTTTAAAGATGATCTTCTAGAACAATTCAAGGACAAGGCCTCTGTACTATAGCACATACAACCCTTTAATAAGTAGACAGCATGTAGATATAAAAGTTAAATATTTATTTTAAAATTATTTTAGCCATCCTGGCAAAGACAGCCACAAATACTAACCAATTATTTGGTTATACTTTTTGAAGTAATCCACAGGCATAAAACAGTGCCCCAAGTACTAAAACCCAACACTATCCCAAAATGAACAGCCAAATGCAGAGGGGGAAAGCAGTCAGTAATTTTCATGTTGGCAGTTGGCCAATTCAAGCTTCCAATAGTAACTAAAGGAAAAATTAGTATGCACAACAGTTTACAAAATGTTATAAGGTCAAGAGGGGAGTAGGGACTGTAGAAAGTTTAGCATTTAAAGAAAAAGGCTTCAGCATAATTGAGACCAAAGCAAACGTCTTAATTGTCAAGTACTGCAGAAAACCAACAACAGGTACTATCGAGTATTAAAATGCATAAGGAAGTGTAATGGACAGATGGATAAGAATCTGTTCCACTTCATATAATCAAGTTACTTGGAAGCTCTTCATTAGAAAAGCTGTGTTCCTAACTGGTCACCTCATTGCACAAAGGATATTACAGCATTTAAAATGGTTTCAGATCCTAGAAAATATCATTGGCTGTAACATGGAAAAGACTAATCATCTGGACGGATTAATATTAAGCAACCCAAGTTCTTTGGACTAAAGAGAATAGCATACAGAGCTTTTTAAAATCAGGAAAAGTAATCTGGGAGCTTCCCACCACTCATAATACAAGCACAAGGGATCATTCAGCAAAGTAAAAGGTCTGTATATTAGCTCAAGCCCTATTTATTTTTTTCCTTAACGATGTAGTTTCCTTTATGGCTGAAGTTGATACCCATGCACCCAAGTTGGCTGAACGCAGAATACCAATCCTGCTTTACACAGACACGGTTCTAATTTCTCAGACCCCAATAGGCTTAAAGAGAAGTATGCAAAGTTTGCTTTTGTTTTGCCACAATAAGAATTTAATTAATTTTTCTAAAACCAAGACAGTGATAGTGGGAAGTAGGAAAACATCTCATTCTTGGCTTATAAGCAACCATCGGATCAAGCAAGTTCGCCATTACAAATATCTAGGAGTTGTTTTCGCGGCCTCCAGAAGTTGGCAATATCATTAGAAGCTGGCCTTAGACCAGGCTCAAAAAACATCACGCACAATACAAAGCTATTATTATTCACAAGGTGAGAGGTTGGTTAAACCAGCAGTGTGTTTATTTAGGGCCAAAGTTGTCAATCAGCTTCTTTATGCTTTCCGTATTTGGGGTTGGTCCTTTTTGAATAAAATGGAACCGCTACAGAATAATTTTCTCCGTTCAATATTAGCAGTACCAAGAGGTGTGCCTCAGGTATTACTTAGAGCTGAAACAGCTTCACGGACTTTAAAATCCCAGGCTTTAATAGCTATTAAAATCTGGCTCAAGGTGACTTTGTTCCCGCCAGCAACCAATTGTCTTGTCACTTTGGCTTCTAGTGAGATGAGAAATAAATCTTGGTTCCTGCTAATAGAAAATGAAGTCATGAAACTTGGTTTTTCTAAAGATTTTTTATCCCCCTTAGGATTTAAGGGTGCTGTAACACTGATAAAGGAAAGGATTCAAGATCAAGAAATACAAAATGAGACTTCAGCTCTGAATTCCCAGAAGGTTGCTCCCCTTTACGCTAAAATTAGACTAAAATCTTGTGATGCCAGTTAGTTCTATATTTGGACTTATTGGCAATTAAGGCATTCTTTAACAGTCTTGGTTCAACGTTTTTCCCTCTGCCATAGTCCAAGGGAGACATGCTGGCATTCCATTGGATCTCAGGTTTTGCTTAAATTGCTCTCAGGCCCAGATTGAATCTCTTTCCCATGTTATATATGCTTGCCCTGCTTATGTACAAGCCAGGGAAAGATTTTTATCTTTGTATTTATTTGATTGTCCGACTTGGCATCTGAACACACTCCTTATTAAATTACTCTGTGGCAAAGATACCTGCCACTCAAGAGCTATGGCTTCTTTCAGTGCTTGTGTCCTTGATGTCAAGCGGAGGCAAACGATCAGCTAACTTTGGTTTGGGGTCTTTTATGATGGGGACTAACGGGCAACTACTGTCATGAGTCTTATTTGATTTTATTATTTGTTTATTTGATTTATATAATTGTTTTAAACTTGTAATTAAATTCTTGATGTTTGTATACGTTTGAAATGACCTTTTGGTTACTCAATATATCCTATCTATCTATCCATTCATCCCACCACTCATAATACAAGCACAAGGGATCATTCAGCAAAGTTAAAGGTCAAGAAACTCAAAAGAAAAAAAAGAAAAACAACAACACATGCACACTTTGAACAAGGGCTAGGGAACCTTTTCTTTCTGGTGGGCCACTTTAATTAGTACAAGCTCCACAGACTGCATAGGAATTGAGGAAAGGAGTGCTTATGGAGTGTATTCAGAGTGGGGGAAAGATGAGGAACACAGTTCAGATCACAGATCTATACCACTATTATTTCTACATACCATGAATCCATCCCCTGTCCCAAGGGCATGCTGTGATCTCTGCTCCCTTCCTTTGAGCTTTCAGTGCTTAAGGGAAGGGGACTGGATGCAGGGGCCAGATCCATGACTTGGAAAGGGCCAAATAAAAGCCAGGCATGCACTGGATGTGGCCCGCAAGACAGATGTTGCCCACCGGTGCTTTAGACTAGAAATCTCATTGCTACAAGCTGTCATTAAGCCAAAGCAAAATTAGACATGTGTGAAAAATAGTTACACAGTGTAACTTCGGTAAATGAATCCTTGTGGGAGCAAAGAAGATGTACATTATGTATCAGGATGTGCATAATAGGATTTGCCAGCATGCAATTGATAAAAATGGTTCTTAAAGTTGGGATTATTATAGACTGGGATTCATTATAAAGCAGGGTTTATTATGAAATCTAACCATATTTAGAAGATTTGACAATACTACAAGACATGCATCTCATTGATTCCCGAATTATGGGTAGGACATGAGAGAAGAGGGGATCACTTCATCTGTGAGAAAAGGCCATAATCCTGAGCAACAGCTGCTATTTTGCACGTCTTGGGATCACAAAATCTCAAAACAAGGTGACAGGCAACAGGTTTGTGAACCACTGGCTTACAATAGTATTTAATTTTCCAAAATAATTAACACTTATTTCAAACTACAAATTTAAATACTAGAGTACACCGAAAGCTAGGGTGTCTGGTCATCCCTCCCAACAGATCGAGTAATGCTTTTCTATGCACAACTTAACTATGCTTTCCTGTGCACAACTTAACTAAGGTAATGAAATTACATAAGTGCTTGGGAAGGTACATCGTATAACAGAACATCTAGCCTGAGTTGGAGGCAGGCAAGTTTTTCTAGGCCTTGCCCCACCCTTTACCAAGCACTTTGACTCCACAGAACTCAAAAAGGGTGGAACTATTCTAAGATGGGGTGCCCAACCAGGATAGAAACTAAAGGGCTCAGAGTGCACACCTAAATTAGGCCTAGGAGAACTGCTTGGGTCACAGTAGGTAGGTAGCGTGGTAAGCAAGTGCAGGGGAAGATATTTCTTATTCAGCACACCATTTGGATGATGTGCAGTAAAAATAACGTTACTTACAAAATGAAATGCTCAATAACTGCCTTATTCATCATGCAATATTTGTTCTAGTCACATAAGCATGGCAGAGGTGGTGAAGGGAAGACTACTTTTAATTTGAGCACTGATTATAGAGATGCGAACCGTGGCGGCTGGTGGGTTCGGACGCTGGTGGGGCTGTGGGCAGAGCACACCCAATGGTAGGCGGGAAGTTGCATACTTCATGATCATGGGCAATGGAATAAAACATGCACACAACCCATCATGTGGCACTCAAAGGAAGACACCAAAATGCATGGAAAATGCAAGAACAGAGGATTTTGTGGAATCCTAACATGCACACCATAAATGCTGCAATTGGTCCCTGGGGAGGGAAAGGATTCCCCACCTCCAATATAGCACTTTCAATCCTTCCTACAACTGAAAGCTCCTAGACCAGTGAAGGGGAAAAAAGCCACATAAAAATACATGAAAATATCCTAAATTTGAAGGGAGGGAGGGGAGAAGAGAAAAGAGGCAAAATTCAAAGTGGCTAATGTAGCTATTTCCGCCTTCAAAGCCACACAAGGCTATGTGCAAAATCAAGTTGTGTTTTTTTAAAGCATCCTTAGTCACCAAACTGTCACCAAATATATTCTTTGGAAAAACTTCTATATTTTGTCTGTTGCCCTTGATGCAGCTATGGTATATGCTTTTAAAATAGATTTGGGCTGCTTTCACCTTCTAAATGTGTCTTTCTTAACAACTTTAATGTGTCAAAATCTGTGTGTTTGCTAGATATGCTTCTTCCTGCACCCATCCCAGAATGCCATCTGTGCCCCTCCCCAGAGAACCTGCCCCTCAGGAAGCACTGTAGGGAACTTTCCATGCACCTTTAAGTGATTTTTGGATGGTATACACAATCAGCAAGGCAGCATAAATAAAAGCAGCCAGAAGACTGGACAAAAGTATCTATACACCAGCTTGTATGCAAAATACAGCACAACACACCTTTCCTGGAAATTACAATGAATCCATTAATTAGTGTTTATATTTATAAGCTTCTTGACCCACCTTAATTCCTGATGAGAGTGAGAGGGCTGAGTTTTCCATTGATTTTTTCCCCACTATCAGCCCACCAAAATATCTCAACCAATTTAAGCAAAGATCAACGTTGTTGCTGTTTATTTATAGCATAAGCCAAAAATAAGATCAACTTCCTCAAGCACAGGAAACAAAAAATTCAAATTATCTTTACTTGCATGGACACCACTGTACAGAAATACGTAAATGGTAGCATATCATATTCGACACAATTACTTAAAAAGAAAACTTGAAAACTGTTCTTTAATGCTCTTTAACAAGCAATGCTTGTTCACAAAACTCAGCATTGGCAAAACCCAACTCATAGGATATAGACATTACCTTTCCCTCTAGCATAAGCCAAATCAGAAGCAGCAGCGGCAGCAGAAAACAAAGAAAACTTTCACAAACCTACCCCATATTTGTAAGGAAAGGTTAAAAAAATGCAAGAAAAACCCCCAAATTTTCTACTTTGCAGCACAAACACAGCAATGGTCCAACTCACAAGATGCCATGGAGGGTTTTTCCTTTTCTTTTTATAACTTTGGGGTTGCAAAAGTTACCCTGGGATTCAGATCCATCCACTCACAGGAAAAAGGGCAGAGTTAAGCCAATGCTCCCCATGATCTAGCCTAGCCCCCCACTATAATCCTGCCTCTAACAGTGGCCAGCCAGCATCCAAATGCAGTTTGGAGGAGGAAAGTGGTGGTGCAAATACTTCTAACGTACATGGTCCCTCCCAGCCCCCCAAAAAACACAACCAGGGCTAAGCAAGGGCTGCAATTATTGTGGCCACCAAGAATGTCCTCCCTCCCTCCAGGCAGGCACCCGACTCATGACCACCCACACCCCTCACCAGACCAGCAACCAGTGTAAACAGAGTACAGACACACTTCTGTCTCAAAAAGAATCTGAAAAAATATCTGGCTACCCCTGTCCCTGGTTTGTTGTTGTCCAACAGCAACAACTCTTGTCCCTCAAGACCAGAAGACAGGCTACTCACCACCACATGTCCCAGGAGGAAGGTCTCTCCCTGAGCAGGGCCAGGCCCAGCCCAGACACTAACTGGCAGCAAAGAAAATGGCACAGCAAGGCAAAAATAAATCCTCATAGCCTCCTTTTTAGAGCGACAATGACCAATCCCTTATACTCCAGTAGGCTACTGAGTGACAGAGAGCAGGCACACAATATGGCAGCCTGCCCCTCAGCAGCACAAAATGGCACCAGCAGAACACACAAACCACAGACGAGTCAAGAGGCAGAGCGCACCGTTGGTCAGGGTGTGAAAAGCCCACACAGCTCAGCCTCCCCTATGCCTAGGCTGTTTGGCTCCACCTTCCCCCCCCCCCCCTCCTCCAGCAGCCCCTGGCCTGCCTAGTGACAATCATTTCATATTTGCATGCTTCTTCCAAGTGGCTGGGCTGGTCAGGCAGTGGCGCTGTGACTCCGCCTACGGCCAAGCTGCTGCTAGCCTGGACGCTTATCACAGCAGCCCAGGCACCCTCTAACACTGCACAGATTCTGCCCCCCACAGAAGTTCTGTATACACTTCCCCCAACCAGGCTAAGAGGAGAACTGTGGCTCCCAATACTCAGTATGGGCGGCAGGCTGTGCCGTCCATACCACAATACAAATTGATTTGTCCCTCCTATGACTCCTTATTGAGACTCACAATGGTGTTCCACCTCTTTCCTCCCCCCACCACCCGCTCCAGCTCCGAGACCAGCTTGTGACACTGACAGCGGCGGTGCAGCACGTGCACTAGGGCCTGCCCTGCACCCCCAGCCTTCAAAGATGCTGCATGCACAGAAGTTATGAGGTCACGCATGCACCCTCCGAGTGAGTCCTCCCCCAACACCCAGAAGTGCAGCGCAAAGCCGCTCCTCCACCACCAGCACAATCGGTGCAGTTTATCAAGGTAGAGGCAGTGACTCAGAAGAGTCAGACGTGCCCAATGAAAGGGTCAGGGGCCCAACAGGATGAGAGGGCAACATCCAGGATGCATACCATGCGCATACCATGCCTGGATGAGAGTACAGGCTCCCTTACCTTTGATTAAAAAATAAAATAATGTCCCCAGGGGGCATGATTCATCTTTCCTCCACTCCCTATTTCAGTGGCCCCCTTCCCAATGTCTTTGTGGCTGGCTCCAAATAGATTTACTTGATTTTTAGGAGGCAATGCAGCATTTGTTCGAGACATACGAACTGCTAACCCTGCAGTCTCTTCAACTCAAATATCAGCGTTATTTAATGGTTGTCAAGTATTTCAGACTACTCCATGTAAATTCCCACCCCCAGCATAAACTTCATTTCACCCCATATAACCAAGGTAGAAGCTTTTAATCTAATTTATGTATTCTTATAATGTAGCAATCTGCAAGGGCATTTTAGTCTCCCATATAAATACTCCTACTATCCTGCAGGGAGGCAGTAACTGGGAACTCATCTCCTGCTGCTCAGGGAATGATGGTTTGTTTTCATTAGAACTCTCCGCACCCTCTTTTCTGACATGCAACTGTTTCCCCAAAATAAGACCACAGTACATGACCATGAAAAAAGGAGGCACCATCATGTGACAAAATTTCACAAGAGATAATAATTGACAAGTTTCCAAAGTGTGGGCTGGAAGACACCACAAGGTAGATTCATAGGTGGTTGAAGCTCCATACTCAAAGAGTAATCATCCATGACTCATCCGATTGGAGGGAGGTATCAAATGGGGTCCCAAGTTTGGTGCTACTCAACATCTTCATTACAGACTTGAATGAAGGAGTGGAGCAAATACTGATCCACTTTGCAGCAGATGAGAAAACTGGGAGGGATTTCTAATACCTTGGAAGCTAGAGGTAGAGTTTAACGCAATATTGGCTGGAAACCTGGGCTAAAATTAATAAAATGTAATTCAGTCAAGGTAAGTGAAATTTTCTGCATTAAGGGAAGAAAATCCAAATCCACAAGTATAATATGGGCATACCCCTGGCTTGGTAGTACCACATGTGAAAAGGATTTATGGATTGTGGTTAACCACAAAGTGAACACAAGTCATGTAAATGAATGTGGGTTCAAAAATGGCTGCCGCCATTTTAGTCTGCATTAACAGAAGCACTGTCTCCAAGTCAGTAAAGGTAATAATTCTGCTCCATTTAGCACTGGTCACACCTCGCCTGTCGAGTTTTCAGCAGCAAGCAGGTTCAGAGGAGGGCAACAAAGAGATAAAGGGTCTGGAAAGCAAATCTTATGAGTAAAGGTTGAAGGAGCTGGGTACATTCAGCCTAGTGAGAGAAGACAGAGGAGACATGATAGCAGTCTTCAAATACTAAAAGAGCTGCCACAAAGAAGATAGTAAGGAACTGTTCTTCATGGTTACAGATGACAGGACTAGAAATAACAGGCTCAAATTATAGAAAGGTATGTTTTGGTTACACAACAGAAAGAGCTGTTGGCCAGCAGAGAAGTTTGCCTAAGAATTTAGCAGGCCATTCATCACTGGAGATATAGTCATCTATGACGGATGTAGTCACCCTGCATCCAAGCAGGGAGGGTTGGACTAGATGACCCTTAAAAGTATCTTCCAACTCTGACATTCTATGGTCAGTCCTCATGTGCAAGTTTCCTTAGATTTGTAGGACAGATTCCTAGGATCACATGCTTAGGTCACCACTATTGAGGGACAACAAGGATTCTTTGCTTACACACAAGGGAACAGTATAGTAGGAAAAGGTCATTACAACAGGAGCCGACATACAACTACCAAGCACTGCTAACTGCACAATAGTCAAGTGGCAAGATTACAGATAGAAAGATTACACTTACATCCAGTTATGAAGTCATCACTTATTTTGTTGCCTACAAAGGGATCCCAATTTTGTTCAATATCAAATGACGTGTAGTATGCAAGGTCAGTCACCCATTTACCCTCTTCATTTTGATAGACAACACTGTGTGGTGGGTTCCCTGAAAGACAGACCAAATGCTACCATTACCTTTGGTAAAGCTAAGTTATACAATTAAAAAAAAATTGAAATGCTAGATGCAAATCTGACATACCATTTGCAAGTTAGCAAGCCGATACAAATTTATTGTTAATGTAATTATGGCAACTTATTACCACAATTACATCATTTAGATTTGCTCTGACCAGGACTTTTCCATTGATTAGAACAAATATTAACAGCAACTTGCTTTTTTAAAAAGCTAGTTAGTTTTTGAGGTTTAAAATGGTATTTTCGTATCTTTGCCAAAAACTACATAGAAAGTTTCTCTTCCATACATCTCCATTTTCCTCCTTGGCATTTACCAGTCTTAATTACATTAATAGGCCTTTTCTCTAAACAACTAACCTTCTCCGGAGTCTTGATATTCATTTGGTCTGCTCTCTGCAGTTGGAGACAAATAAGTATCGGCCAAAGCAAGTTTGCACACATTAACCTGATTTGTATCCGTCAACTCCAGATGCTTGTATGCAGCAAGCCTGTCAGTCGAGTGCAATACTTCAGCATTGGATGCAGCAATCTGCCATGTATTACAGGACTGTGTTCGCCATTCTAACAAGGCATTTGAGATTTCAAGAGCAGTTTTACTACTGTCCATGGGTTGAAGGTACAATGACTCTAGTTTGAATTCAGCACCATTGAGTGAGTGAAGTACATCCCCACCATTTGTGGTATCCTTAAACAAAAAAAGGTTAAAAGTCAGTCCACATTTTAAAAGCATGTACACATGCAGTTTACACATGGCAAGTAATTTTTATTAACCATTTTGATGTAAATTCCTTTCCACGTAATTTCCCACAGGGCTCCGTCCCATCTCCCCTCTTGTTCAACGTGTATCTGAGGCTGCTGGGTGATACCATTTGGAGGTTTGGAGTGAAGTGCCATCAGCATGCGGATGACACTCAGCTCTACCTCTTTTTCATCAGACCCAGGTCCTGCAGTCTCGGTGCTTACCCAATGGCTGGCTGCTGTTGGGGACTGATTGAGGGTGAGCCAACTGAAGCTGAAACCAGATAAAATTCAAGTGATGATGATTGGTCACTCATGTCCTGGAGGGGATTGGGATCCCTGTCATTAAGGGGGTCCAGTCCCCTTAATTATGCAGGTTCGCAGCCTTAGGAGTGCTTCTGGACCCCTTGTTGCACCTGGATTGTCAGGCTGCAGCAGTGCCACCGGATTTTTTTTGCCACCTCCATCTGGTGAAGAGGCTACAGCCCTTTCTTCCTGATACAGATCTAGTCACCATTGTCCTTTCTTTCACTACCTCAAGACTAGATAACTGCAATGGGCTCTAATGCAAACAGCCCTTAACTGTTCAGAAGCTGCAGCTGATGCAGAACATGGCGGCCTGGCCCCTTTCAGGGGTGGGTTGCCATGAACATTGCACCTGTGCTTTATAGTCTGCACTGGCTTCCTATAGCTTTCCAGACACAATTCAAGGTGCTGGTTTTGACCTTTAAAGCCCTAAACAGTCTGGAATCCACATATCTGAAAAAACGCCTTTCCTTCCATGCTCTACTGTGGTCAACTGGGAGCCTTCTCTTGCGGGTACCACCTGCCATTCTTCTCCATATGAGAAGAGCTTGCAAAGAGGGGTTCTCGGTTGCTGCCCCAGTATTATAGAACTCCCTCTCCACGCAGAGGTCTATCATAGCCTGAGCATATTCTGGAGGCAGGGTAAAACCTGCATTTGACAGATGGGGATAGGGGTTGAGGTGGGGATTTTATTTCACTTTATTTTTATTGTATTTTCTGTGTTATTACTGTAAGCCACCATGAGCCTTCAGGGAAGGGCTGGGTATAAATTTTTAAAAATAAAATAAAAAATATCTTCATTTAGTTGATGTTAATAGGTAGTCTTTAAATAAATACTAAAAGGTCCTCTGGCAATCCTGACAATCCATTTGCATCGAGTCTATCCAACTGAACCACACCACCAAGATTTAAACGTACATTAAGTAAGCTTAATGTCGTAGTATGAATTTACAGTTAACTCCATAAAAAAACAACATGTAAATGTGAACTTTTAAACACATCTGCCATCTCTATTCTGTAACACATCAAAATACAACAGAAGAGCAAACGAATAAGGATATGAGCTAAGGTAATCCATGAGCTTGCATGAGATTCTATACATCTTTATGAAAGCGATCACTCCTTCCACCTCCTATCCTAATCTCATCCATATCTCCTCACTTCCTAAATGGCAGCTGTTTAAAGTGATCGAATTAACCAGTTTTTGTATACCACAAAATGTATATGCAGTGTTCAACTCTATTGCATATATTTTAAGTACAGTCAAAAGGACCAGACCAGCCTAATTTTTCTAGAAAAACCATTTAGCATCTTGTCTGTTTACATAAATGTAATTCTCTGTGTATACAGAAAAATATCACTACAAGGGCACTGGGGTCAATTACGCCATCAAGGTGAAGACTCATGTACCAATTTCAATTGTGTTTCATGGGGTGATTTCAGACGTGACGATATCACAGTGAACCACGCTCAATTCCGTGTGGTGGCTGTGATATCGTCACGTCTGTTCGGGGAAACAGCTGTTTCCCCCCAGATGTTACTACTGCTGGGGATTGCATTCGACACGTGAGCAGTCGAAGCGGGGGGACCGGAGGCCGCCACGTGTCGAATGCAATCCCATGCCGGGCTGACCCCCGGCGTCACGTCTGGTCGGGCGCCACGGCCCAGGATCACCGGCAGAACCCCAGGCCATGGCGAATCCAGCCCAACGCGGTGGCCTCATTGGCCCCGCCGCCCTCCCGTCTCCCCGGAGTTCTGGCGGCGGGGGCGTGGAGGGGGTGGGGCCGTGCTGCCGCACGTTGCGCCACGCGGCCCCGCCCCCTCCCAGATTCCCCACCGGGATCCCCCCGCATGTCTATTGCGGCGTGACCCCGGCGGGGAATGAGTAGGGTGATTTCGGTATGGGGCCAACAGGCCCCGTTCCGTCTGAAATCACCCATGGTTACATAGTAGCTAACACTTCCATGGTGTGAACCTTCAATACGACAGTTTTGTGTTAAAAATTGCACCAGGTAGATAGATAGGGTCCTTTCCACCACCCATTATTTACTATGGGAAAATGGGGGGTCAACACCCATACTGTTGTTACCATTAACGTGGGTACTACTGACCCCGAGTACCTTTGTATGGTAGTGTTGTATCTGTACAATCATCAATATCGTTTAAACTGGAGACATTTTTATATTGATTAGAGATTTTTCAATTGTGCCTAATTTGGGGTTTATTATACCCCAATACTTGATTAGTAGAGTGCATTTTTCAAACTTGGGTGGGTTTGATATTTCTATAGTACCTTATGAAGCCCAAATCTGTATCTAGTCGATCGTTTTAGGTATCAATTAAAGTTATGCATTTTAGATCTGAAGCCCATCTTTTTTTCAAGATGCTACACAGGTTCCCTTTCAGGACAAAGACTAAGCGTTCAGAAATGAAGTGGTTGTTCTGCAAGAAGCAAACACCCACAGCTGATTTAATGTCCTTATGTATAATAATTGTTCTGCAAGTTCATTTGTTTAAGGATTAGTTTCATCAACTTAGTTTTTCATGGGTACATTTAGTGCGCCTAGAAATATATCACATATTGCAATTTACAAGGATAAGCACCTTGCATTTCAGTTAGTTTCCCCTATCAATATACTGATCATAGTTGTGGTGGTGGTGTTGGCCGGTTTTACATATTCTACTTTGTCAGGGTCTTGCTCCCATTTGGATAGATATATGTCTTGAATAGGAAAGGGGGAGGGAGGGGGGCTTGCTTCCAGTAATCAGTTCTGAGATATTGATGGGTAGTTTCAAGACAAAAAGAGGTTGCTGAAGACAGACCGACCTCAGGGTCTGGTCCCCATCTAGTATGGACTGTAATTTTATGTCCTCTTGTATAGGTTCCAGCGTAAGGTGGAGGGTTCCTTTGTTTCTGTAGCAGTTTCTCTCAAGGTAACTGAACATGTTCTGTTATATGGCCCACCTCTCTGATGGAGCACCCTTGCTTAGAAAAAGCAACTTTTTGCATGGCTGAGTGTCCATTGAGAGCCTTTTCTTCAGAGCATTTTGACAGTAGATACCAGAGTTACAGGGTGTCTTGGGTGGCTGTTGGATCAACCGAGGCAGGCACGATGGCATTGGTTTCTTCAATATTTCCATCTAAAGGATTTCATTGTTTATGCTGACTGTGGGATCTAAGTAACTGACAGTAGTCTGGAAATGTTCTAGGGTTTGTTAGTTAGAGGGGGGTGGGGTGGTTAACATTTTGGTGGAATTCTATAAGTCTAGACTCAAGTGGTTGTTTGCCTGTCCTATAACATGGAGGGGATAAGAACACCTGTCACTAGTGGGGTCCAGCCCCCCTTTTACTCATGTTTACAGCCTTGGAGTGGTCATGGAGCTGTTGCTGCACCTGGAAGCTTCAGGCTGCAGTGGTGGGTAGAAGTGCTTTTCAATAACTACATCTGTCAAGAAGGAAAGTTATTGGAAACCTTTCTAGCAGAGTCAGATCTGGCTACCATCATCCATACCCTTGAGGCTACACTACTGCAATACATTCTATACGGGACTGGCCTGGAAGACTGTTTGGAAACTGTAATTGGTAACCCAATTTATGACAGGGATGGGTTGTTAAAACACATTACACCCACACTTCAGGGTCTGCACTGGTTTCCAACAGCTTTCCAAGTACAATTCAAGGTGCTGATTTTGACCTTCAAGCACCAAGCAAGCTGGGCCCCACTTATCTGAAAGACTGCCTCCTCTCCTATGCTCCATCGCAAACTCTGACATCAGTCAGGAGTGACCTCTTGCAAGTTCCATCAGTGTGCCAAGTCCATATGATGCAAGTGCACAGAAAAGTGTTCTCTGTGGTGACCCCAGAGTTAAACTCCCTTCCTCTGGGGGTTTGTCAGATCCTGTCCATTTACTAGAGACACAGTAAGACTTTTTTATTTACATCTTTTTATATGGTTTACACATTACCTGCCCTGAGTCTTTGTGTAAGGAAAAGTCAATTCACTTATTCTCCCTAAAGCAGCAGCTACATTAAGCAGCATTTGGTAGGGGTAAGAAAGAACAAAATCAGCCACAGCCAAGAGGGCCCGCCCGCCCCAGTCCTGCTCAGACAAGTCCAGGCAGGCAGGCAGCCAGCCATCCTTGGGCGAGCCCTGCCCCACCCCCTGCAACAGCACAGATCCCCTGACCGCCTCCTCCTCCTCCACTCCAGGTGAGACAGGGGCTCCACCCCCCTGGGAGGGAAGCACAGATCCACTGACCGCCTCCTCCTCCTCCACTCCAGGTGAGAGACAGGGGCTCCACCCCCCTGGGAGGGAAGCAATCAGCCACAGCCAAGAGGGC
>QEPC01003937.1:1602415-1664481 GCA_003113815.1 Sphenodon punctatus
CCCCGTCTCCCCCCCTTTGTTTTTGTCTCTTAGATTGTAAGCCACAGGCAGGGACCGCGTCTAATTCTATGTTCTGTACAGCACCAGGTCATGCGACTGGCGCTTTATAAATGTCTAATAATAATAATAACAACAACAAACAAACAAACAAGCTATAGCAAGTAGCTACTCTGAAGATCTGCAATTACACTACTGTAAATTCAGCATCAAAAAAAGGTTTCTCATTTTAGTATGAAAGCACCAAATGCTTTAAATCCTTACCTCATGGTGAATAGGAACATCCTCAGTCAGAATGCACTGGGAAGAAGTCTTTATTAGATTTTCCTTTTCTTCTGTAATGCCGTCTCTGTGAATCCCCCGTGTATTCAACATTTGCATTTTTGGAAGAAATGGTGGTACCACAGTTATGTCATCTTTGCTTCCACATCCATCATCTTCAGGACCATCACCATTACCTATACCACCAGAATAGTTTACATATCCGTAATACAATACTGATACCTAGAGTTTAATTTTACTATTCAGAATTCCCTCAAAACAGATTTTATACTTTTTGTAGGAGAATTGACATTGATTATTAAGTTATTTTTGTTCAGCCCCTCAGCTATGACCCTGGCCTATTTGAAGGTCCCTGGCCTATTTGAAGGCCCCTGATGAAAAGTCACATCTACTAGTTTCTCAGTGGATGTACAAACTGGTTCTCAAGCTACCTGAAGGAATCAAACATTTTATAGATATTTAGGAGTAATAATAATAATCAAAAAAAATCATATTAATACCACCATAGAACACTGCTGTCTCCCTGCTATTAGGGGGAGCTTGAGTGTGCTACTCTTCTGACCTCAAAGTAAGCCCCATTGGCTTACATTGTGGATGATGGAGTTCTCAGAGTTCCCACTGATCAGGAACCTGGAAGCACTGCCTCCGTTACTTAAAATACAAATTCCAACTTGAAGAAGAAGAAAAAATATATAGGGGTTTGTGAATCAGGCAATGAGGTAGAGTGTAGCATGGATAAGACATTGTCACCAGTAAAAAAAAGTCTACCAGAAAGTAAAGTTCTACACTACCATGTTAAAAACATTCTGAGAAGATTATAAATAACTAAAAAAGTGTGTCCTTTGGGAAGGATATAGAAAAGATGCAAGAGATTTAAGTTACTGCCCTCAGGGGTGCAGCAGAGCACTCCTACACCTCTGTCAGATCTCTTAAGCTTAAGCTCTCTCTAAATTAACTTCTTTCTGCTGAGTTTTTTGCACCTTTCTACTAAGCATCTTGCAGCTACCACTTAGACTACAAGTACCAGTGGTCTGATGCACATTAGCATTCAAACTGATATTATGAATCCTTAAAATTCAAGGCACTTGCTGCCGTTTAAGTATATTAAAGTGTACTTTTGACAGAACATGCTATTTAACACCACAAATTCTAAATTAAAGACAAGCAGTTACAATACAAGGCTGCATTTTTCACGGACGCCTAATGGCATTTTAACAGGGAGATAGGAAAATATTCTTATAGATGAGATATAATAGAAAATGTTTGCTATTTTATTTGCTCCTGTTTTATATATCCTGCTCAGAGTGTGAAATGACTAGATCCAATAATTTCTGACAAAGGTGGATGGACCACAAGAGATACTGTAATATGATTACTGACAAAAAGTCACCAACAGATTCATCTTAGAAGTCCATTTGCTTACTTGGCTCAAAGGGAAAATGCTATGGTAATAAAATGCAGTACTTTGTATTTGTACCATTTATTTAGTATTTTACACCAATGTAGCTTTGTTAGATCAGATTTTTGATGCATTTAATTTTGGGCAAAAGCTATAAACAGTGCGCTTGATCCCAAACCCTGCTCACGGTGCAAACAGCACACGCACACCTTGAATCCAACCTGTGTGCGCCATCTCACGCACACCCATGCAGGTGGGACTATAGTCCATGCGCAAGCCATATGCAAACTGCACATGCATAAGCCACACACGCAGGGGTTTGGGATCAAGCCCAATGATAATGGTATAATCCAGAACAGTAATTCCTAAGTATATTTTAAATAAGCAACTTGGGTAATTTTGTTTGCAGAAAAGCTTTCCAAAACAGAAATAAAACGTCAATGAAAAAGGGAGAGGAGGGGAATTAACCTGTCTTTTCAGAGGCCTATCCGGAGAAATATCCAATTCGGATTTTATTACTTTTAAAGTTTTGAACAATCCCATCTTGAATTTTCTTTAATTCAGTCCCTCTTTGCTAGGCATGGCCACTACAGTTCTGCATTCCCCCACTCCCAAAAGATGAATACAGATAGTAAACATGCTGAATTGAGAATAATATAATCTAACAAGTGACTGAGTGCTACACTAGACAAATTCACATTGTCACCAGTTTTGCTTATTTACATACATGTCTACAACATGTCTTGGAGTCCATGTTCTTCTGTATAGTTATTTTACCTAGCTTTTTTAAAAATTGGGGGTTTAAAAAGTGCAAACACTTTGTTGCCTTCGTAGAATAGTACAGCTAAGTTGTAAAGTAGTGAACTGTATCTAGGCTAAAGTAAATAAGCTGTTAACGATCGATGTCTTAAAATATACAGCTGACAAAATATAGCTACCTGCAGCAGTTGGACAAATAACCCATCCCTCTGCGTGCTCTCTTTCTTTTTCAGTCTTCTCAGTTACTGTTCCAATAGAGAACTCATCAGAACCAACAACTTCTAGTCCAGATCTAGAATGTGGTTTGTTATTTTCATCTACCTGTTGAAGAAAAAGGCTTTCACATGTAAATTGTTGTTCCAGTCAAACAGCAGAATTTTAAAATGATAAAAATAAAGTTTTTAGTCAGAAGACAGACGATTGGATTCCAAAGCAAAATTTCCCAAATAGGGAGTAATAACACAAGAACTTAAGTAGTGCCACACTGGATAGGACCAATGGTCCATCGAGCCCAGCATCCTGGTGGCCACTTTTGATCACGTCTGAGAAGTACCAGACAGGTCATAATGGAATAATCCATTCCCTGCTGTTCAATCCCAGTTTCCAAGTCAGAGGTTGTGTCCCCTGACCGAATTCACTCTCAGCCACTTACAGACCTATCCTCCAAGAGCGTACCCAATTCTTGTTTAAACCAAACTATGCTACTAGCTTTGTCAACATCTTCTCTCAACAAATTCTACAAGTTAATGGTGAGTGAAAAGTACTTTTTTGTTCATTTTATATCTGCTGCCAGCTAGTCCCTTAAGTGTTGTATTATTTGAGAAAGTAACAGTTGCTTGTTTACTCGTTCCACCCACCTCACAATTTTATGAACGTCTATCCTAGCCACACTCAGCCGTCTCCTCTGCAACCTGACGAGCCTTTCTTCACATGGAAGCTGTTCCACGTCCTTGAAAATTTGTTGCCCTTCTCTGTACCTTTTCCAGTTCTACTATATCTTTTGATGGGCAACCAAAACTGCACACAGTATTCAAGATGTGGTCACACCATAAATATATGTAGCAGCATTATGATATTTTTTTGGTTTATTCTCTATCCCTTTTGGACTATTTCCTAACATTTTTTGCCTTTTTGATTGCTGCTGCACACTGAGCACGAGTTTTCAATGTCCACAATGACCCCAAGAACCTTTTTCCGAGTAGTAACGAATAGTTCCGAGTTAGATTTTCTTTGAAATCTAACACCTGATTTAGAACCTAGTATTGTGCGTATGTATAGTTACAGTTATTTTCCCTTATATGCATCACTTTACACTTGCCAACACTGAATTTTATCTGCCATTTGGCTGATAAGTCACCCAGTTGTGCAAGATTCTCCTTTAATTTCTCACAGTCCACCCCATTTTAATTAACTATCTTGAATGTGCATCTCATCTGCATATACAGAACACTGGTCCTAGTACAGACCCCTGCAACACCCCAATACTTCTCTCTCTCCATTGTGAAAACTGGAAATATTCCAAGTGCTTTATACACAGGGCACATTTGCATTAGCAGCTGCAAGAAGTGAGATTTTACATCAAACAAGGGGCAGCTAAATAAATAATGGGGTAAATCCTCTGGGACCGTGGCTCCACATGGACAAAATCTCAAGTTATGGGGAATCTTCATATATTTACCCTCCAAAACCATCAATTGAAGTCTTAAGAGAGTAAATGCTCTCCTTAGCGTAAGATTTGTCAGAGATCTTAGATAATATTCTTGCAAATGATTCTTTTATAAATCTGTACCATGGTGCCACCTTATTCAGCCGAATGGCCTCTAAATCGTTTTGCCTGTAAAGATCCTCCAAGCGCTGTTTGCACAGCCTTTTGGTTTGATCCGTCGAAAAAGTAGCTAAGAAAGAAAAGGCTAAACCCATTTCCTCAGTAAAAATCCTCAGCTTTATTTCCCATTTATATTTATAGTCTGAGGCATTCATTCCTAGCCAACATAATTTCGGCAATTTCGGCAATCTCTGCTCTGGCATACGCATTATGCGTTTCCAGTACATTAATTGCCTGATCTTAGCTTGAGGTTCAACATGAAGCGTTCCTGTTTCAGTTCTTAATAAACTTGAAGGAGTTCCAAGCGGGACACCAAGAATTTTCCTCAAGAGCCTATTCTGTATTGGCTCAAGCTTACTTGCTATTTCTAATCCCCAGACTTCTGAACCATATAGAGAGCTTGTGGTATGATTTTTTGATGCAAAATATTTATTGCAGGTCTGAACAATCTTCCTCCTTTCATTCTCCAGAACTTAATCACCCCAGTAATGGTACTTGCCAACTTCAGCTTTAGGAGAGTCTCTATGCTCATGTCAAGTGCCATTTACACTATATATCAGACCCAAATAACTATATGATTTTACTTGCTCCAAAGGATGTACATCAATGAACCATAGCTTCTTCTTCCAGTGTTTGGCAAATACCATTATTTTATAGAAACTGGGTGGTACTCCCTTCCCTGCAAACTTGTAACTATATCATTTATCGGAAAATTAAATAAGGAAGGGGCCAGCACATAACCTTGCTTAACTCCCCTGGTCGTTTCAAAGGGGTCCGTGTATACTCCATCTGGGGCTATCCTTACTTTAATCCAAGTTCTTTGATAAAGTCTCTGCACCAAAAGCAAAAAGTCTTTTATCAATGTCTGATTTCCCCAATTTATCCCACAAAAGACCCGTTAACCATATGGAATGCCGCTTTAAGATCTATAAAGGCTGCAAACAATTTGCTTTTCCTTGTGTGTACATATTTGTCAATCAAAAAGGATAAAGTAAAGCAATGATCCATTGTGTAGTAACCTGCCCGAAAACCTGCCTGTTCCTCATTAAACAGCTGTGTTCTATGTGTGCAGTCCTCCAATCTTAAGAGGGTTTTAGCATATAATTTGGCTATTATGTTAGACTGACAGGTCTATAGTTTGATGGCAATTCTTTATCACCCTTCCTGAAAATTGGGACAACTATGCTTGAATTCCAATTCTCTGGGATCAAGCCAAAAAAATGTATATAAATAGATGAGTAATAAATAAATGAGTTAGCACCGGGACCCACTAATCCATAAATTCCCTCAGAATTTCACCTGGAATCCCATCTTCGCCAGACGATTTCCCTGCCGGTAATTGTAAAATGAAATTTCTAATAGTGTCTCCGGTTAAAGGTTCCCACACTGGGAGCGTCAGTAAATCAAGATCACCAGTTTCGAGAAGTACACTTTCTTCTCCTGTTGTGCTGAAGGTTCCCGAAAAATAATTTTGCCAAGGCAGACCCTGTATACTGGTTTCTAACCTGCAATTACCCTCATAAAAACCCTTCCTATCAATAGACCAGAATCTATCACTTTTTCTTCCTTACTGTATCCTCCAAAGTTAGCCATAAAGGAGAGTTGATCTTTTTTTCCCCATCTTATCAAGGCTCTATAGTGCTGTTTATTTTCCAATAAAAACTTAATTGAGTGAGAGAAATTCTATTTCTTTGCTAATCTGCTTGCCTTTAGCGCTGCTTTCTTTTGTCTGCAGTCATGATCGAACCATGCCGGTACCAGTGCCTTCTTAAGTAGAGCTTCCTTGATGTATTCAACTACAGAGTGATAAAGTGCCCCCTTTCATTTACGACACCTAATTCCAAAATATCCAAATTAAGAAAAAAGTCTCTGATCTTTACCATATCCCCATTCTCAAAGATACTATAACTATCCCTTGACAGTCTTGGACCCCACTTTAATGTAGACTCAGTAGCAATCACGTAATTAGCCCCAAGGTAATCGATGTCAAAATAAAATGCCTGCTCAGAATTAACTTGAAATTCGACAACAAGGGGCTGATGATCACTTGTTCTCATCAGCATTATTCTGAAATTACTGAACTGATTCTGGTAGGAAGTGGGAACACATACATAATCCAATACACTCGTTCCATTTGGAAAGAAGAAAGTCATATCTCCCCACAGGTCCAAAGACCCCCTTCCATTTAGGATAATCCAGTTTACTCTATACAAAAATTTTAACATCTGGATTCCCTTTACATTCAGTTTTTTTTTATCTCTGGAGCTTCTGTATGCAACTAGGAAGCGGTCATCAAAATCAATACCAGTTACTTGAGCGACTTCATCAACATCACTACCAGTTCGAGCATTAAAAACTCCCATCACCACCATTGGAGTCCTGGGGTCTCTATCCTCAAGCTTGTCTATAAGATCTTTCATTGCCTCCCAAAAAGCCATTCTCTCAAATTCCAGGGGAAGGTGGGAGATACAAGGTAATCACTATCAATACTGGACTTTTATTTTTATAAAAATTACTAGGATGTTTTCTGGGGAGTCTTGAATTAAGCAATGAGCAAAGTTAAACCTTAACAAACCAAGGAGGAAAAATCCCCAACAAGAAGAAAAAGACTGCATACAGGTTCCAAACATGAAGCATAAAGAGAATGTACAAGTCACATGAAGAAATGATTAGAGAGCAACTGAGGAAGAGTATCATGAAGGCAACAGAGCACCAAGCAGGTAATGCTTTAAATTCATGTCTAGTACATCAATTACAATGCTTGCAATAAAAATATTACAAGGTAAGAATTTAATACTACAGGAGAAACTTTCTATCTTCATCCTCCACAAGCCCATCCCAGGAGGGACTTTCTACATGCTCCTCAAGGTACATAAAGGAGAACCAAGGCAAAACTATCACCTCTGGCCATAGTACACTCACTAAAGAAATATTAAGACTCCTAGTGTGTTCACCGGCACAGTAACTAAATCATGTGTGTGTTGAACTTGCACATATAATGTAAGTGCCAGACTGAACTAACAAACAGGGCTGGAGTGGGGAGGATGTGCTTTAAGGTGCAGCAAGGAAATAGGGGAATTCAGGTGCTTCCCCTCCCCCTCAGAAACTCTAGCAAACAAGGAAGATGGGCTCCCTCTTGCAAACCTGTATTGTGACTACAAGGTAGAGAGGAAAAGGCAGAGGGGAGTGGGAGGGAAGGGATCAAAGAGACCGATCTCCTGAGTACAAGCCCAGTCTAAGCTGATTTGCCAATCAATTTACACCCAAGCCAGCCCTAAATGGGCTCTCCAGCTCCCTACTTCACATAACAGCAGTAGCTAAAACCCTTTATCGCTCCCCCAAAACATACATCAGCTCCTCCACAACCTGACAGCATGCCAACATATAGGCACATGCATTTGCCCACACAACAGGCTCCGCATTCTGTGAACCAACACTGTGGGTAGGGGGCGACTGCTTGCTGAGTGGCTGCCACTTGTTGGGCGATCCTGACCACCTAATTGAGACTATGAAAATACCCGTGCGGGGAGTGGGGTTGTGTCATTTTGTGAAGGAAAGTGCAGGAACCGTTCGCGAGCCACTTGCCAGGTTTGCTTAAATCCTCACCACCATGGATTTAGCCTCACTATACACCAAAAATCCCTCAAACTGATGGCACTGAAACCTACATTAGATAACTCCAGGACAGCAGAGAATTCTTGAATACCCATCTCACACATTTCTCATCTAATCTTTCATATGTATATTCAACACCACCATGTTTAAAACCTAAGGGTGGTCTGTGGATGCCCCCAATACGGCAGCTTCTTTATGGGTCATCTTGAAGAAGAAGAATATAGGGGGGGGGGGAGAATATGTGCCACTCAGTCTCTTATACATCAGGTACATTGATATTAGCCACCACCACATTATCAAACTAACCCTGGAACATTCCCACACCAATATCAGCTTCCTAAACACCTGTCAGCATAAACAATGGAATCCCAAATGCAGCATTATACAAAAAAACCAAGAGATCATACTTATCTCCACAGGTACAGAAACCACTCAAGACATACTAAGAGTCTAACATCTTCAGACACGTCCTCCGATAGTACAGAACGTGCTCGGAAGTGAAAACTCCTAATGCATACCTATCCATTCTAAAGATTTAGTAAGCAAGTGTACTCCATTGGAGAGGTGGACAGTATAATGGAACAGTCTAGCCAGATACCTCAAGTGAATCTGCTACAAAACAGAAAAGAAACCATCAACTTCCAGGTGTCACTTACCACCGCTCTATAGAACCTATGACAGGACGAACCACCACAACCCATTCTCAATGGTGGTCCAACCCGGAGTGAAGTACTTTCTGAACACCTGCTTCTAGCCAGAACACCTAGCTTCAAGTTCATCCCACTTCTCAGAATTATCAGGAGCAAAATCCTTACTACCCAACCAGGAACAAGACCCTGCCAAACTAGCATGTAAAACCTGTCAACATATCTCTACTGCAGCCATAATCAGTCCCCCAACAGGGAAAGCTATTCATATGAGAGGCACTCGTGCCGAATGCAACATGTGATGTACTTCATTCAATATACTAAATACCTCAATGGAAAGGACATTGCTGAATTTAATCAATCCTTGCATAACGAACTCTCAGAAAAGATTATGGTCAAAATCAACTGTGTTCATTTTCCCAGAACTACTGCCCCACCAGGCTCCTATATCCAGCCCTGCTTAGTAGTGTTGCTTCCACTTGCGACCGATAAGGTGGGTACAGAGGAAAAGGCCCGTTAGGTTAACTTTTGTCAGTTTACCTCAAACCATGAAACGTCATTTGATTTTTTTTTATGCCAGTTTTAATAGTCAATCTCCAAGGATTGTTAACATTGAGAATGGTAGATACTACCAATATTGAAGCAGGATAAGGAAAGATAGTAAGTTACATCTTCTGTACAAGAAGTCCCTCTAAAGTTACTAATACACAGAAGGAACAATTGGGTCTCTTACCTGGGAATTGTTCTTCTGTGGTTTATATGGGAGGATGGTCGGAACACTGGGTGTTTCTGCCACATCACCACTAGGAGACGTTAGAAAGCTTCCAAAGTGCTTGCTTGACCCTTTCCCGTCAAAACACCTCAGTTGTAAGAAGCCGAATACTCCAGGAACTATATGAACACAGACTTACTGTTCATACACAGAACAGTAACAGGAATTAGCTTGTGTATGGCCTCCCTAACCTAGGGAACTAGGGTCCACCCCTAATGGGCCTATAACATGTAAAGTCCGCCCCTAAACGGCCTATAGCAAAAGGGTCCACCCTTAGAACGTATGACTGAAAAAGGGGGAGGATCTGCCAAACGAAAAAGGCGGGTCTCCCAACGAGTCACCCTTTGGAGTGACAGGGTCCCCGAACTGGTTGCCTTAGGCTCAGTCTGGGAGGACCGACCATCCTCCCATATAAACCACACAAGAACATTCCCAGGTAAGAGACCCAATTGTTCCTTCTATGGTTTATTGTTCTGATGGTCGGAACACTGGGGAGGTATACTGCAGTGTAAACTACACAATGGAAAAAACAATGGGGGGGGTGGAAGAGCCTAAGGCTGATCTATTAGCGGAACCCCAGAGGGTTATGCAGGATCGGACGACCGGACTTCTTGAAGGACCCTGCGGCCAAAGGCCACCTCAGCCAAATCAAAAAGGTCAAATTGATAGTGGTGCGTGAAGGTATGGACTGACCTCCATGCCACCACTTTGCATATCTCTGAGTAGGGAGCCCTAGACCTGAAGGCCCAGGAAGAGGCCATCCCACAAGTAGAGTGAGCCATTACCCCCGAGGGAGGCGGAAGGTTAGAAGCCTTGTACGCCTCTCTTATACACCCCGCCACCCAGTTGGAGATATTAGTCTTAGACAACTTCTTCCCCCTATATCTAGGAAAGGATCGCCTGAAGGGCTCGGTCCTGTGGAGGAAGATCTTAAGAGCCCTGTCAACATCAAGAGTGTGCTTTCAAGAGGATGACGAGGCTTGGGGCAAAAGGAGGGGAGCACCAGCTCCTGTGCAAGGTGGAAACAAGAACTAACTTTGGGTATGAAAGAAGGATCAAGGCGAAGAGTAACCGACTCCCTTGAATATACAGAGGCCAGGGTCCATGGATAACGCCCCCAGCTCGGAAACTAGCCTTGCTGAGGTAACGGCTATGAGGAAAGCCACTTTTATGGAGAGAAAATAAAGGGAGACCTCCACGAGGGGCTCAAAGGGAGGCTGTGTGATTGCATTGAGGACGATATTGAGATTCCAGGTGGGAAATCTATGAACCACTGCTGGCACCAACTGCCAAGCCCCTCTTAAAGAACTACAAATGTGTGGATGGGATGACAGTCTGTCGTTCCCTAAAGAAGACCGTGTAGAGTCAATGGCAGCCAGCTGACACATCAGAGTGGGTGGCTTCAGCCCGATATCCAAGCCCCTTTGAAGAAATTGCAGAACCTGTAATATACTAAGTGACTCTGGTGAACAGTCCTGATCGCTACACCACTTGACGAAGGATTTCCATGAACATTGATAAATTCTCTTGGTTGAATCTCTCATCCGCTGTGAGAGTGTGAATAATGGAATCTGTATACCCTAAAGTCCTTAAGGCCAGAGATTCAAGGTCCAGGCGGTTAGCTTGAGGAAGGTCGGGTTGTCGTGAACCAAGAGGCCCTGTTTGAGCAGATGCAGGACCTGCAGAAGCCTCCAGAATCTGCCTCCTGACAGCTCCAAGAAATCCACAAACCATGGCCTGCGGGGCCAAAATGGAGCAATGAGGATTTACCTGTGGTTGGCTTGCCTGCATTTGACTATTGTTTGGCTCAGGAGCGGAAGTGGAGGGAAGACATACAGAATCTCCAAGGGCCACTCGAATGACAGGGCATCTGTCCCTAGTGCTGTCCTGCAAAAGTGCCTGGACAGAAAGAGAGGGAGCTTGGCATTGGCCTGGGAGGCAAAGAGAGCCAGACGGGGATTGCCGATCCTCTAAGTCACCTGGTTGAAGACTGCCTGGTCGAGGCTCCACTCTCCTGGATCCGCAGTCTCTCGACTCAGTCAATCCGCCGTCTTGTGGTTTTTCTCCCCCCCCTCCCCCGATATGTCGAACTACTAGGGACACCAGGTTTACCTCCACACATCGGAATAGGTGAGAGGCCTCTAGATGAAGCTCTGGCAATCTGGATCCCCCCTGGTTGTTGATATAAGCAACCGCTGTTGAGTTGTCGGAGAACACAAGGATATGCTGCTGTCTAAATGTCCTGGGAAGAGCGCTGTACTGTTAGCTGAACTGCCTTTCAGCTCGAGCCAGCTGATGCTGTTGTGAAGGTCCTGCTGTCGCCATCGACTCTGGGTTGCCCAAACGGAGGCATGGGCTCCCAACCTGATAGACTGGCATCTGCCGTCATAATCTGCCTGGGTGGGTCCTGTAAGGGGCTTCCCTCCGAAAACCGATCCTGATCCTCCCCCAGCATAAGGATTCTGCTGTGCAATCGTCTAGCTGTAAGTGTTTTGTGGATCTGGACATGATGAGGTGAATCCAGGGGCGCAGAAACCTCTGCAGTGGCCTGGCATGGAATCTTGCCCACTGAAGGTGCGGGAAGCACGAGATCATCAGACCCAGAAGAGAGGCCAGAAGCATCAACAGAACTGACTGGGACTGCCTGGATTTCTGGCAGAAATGGTGTATCCTGTGTTGTCGATCTGCTGGGATAAACACCTTGTGCTTTACTGTTTCTATAATTACCCCCAGATGGTGCATTTGCTGTGTTGGGGACAAGTGGCTCTTGTTCTGGCTGATCACAAAGCCGTGATACTGCAGGTAAGCAAGAGTGGCCTGAATGTGGGACGTAGCTTCTGCCTCTGAGCGAATGCGTATCAGCAGATCGTCCAGGTATGGGAAGACTGCTATCCTCCAGAGTCTTAAGTTGGCGACCAGGGGAATCAACACCTTGGTGAAAGTCCAGGGAAGCAGTGGAGAGGCCGAACAGTAGGACACGGTACTGCCTGTGAAAGTCGTGGTAAGAGAAACGGAGCCATTTCCTGTGGGCCAGGAGGATGGGCATCCTTCAGGTCCAAGGAGGCTAGTCAGTGGTTGGGGTGAATGGCCATGCAGATTGGAGGCTATTGTTTCCATCTTGAAGCGTTGGTACCTTAGGAACTTGTTCAGCCTCTTTAGGTCCAGTATACTCATGTGACCACCCGTCTTCTTCTGAACCAAAAAGAATACTGAATGAAGTCCTGTAAATCTTTCTGATAGCAGGACAGGTTCGACAGCCTGCAAGTCCAGGAGCCTCTGGATCTCTGCTAGCATAGCTGAATGCTTCTTGCGGTTCCTGGACCTGGGAGACGGTTGAAAGGATTCCCTGGGGGACCATGTGAATTCTATGGAGTAGTCCTTTGACACTGGGTCCCTTGACCATTTGTCGGAAGTGGAATTCAGCCACATTTCTGAAAAAATCTGTAACCTGCCCCCCAGAGCGATAGACTTGAGATCTACCGGGGAAAGGACATCAGGAGTCCTGTTTCTTTGTCGAGGGGGGTCCCCTCCTACTGAATGATGTGGGCTGGTAGGACCGGGGCCGAAACCCCTTACCTCTGGCTCCTCTTGCTCGGGATGAGAAATTCCAGGAACAAGAGGAACTAAAGTCTCTGCGTTGTCCTGAAAAAGGCCTGTTTAAATCCTTCTTCCGCTCATTCGTTGACTGAAGCTGGGCAAGAGATGTTTTCTTTTCCTTATTTGAGGCCTGTCCGATCGCCCTATCAAGCACCAAACCGAAGAGCTTTGCACCTTGGAACTGGCTGTTCACCAAGAAATTACAAGCATGCGCATCTGCTCTCCAGGAACGGAGTCAAAGGCACCTTCTGGCAGCCACATTAGCTGCCATGCCCCTGGCCACCCAGAGGACAGAGTCCAGGGATGAATCAAGCAAAAAGGATTGCGCCATGGTGATATTTTTAGCTAGCTTGTCTGCTTCAGCCTCAGACACTTCCTTATCTTTGCTAATGTGAAACCATTTGAGAATGGCTCGAGGCGTAAGAAGTTGTGACTGCCATTCTCAGCAGGTTGAAGAGGCACTCAAAGCTTCTCCTAAGGCCAGTCTCAATGCCCTTGTCAATAGGGTCCTTTGGCATGACATCACCCTCCAAGAGGAACACCGGTTGTCTAGCCAGAGAAGCAGCTGCTGTGTCAATCTTGGGGACCCCAAAAGATAGAGGCACAGGCTCTATGGAATTCATAGAGCTCTAGCTGGGCTCTAGAGAGCCGGTCAGACTTGGTAGGCTGTCTCCATTGCTCCCTTATGAGGCACTCAAATTTGTAATCGAGTCGGGACACCCTAGTAGCCAAGCCCAGCTTGGGGAGATAGTCTCTGTCAGAGTCAAAAGAGGTAGACGAGGACTCAGACGCCTTACTCTTGCGCTGCTTCTGTTTAATGCGGAGCACTGTCTCTGCTCTGTTCAACATCTTACGGGCTTGGGGAAAAGAGTTCGCTATCCAAATCCTTTGAGCAATGGGGCAGGGCCTCCTCTGCTGAACGAGGCTCCCTGTCCTCGCCTGAGGCAAGTGTCTCCACCTCAGAATCGGAGTCTGAGGGCCTGGGTGTCTCCCTTTGAGTGAAAGCCCCTTTTCTACTGCGTTTGGTGTGGGGCGGGGAGAAAGAGCTGGAGCAAGATGACTCTGCTCTTGAGGGCCGGGCCTGTCTCCCTCCTTCCCCCTCCTCATCTGAGGAAGAGCACAGGAGGTCATGAAGGGGGGGCCATGAGCCCAGGGGCTTTTATGCTTGCCTTTACCAGCCCGCTTGGACTTGCCTTTGAACCCCTGACTGGGGGGGCTGCTCTGAGGGGAATAGGCCTCCCTCTTCCTCCTCCTCTTCCCTTTAGACCCGGCTGCTCCAGACTACAGCGCTGTCAGGGTCTGCAGCATTTGCTGCATGGTTTCAAGCTGTCACTGCTGGAGTTCTGCGACAGATGGGGGCCCCCGTGCCTGTACCTCATGCTCAGGTGAGAGCTCTCTCTGGCCAGCCGCTTCCTCCTACCTTGCTGACTCAACCGGGTCCCGCTGCTGAGGTGCTGACCATGGGCCGGCTGACACCCTGTGAGTCTTCGCTATCTCCGCCATGTCAGAGGGCGCCCTCAGTAACACCTGCGTGGGTCCGTTCACAGTTGGCCCGGCAGAAGGGTGAACCGGGCTGTGCCCCAAGGCTAGCCTCGCCCCACAGCACAGAGCTTGTGAAGATAGTCTTCGGTCTGTCCTTTTTTTTTATTTTCCCGGAGTGAAAAGAAAGCCTCCTGCCTAGTGTAAAACGGAGGAGTTTTGGCGGGAAAGGTCCAAGCAAGCACTTTGGAAGCTTCCAAACGCCTCCTAGTGGTGATGTGGCAGAAATACCCAGTGTTCCGACCAGCTGAACAATAAACCATAGAAGGTAAATTCTTTTTGTACAACTGACTGCATTTTCCAAAACCAAATCTTTACTTGTATCAAATTGCTGGAAAGGAGGTTTGTACAGTAAATAGAAATGATGATAAATATTTATTGCACAATGGGCTTCAACATACTCATTAAACATGTCAAACACTGAATTCCATCTTATGCCTACCTGACAAAGGTCAGTTTTAGTTAACTGCAGAGCTGCAATACATTCTGAAAGTTCATGTCCTTCAGCTTCTTCTCTTTGCATTCCTGATGTTACCAGCTGCGCAAAATAGGCTTCCAACTGGTTATCACAGAACTCCTCATCATCAATATCATCATCTAGTGATAAACAGAAAAAGCATTACACTCTGCTCATTGTTACAAGTTAGTTTGGCCGATTTAGAGATTTTTTTACTCTCATAGCCCAATTTCCCATTTCACCCAGCAGTTTGATAGGTTCTCCTAAGTACACTGATGGTACACCTAGTAAGCCTTGTCTTACATGCTACATTGTATTTTTCCTCCGAAGACAAGAAATTGGGTTCTAATTCTATTGTGTTTAGAGCTTTTATACCAAGATTATATTTTTTATTTAAAACCAAGAGTTTGTCACCTTTCTACTGATGCATGTTTCCTACAGTTTTATCTTTTAGTGTAATCAAGGAGGAAAATCTAGTGTAATCTACTACATGCCTTGCTTGGATAACACCTTTAGAAACGTTCACACAGGAACCTCTATCATTCAGTGAGTAGTATGGACAGCACCCCATGCACAATTGAGGGCTACACAGAGAACATACTTATGGTGTTCAGCTACTTCATTTGTTCGAGATTCAGAAGCATGCTGAAAATAAGACAAAGGGCAGTTCTCCAAGGCTGTTCAACACTTGCCCAAAGTAAATAGGAATTACTCATTTTAAAGCAAGTCAGCTCATTTCACATGACATTTTCAGTGAACTTTTGCTCCCCCTAGATTTAGAACTACAAGGCAGCACTCCAGCTGGGATTGTACCACCTTCAGATGGGGCCACAAATCTTGCTTGATATTTCATACAGTAGGCATGTCTTTGCTGCTGTCTGGGTCACATGTTTATATAGAAGTCTCACAATGGGGTTACACAAACCACAAGTTGGGAACCACTGTATTAAGTGCTGTATTTCTATCAAAGGTCTATCAAACAATCAGTTTTGTAAGAGACTGATCCCCTTAAAAGTCATTTATTGGAACTAAGATATACTAAGGTATGATACAATAGTTGTGCATTCTACTGTACCTGTAGAATTTCCTTCTAGGCTTGCAAAAGATAGCAGCTTCTCATTTTCTACAAAACTAGAAAGACTGGTGCCCAAGTTGTCACTTAAGATTTCACGTTCTATCAATTCTGTGTCACATTCCAGTGCACCAACCTATGAAAAAGTGCATACATTCATGTTTCTAACAGCTCTCAAATACTGGTTAAATCTTCAAGAATTAGATATTTTTCATATGCAAATTTCAACTCTAATTTTTTCCCATCCCCACAGAAGATGTAACATTTTCTCATCACGAAAAGGCTGAGAAGCAATACACAAGGTAACAGCTTCCGCAAAGTCTCACAGTGTCTACAAAGTCTCATACAGCGGAGCTGTTACAGGAGGTGAGGGGGTCTGGTTAACCCGGCCTGTTTTAACCAGAACATGGAGTCATCCAATGCCTGCCATCTTTATCAATTACTTTACAGACAAAATCACTTATATTCACAACACAGGTGTTGCCATTTCAAACTACAGAGTGAGTTTGTGGTTATGCAAGCTCAGACCACTTTCACACCTCACCTCATCTCCCGCCTTCCACCCCGCCCCCACTGCACGTATTTTGGCTGAGGGAGGGAATGCGCAAGCCAGAAAACACACGGGGTTCGGCCCATCTAAAAGCCCCCCTCACACGGCTTTGCCAGTAAGCACATGCAGAGATACAGAGCCGGATTTCCTGCTCTGTATCTGTGTGTATTTGCCTGCAAAGCCGCATGGGAGAGGGCTTTCAGACCTGCCAAACCACGCGCATATTCTGGCTTGCGCATTCCCTCCCACAGCCAAAATATGCACGGGGGGGGGGGGTGAAAGTGGTCACAGAAGGAAACATGATGGTGTGTTTCCTGCTCTGTATCTCTGCGTGTGTTTTCCGGCAAAGCTGCATGTGGGGGGGAGGGGCTTTCAGACCAGCCGAACCACGCGCATATTNGTGGTGACCACTGTGCACTCAAGGGGGCATCCCCAGAAATGTGGGGGGGGGGGGGAAGGGGGAAGGTGTGAAAGTGGTCCAAATCTTGTCCTGTTTGTTTGGTTCAGTTACAATTGGTATCACCCACTGATGCATGGGAGGCGCTTGGGGTGATGGAGGGCAACCAGTTGTGAATCAGATCCTTGCCCGTCCTGGCTGGAGAAAGCCAGCTGGGAGACATTGGGGCTGTTGGCTAGGGTGGTCAGTGACTCCTTACAGGAGGAAAGAGTGTCAAGACACTCTTACAACATGGTGGTCCAGTCCCTGCTTAAGAAACATCTTGGGATGTCTACTCCCCAGCCAGCTATCAGCCAGTCTCTAGTCTTCCCTTTTTTTTTTGGGGGAATTTTTTGTTTAAATCCAGGCTGGGCAGGGTGGGTGGGGGGTGTCCCCCCTTCCACCCGCGCTGGGGGGGGGGGGGGGGGGGGAGGAATTTTTATTTTATTAAATTCTTTACCACATTTTACAAATTTTTAAACATATGTTACGTGTTGCAGTGGCGATCCCAATCATACATTCTCATTCTACCCTACTAGGTGCTTATTCTTAGTCCAGCTACTTATTGCATGTCGCTTAAAAGTATCTATCAAATAAAACTGTTCTGTCACTTTGTGGAAATTCTTCATTTTCTATTGCCGCAAGAATACTAAACCATGTTGTCTCAAAGTTCTTTTTTTTCCCTTTTAACGCCGCCATCATTTTGTCCATTGTGAATAGGTACCAGATGCGACTAATCTATTCCTGTAACAGCAGGGGGCCTTTGGTTTTCCAATGCCTCACAATTATGTTGACGGCCGCCAAGCACAAGATTTTAGACGCCTCTTGGTGCAGCTTCAGAGTTTTGTTATCCGGGTATATACCCAGAATCGCTATTTCAAATTTAAACGGGACAATCGTTCCATTTACCTTCCTAACACCCAAATTTGGTTCCACAAACTTTGCACATATATACAGTCCCATAAACAATGTTTCAAGGTCCCCTGCTGCCCACAGCTCTTCCAGCACAACCCTTTATCTGGCCAGTTCCCATATTTTAGGCAATGGGGTGTTAAGTAAAACCTGGTGGTTGCTTTTAATTGCGTCTCCTTAACTTCCAACGCAGATGCACATGCATGCGCCACCACATCTGTTTGAGTTCCTCTTCACCAAAGATTCTTTTCAACTCCTTCTCCCAGTTACCTATATATGAGTATTTTGAGGTGTAAAAAAGCCACAAAACCTTGAGTTCTTTATAAATCCCAGATAGTTTCCCCTTTGAGCCCACTAAGTTGAACAATATGTTCTCAACTCCTTTTGGCTTCCTACCGAAACTGTTAGCCCAGGCTCAGTAAAGACACTTTTTAATTGTAGATATTGGAAGGTTCCAATTTTACCTTGTATCATCTGTTCTAACTCTCGTATACAAAAGAATTTACTCTTTTTAAAGAGTTGATTCGCCTTGGTAATACCCTTACTCATCAGTTGTTTCACTAATCTGGGCGCTATATTCCATTCCCTAACCCCCATCCTCATAATTGGTGAATATGGGGAGGCCCGGATCTTATTCCCTAATCTCTTCTGTATTCCCCTCCAAGCGTCCAGCACAGAGTTCACAAAGGGGTGTTCTCGCCTGATCTTTGGTGTGAGCACTCCTTCATTGAACACCACATCTTTTATAGTCTGCACTTGGAATAAATTGTGTTCTATCAAAGGCCACTCTGGATATTTGGAGTAGTGGTACCAGTATTGTATCCCTGACAGCACTGCTGCATGTTCAGTCCTCCCTTCTCCTTGAGTTGGAACATGGTTTCCTTCTTCAACCTGGGCTTTCTCCCCCGCCACACCAAATCTTTTACCAAAGTATCTATTTGCAAAGAACTGGTGAGGTTGCAGCTCGTCTGCATACGCTCCCAGCATCCTCGGCTGTCATCGCTCGAGGACACCACGACTCTCCTGGGGCTTGGCCTTCCTGCCGCCCCAAGCTCCACCGACCAGCGGGCCGAAAAGCGCGCGCCTAAAGGCGCGCGCCTTACAGGTACTTTTCTCCATTTCTTTTCTACTGTACTTCCCCCTCCTATCTTACTCACTAACATGTCTGCCCTATTTTCTCGCCTTTTCTTTCCCTCCTCTCCTTCTCCTCTTCCTGTCCATCTTTTTCTTCCTCTACTTTTCTCCTCCCAGCTTCTTCCTCCCCCCAACCGATCACCACTCTCTAACCTCCCCCATACATCCTTTGCTCCCTTGGCTACTTTCTCTCATTGCTCCCCTTCCACTCCTGTCTCTAGCCTTCCTCGATGCTCCCCTTCTCCCAATCTTATCCCTATTCCTCCTGTCTCTAGCCTACCACGACGCTCCCCTTCTCCCAATCTTATCCCTATTCCTTGCCTCCCCCCTCATCAACTACCATTTTTCTGCTCCCTCTGGAACTGTCGCTCATCTATCAGTAAAGCTCCCTATATCCATGATCTTTTCCTCTCTCGCTCCCTCCAGCTCCTTGCCCTTACTGAAACTTGGATCACTCCCTCGGACTCTGTCACGCCTGCTACCCTCTCCTGTGGGGGTCTCTCCTTCTCTCACCAACCCCGCCCTGAAGGACGGGGTGGTGGGGTGGGCCTCCTTCTTGCTAAATCCTGTCAGTTCCAACCAATTTCTCCTCCCCCCTCTCTCTCCTTCCATACCTTTGAGGCTCACTCCGTGCGCCTCTACTCCCCCCTCCATCTACGTGTTGCTGTCATCTACCGTCCCCCTGGTCCTCTCTCTTCCTTTCTTTCTGACTTTGAGTCCTGGCTCACTTTCTTCCTCTCTGTTGATATCCCCACTCTCATCCTTGGTGACTTCAACATTCATGTTGATGACCCATCTCAGCCCTCAGTCTCTCGCTTCCTCTCCCTAGCCTCCTCCTTCAACCTCCACCTTTGGACCAACTCCCCCACCCATACTAATGGCCATTCTCTTGATCTTGTCCTCTCTAGAAACTGCTCTGTCGCTGATCTCTCCTTCGATCCTCATCCTATATCAGACCACTTCCTTGCCTCTTTCAACATTTCCCACTGTCCCCCCTCCTCTTCCCCTTCTCTACGCCCCTTCCGTGACCTTCAAGCTATTGATCCCCTGGACTTTGCCTCCTCTCTCTCTCCCCTTCTTCCTACAGTCTTCTCTTCCTCCTCCCCTGACTCCGCTGTCTCTGCTCTCAACGCCTCTCTCTCCTCCACACTTGACTCCCATGCCCCTCTCTCTTCCCGCCCTGCCTTCTCCCACAACCCCCGTCCTTGGCTCACCCCTAGTATCCGCCACCTCCGTTCTTGCACTCGTGCTGCTGAACGACTCTGGCGCAAATCCCATTCTCACGCTGACTTCCTTCACTTCAAATTCTGTCTCTCCACCCTTACTTCTGCTATCTCCCTTGCTAGACAACACTACTATGCCTCCCGCATTGAGTCCTGTTCTCGGGACCCTCGCCGCCTGTTCTCTACCTTTGACTCCCTCCTCAAGCCTCCCTGTCCTCCCCCTCCTTCTTCCCTTTCTGCTCAGGATCTTGCCTCCTTCTTCACCTCCAAGATAGACAAGATCCGCCTCGACATCGCTTCCCACTCCTCTCTTCCCACTCCCACCCCTCTCCCTCCTCCCCCTCCTTCTCTCATGTCCTCCTTCTCCCCTGCCTCCCTTAAGGAAATCTCCTCTCTGCTCTCCTCCTCCAACCCTTCCACTTGCCCCCTTGATCCCATTCCTTCCCGCCTCCTCACCTCCATTACTCCCACTGTCGCCCCTTCCTTCCTGCACATCATCAACCTCTCCCTCTCTACTGGCTCTTTCCCTTCTGCCTTCAAACATGCCACAGTCTCTCCTATTCTCAAAAAGTCCACTCTTGACCCCTCTGACCCTTCTAGCTATCGTCCTGTCTCACTCCTTCCTTTTGCTTCCAAGCTGCTTGAACGTGTTGTCTACTCCCGCTGCCTTGACTTCCTATCCTCCAACTCCTCCCTTGACCCCCTCCAATCTGGCTTCCGCCCCCTTCATTCTACTGAAACTGCTCTCGCTAAGATCACCAACGATCTTCTGGTGGCTAAATCTAAACGTCTCTATTCCATTCTTGTCCTCCTTGATCTCTCTGCTGCCTTCGATACTGTTGACCACTCACTCTTGCTGGATTCCCTTCACTCCCTTGGCTTTTGTGGCTCTGTCCATAACTGGTTCTCCTCCTACCTCTCTGACCGCTCCTTTAATGTGTCTCTCTCCAACTCCACCTCCTCCTCCTTCCCCCTCTCAGTTGGTGTTCCTCAAGGCTCTGTTCTTGGCCCTCTCCTCTTCTCGATCTATACCTCATCCTTAGGCAAACTCATTGCCTCCCATGGCTTCCAATACCACCTCTATGCTGATGACACTCAACTCTATCTCTCTACTCCCTCTCTCTCTCCCTCTGTTCAAGCTCGTCTCATCAACTGTCTCTCTGACATCTCTACCTGGATGTCTCAACGTCAACTCAAACTCAACATGGCTAAAACTGAACTCCTTATCTTCCCCCCTCATCCTTCCTCTCCTTCCTCACTGTCAATAACTATTGATGGAGTCACCATCCTGCCTGTCCCCCAAGCCCGTAGCCTAGGCTTCATCTTTGACTCAGCCCTTTCTTTTAAACCCTACATTGACTCTGTTGCTAAATCCTGTCGCTTCTCCCTCCATAACATTGCTAAGATTCGCCCTTTTCTCTCTGTCTCGTCTGCCAAAACTCTTGTTCATGCTCTGGTCATCTCTCGCCTCGATTACTGTAACCTCCTTCTCACTGGCCTTCCCCGGTCTCACCTTTCTCCCCTCATCTCTGTCCAAAACTCTGCTGCCAGGGTCATCTACCTCGCCAGTCGCTTCGACCATGTGCAGCCCCTCCTCTCTTCGCTTCACTGGCTTCCCCTTCCTGAACGAATCCTGCACAAGCTCCTAGTCTTCACCTATAAAGCTCTTCACAACCTTGCTCCCCCCTACCTCTCTGCACTTATCGCCCTCCATACTCCAGCCCGTGCACTTCGCTCCTCCTCTGTCCCTTCTCTCACCCTTCCACGCCTTCCCTGCTCCCCTAAGCGCCTTCGTCCCTTCTCACTTGCTGCCCCCCATGCCTGGAACTCCCTCCCTGTCCACATCCGCCTTGCCCCCTCCCTTCATACCTTCAAATCTCTCCTTAAAACTCACCTCTTTCGCTCTGCTCTGTCTGACTCTTTATCCTGCTGAGCCACTATTCCTATACCTACGATCGGTTTACCCTTATCCTTGCAACATGGACCTGCCTGCTGTCATTCTCATCGTAACCAAGCCAAGTACGTGCACTTGAGACCTCGCATCTTCATGAATGTTAGACCCCTTGTCTCTCCCTCTGTTCCCCTTCCTAAGTCTCTCCCCCAGCTCCTGTCTCTCAGATTGTAAGCCCTAGGGGCAGGGACCGTGTCTATTTTATTACTTTGTAAAGTGCCATGTACACTGCTGGCGCTATATAAATGTTTGTTAATAATAATAATAATTTGTTTAAAAAATTTAATGGGCAGGCTTATCAGCAAGGCCATGAATTTATCAATTAATTTGGGTAGAGCTATCATTTTGTATAAATTTATCCTTCCTGTCCATGAGCTTGTTAAGTTTTGCCAGCTAGTAAAATCTCTCAGAATTTGTTCAATTACCGGGGGGAAGCTGGCTTCATACAGGTCTTTGCAGTCTTTTGTTAGAGTTATTCCTAAGTATTTAATGCCCTTTCTGGAAAGGGCGCTATTGCTTTTATTAATTCCTTCTCTCTCACCGATGGGGCATACACAAAAGCCTGCGACTTGTCGTTATTAATTTTATACCCTGCCACCCATCCAAATTTTTCTATTTCCGCCATAAGAGGCGGAATCGATCGCAAAGGATCATCCAAAAAAATAATTAGTTCCTCCGCGAAAAGGGCTAATTTGTATTCCTGGTCCCCTATCCTCATTCCTTTAATTTGGTTATTTTGGTGCAGGGTTGCAGCTAAATCCTCCAGAGCAATATTAAACAAAAGAGGTGATAAAGGGCATCCCTTTAATCTCTCCAAATTAAATGCCATCGTAGTACGCCCATTTATTTTCAGTTTCGATTGTGGCTGGGCATATATTGCCTTGATCCAATTTAAGAAATTCCCCGACAGACCCACTTTATTCAACATGGCAAACAGGTACTGATGTTCTAAGAAATCAAAGACCTTCTCTGCGTCTGCTGCAATGATCATAACAGACTGCTTTGTCGCACCGTTGTACATAAATCAGATTTACTCCTTTTCTGATATCAGTTCCTTGTCTCTTGGGTATAAACCCTGCCTGCTTTGCATGTATAATTTCTCCTGCTACTGCCTTAAGACATGTGGCCAGGATCTTTGCGAAAATTTTAAAGTCATTATTTAATAGTGAGATGGGCCTATAACTACTACATTTAGTGTTTGGTCTGCCAGGTTTGGGTACCAGGGTTATTTGGGCCTCGTAAAATGAAACCGGCATCACGCCAGTTTTCAACATTTCATTAAACAATTCAGTAAGGTGTGGACTACATAATTTAGAAAATGCCTTATAGAATTCGGATGGAAATCCATCTGGGCCATTTGCCTTGTTGTTTTGCATATTCTTTATTACAGCTTTAACTTCTGGGAGTGTAATTAAAGTGTTCATAAAAGTCTGCTGATCCTTATTTAACTTAGGGATTTCAATATGATTTAGAAATTCTTTTATCTCTGCTGGATCAGGTTTAGATGAGGTATACACCTTCTGATAGTGTCTAAGGAATTCCTCTTGAATTTGAGCCTGATCTGTCAGCTGCACACCATCCTCCTTTATAATGATTGTGATGGCAGCTTTTTGTTCTTGGGCCTTAGTTAAACGAGCTAGTGCTTTGCCTGTTTTGTTATTGTTGCTGAAGTAATAAAATTGTATACGTTTTAATTGTGCTTGGACCTTATTTAATTCTAAGGTATTGACTCTCTCCTTTACCCTATTAATACGGGTCTGTAGAAGTTTAGATGGGGCTTGTTTATTCATGGCTTCCAGTTTTTTAAGTTCTGTATAGGTCTCATGTACAGCTTTCTTTTTTTTTTTCTAATCTGTGCGCCCAATGCAATTAATTTCCCCCTAATAGTTACTTTGGCTGCTTCCCAGAATACAGCGGTTAACTTCACAAATCCCTGGTTGAACTCTATATAGTCTTTAATCGCCTGGTTCAATAGCTTTTTGCATTTCCTCGTTTTTCAGCATCCTCTATCCAGGGACCATATGTATTCCCTTTCGACTGGTGAATCCTTCCATCTGAGCTTTGAAACAATGGCATGATGGTCTGTGAAGACCAAGGTTATTACAGATGTTTTGCACTTCTCTATATCTTGATTATTCATTAATATGTGGTCAATTTTAGAGTAACTGTTGTGCATATGTGAGTAAAATGTGTACTCCCTGCTGTTTTTATTCAGATATCACCATACATCCGAAATTCCCTGTGCCTCTAGATATTCTGCTATTTTTAACTGCTGTTTACTCATAGGTTGTTTTTTTTAATATATCTAACCAGGTGAGGGGAATGTTTAAATCCCCCTGGATTATAAGCGTACCCTTACTGTTATTATAGGCATAAATTTCCTAAAAAATTGCAATTGGTTTGTGTTTGGAGCATAAATATTTACCAGGGTAACCCATTCATTTTATAGTGTCCCATTGGTTAACACAAATCTACCTTCCTTGTCTCGCACCACCTTCTCAGCCTTATATTCCACCTTTTTGTTAAAGCCAATCAGGACCCCTGACTTCTTTTTTAGGGAAGAGGAAACAATCATTTCACCAATGTTTTTATTTGCAAATCTCTTGACATTCCCAGCCACCAAGTGCGTTTCTTGCAATAAAAAAATATCTATATTATTGTCCTGCAGCAGGTTCTGAACTCTTCTTCGTTTTACTGGAGAGCTTAAACTTCTCACATTGAGAGTAAGCAGCTTTATTTTATACATTTAACTTTTGAATTCGATATACTTCTCATAGTCAGCTCATTCCTTTTCCTAAATCCTGCCTGCCTACCTTGGCCACTCTCCCAGTTCCTATTAGTCCTTCTCTCACCCCCTAAACTCATTAATCTCGGAGACCTCCACTTCAAGTAGCAGCACCCTTACCTCCACCCTTTATTCAAAAAGGGTGCCACCAATATTTCTTTTTTTAACCACCTATCTAATTTGGTTATTCACCTCAAATCCCCACTGTGAGGTTTTTAACATCCCCTCTCCTGCAACATTTCATAACCTTTAGTGATTAACAAAACTACAAACCAACCAAGCATTCCCCTATCCCCCCACAAGAGTGGGAACACACTGGGATTCAAGCGCCTTCCTTGCATCAGGGAAGACAGCCTGCATAGCTCCCCCCCAACCCATTGTTGGATCCCAAAATGAGCCTGGGTTATCCCCCACGCTCTTCCTTATTCAAAATACAAGACAAAAACCAATACTTTTCCATTTTACATACTTTGCAACTCTTTGGTTAGACAATCAAATGACTTCTATTGGTTTGAAGCCCCAGAGGCATCCAATTCTTCAGTTTCCATAAAAGCTTTGATTTTACCATTCAAGGATATTGTCATCTTGGCAGGGAACTTTAGCATGGGTTTCAAACCTATCTCCTGCAACACTGTGAAATATTTGCCCCACCTTCTTCCCTTAGCCATGATCTCTGCTGCATAGTCAGGAAAATTTCTTATAACGTTGTTGTTGTAGCTCAAATCTTTTTTTTTTTGCCTGGCTTCCCTCAAAATCTCCTCCTTCACCTGAAAGCTGGCCAATTTAACTAGTATGGTGCGTGGTCTCAGGAAGTTTTTGCTGGGCGGTCTGCCCGTTCTATGTGCCCTCACTATCTCAGGCATGTGCAGTTGACTCATCTGAGAACTGCTCCTGCAGAAATCCCCAAAGCAGCTCCTTAATATCGGGTTTTTCACAGCCCTCAGGAAACCCCACCAACCGGAGATTATCCCGTCTGGATCTATTTTCTAGATCTTCCGTTTTCAGCATTAAGAAGGCTGAAGTTTCCTGTAATTTTGTAAGTTGGTCTTCTGTGTTGATAAAATCTCCTCTGTAGAGGATCAAGCTATCTTCTACCGTGTCCAGCCTTTTTGCCAGCACCTCCAATTTTTTAGTCCCTGCATCCACTGCCACTCGCAGCTTAATTATTTCTGATTTTATCTCATTTTTCTTATCCAAGCGCTCTACCACTGACCTGTCCCCCACATCTTCTTCCTCTTGCAGGCTCGCGTCGTCGTCTGCCTCCGCCATTTTGTGAACCCGACCTTCTTCTTCCTCATTGCCCCTGCATTCAGATGGTCTCAGACAGCAATATTTTTCCAGCGCAGTTTCTTTAGAGGCTTTTTTCCTCTCTGGACTGCTCTGCTGCTACATTGCCCCCTATTTTTGTTAATTTTAGGTTGCAAAAGCGTTATAATTGGCTTCAGTTGTTAGCGGGTTGGGGAGAGCTCTCGCACCACCCAGCTACTCCGCTTCGCGCATGCACGGTTCCCCCTAGTCTTCCCTTTTTAGGGAAAGTTATTTAGTGGGTGGTTGCCCAACAGCTTCAGGCTCAGTTTCAATGCTATCAGATTCCTGAACCCGTCTGAGTCAGGTTTTTGTCCCAAGTATGGCATGGAGACTGCACTTGTGGCTTTGGTCAATGATCTGTGCCTTGAAATGGACAAGGGGAATTCTACCTTGCTGATCTTGTTATATCCTTCAACAGGACTGGGCTGCGTAGCAGGAGGGTCGGGGTATAAATGTGTTAAATAAATAAAATAAAATAAAAACAGCCTTTGACACAGTTGATCATGGGGTATAGACAACACAACTGCAGGACCTGGCAGCATGTGTGGGACCGCTCTTGGGTAGTTCCACTCCTTGTTGGGGATGTCCTAGCAGGTGATGATTGGTGATTGCTCATCATCCCCTTGTAACCTCTCCTGTGGTTCCCACAGGGTTCTATTCTGTCTCCCCTCTTGTCCAATGTGTACCTGGGGCCGCCAGGCAAGGTCATTCAGAAGTTTGGGGTGCAAGGTCATCAATATGATAATGATGCTCAGCTCTACCTCTCTTTTTCATCCAACCCAGGTCCTACAGTCTCCGTGCTTTCTGTGTCTGGCTGCTGTCGGGGACTGGATGAGGGCAAGCCAACTGAGGCTGAATCCTGAGGGTGAGCTGACTGAGGCTGAATCCGGACAAGATTGAAGTGATGCAGGTTAGCCAGTCTTGTAACTTGGAGGGAATTGAGGTCCGGCCCCCTCTGGTCAATCAGGTTCGCAGCCTTGCAGCGTTTGGATCCCTGACTGCGCCTGGAATACCAGGTAGTGGCCGTGACCAGGAACACTTTTCACCACCTCCATCTGGCAACGAGGCTACAGCCTTTTCTGTCTGACTCTGGCCACTGTCATCCATGGTTTCATCACCTCAAGGCTAGATTACTGCAATGTTCTCTATATGGGACTGCCCATGATGATTGTTCAGAAGCTGCAGCTGGTTCAGAATGCAGCGGTTCGACTCCTTTTGGGGACAGGTCACGGGGAGCACATTACAACTGTGTTCCCAAGTCTGCACTGTGTTCCCAAGTCTATAGCTTTCCAGGCACAATTCAGGGTGCTGTTTTTGACCTTTAAACCCCTCAACTGTCTGGGTCACATATCTAAGACCACCTATCCTATCGTGCTGCACTGCAGTCCCTACGGTCAGATGGGAGTGCCCTTCTGCAGGTTCTGTCTGTTACTCTTGTCTGTGGGTATGCAGCAGGGCATTCTTGGTTGCTGCCCTGGTTTTGTGTTACTCCCTTCACCAGGAGGTTTGCTTGAGCCCGAGCCTAAGCATCTTTTGGAGATGGTGTAAAACATTTTTATTTGAAAAAGCATTTGGCAGTCGGGAGTAAGGGGGGGTAGGTTTTTTGGGTACGGTTGTGGGGGAGGGTGGGTGTTTTTTTGTTGTTGTTTCAGGAATTGAGAGCCACCCTGAGACTATGGAAGGGCAGCCTATAAATATGAATAAATAAAATACACAACTCTATTGTCCAGTTTTGAATGTGATGCACCCTCTATTCCTCTTCCCACAAAACCCGAAGTAAAGGACTTCTAATTAACAGAATGATAGAAGGACAGAGGAAGGTAGTTTCCAATACATATTCAGTATTGGAATTTTAGATGCAAAGCTTGGGACTTTATTTTCTGTAGGGTGAAGTTTCCCATCCCCCCCCATTTATTTCACTATCTCCCACTTTTAAATACACAGCAGGTAAGTCAGCTTTGACAGAACTCTATTTTTGCTGCAACAAGTTTTACCTGCTTTGGGTCTTAATCACTAAATTTAAGTTGCAAGTGCACAAATAACTTAAAGCACGTCAAATTACAGTACAATTTCACTACTAATACATTTTACTTAAATGTATATGCCGACCTTCCCATCAGCTTCCCAGCAGCTTACAACCAAATTAAATTCAAATCAAATTGTTTATTAAGACGTGACCAAAGACCATTGCCAAAAATAGAGAAAGCAATACAGCTGTTAGCAGAGAACAGTAACAATAAAAGCACAACACAAAAACTATGCTAACAGCCTGAAACAAACAAGGTAATCCCCACTCACCCCATTCTGACAAGACCCCCGACACAAATAAGATTTTAAAAAACACAAATACTAGTAATTAAAGGACAAGGCTTTATCTACCATCAACAATATGCAAGTTATGAATACTCGATTTAAAAAGTCATCACTCCATTTACAAAAATCAAGTATCCTGATAAACATATGGTGCCAGGACTAAAGAAATCACAGTCTCTGTCCCTTCCAAGGGAGGTTTAAATTCCATAAATCTCTTTCTGTACTCAAACACCCAAGTAAGAAATTTGATTACCTGGGAAGTGACCTCTTGCTCATAATCTCCTAGCACAGTCTGTGCCAGGAAACAGTCCATCCATCCTGGTAACCTATTTATTATTGCCCCCAAATAACGTTCCCTCAACTCATCATATAGCTTACAATCAATAAAAGCATCCAAAAATCCCCTTGTTACCCAACTCAACCCTCCCAACTTTATCCCTGCCTGATGAACGCTTAGTCAAATAGTCTCACAATGTTTCTGGAAAACTAACAGGTTTGGGTTTAAAAGAACCTCCAAGGGGAGTGAGTTCCATAATCATGGGGCAGTCACTGAGAACACCTCTCTGCACACTCCAACTGTAAAAAATTCATGAGCATGAAATACATGCCCCTAGAACCAGCCAAAAAATGTTTGCTATATATCAGAATGTTCTCTAAAACAATATTTTGCAGTTCTATTAATAATGAAAAAATGCCCAATTTAAGGTGATCTTTTTTAAAAAAGATTACACTGATCAACATTTCAAAAGATAAAGCATAAACACACATACTTGCATGGGAAGTATAGCACTAGTTACATCTCTTTCCACTTAAAAGGAAGAGTGCGGCATAGGTTGTGTCTTTTTTTGTATTTTTCTTAACCATCATGTTGATCAATGCAATTTAATGCAAGCCAGGTATTTGACAAGCCCAGAAGGTGTTCATGACATTAGGGTTAATCTTTCCAGAATGCTGGTTACAATGGGGCTATTTTAAGTGTAAAGAAATGGTTCTTGGAGTTGGGATTGTCAAAACAGGAAGTCAAATGAAGTGTGTTAAAAAGTTTGACATGAATATATTAAGCATAGTTGCAGTATCTCCCTAAAAATTAGAACTTCCAATATTAGCTATTACTAGTCAGTCATATGTATTTCAGCGATTGGCCATAATCCACTACAGAAAAATAAAATATAGACATAAAATCCACATAAAACAGCTCACACAAGAAGTTCACAAATATAGTTAACACTGGATCTTCTTTTTTCCAAGACAAATACTTAAAAAGGCAAAATTAGCCATACATTTGATAGAATTAAACTAGATTTAGAAGCTAACAGAATTTCTAGTTTTTGCTGTATAGATTAAAAACTCTGGTTAATAGCAAGGGCACATTCCAGTGAGACCTCACTTCTTCATAATATGGACAGTAAAAAACCACATGCACTAGGTCTTTAATATCTCCCAATCCACAGGGGCACAACTATTACTATAACACAAATCTGTTAACTCCAGGGATAGTTATTTTGATGGTTTGGTAGATTATATAGATTTACCTCATCATTCTTATTCTTGCTTTGCAGAAGCGAACGTATTCCAGTGGACAAATCTATAAAAGAAAAGTAACTTATTGGCAACCTCAATTTTCTCTTTTACTTCTATGTAATGTACATAAACATCTTTTTTTCTAGCAAAAACTAAAGCTACCATATTCTAGTAACCTCCGAACTTGCATTTCAAGATCCAGCATTTCATCAAGTCTTAAACACTAATTCTCATCACTTACTCTACGATGGTTTTTCTACAAGTCTCAAGACCCAATACACGTCTCGTATTGTACTAGTGTAGCTTTCAATACTTTCAAGACAATTAAGACTTACCAAGCTAGGACAGTGCAATTTATGCTATTGTACAACTATATAGTGTAACAAATAGTGCGATAGCATACAATAAGTGACTAAATACATTGGACAATTAAATGCAAATGTTTTTGAAAGTTTAATACCTTCCATCTTATCATCAAGTGGTAATATCTCAAATAAGGTATCCTGACTATGACTTAAGGATTCAGCAGTGCCATTCTGATTCTGTGTTCTTTGCATTAGATTGGTTTCTTTCAAGTCATCAAGACAGGCTCCTGTGTGTATTTTACTATTTTCCCTAGAAAAAAAGATTAGTCAGTTTGCTGCAACTTTGTTTCTGCCTAACACATATGCACTGTATGCATATCCCACAGCTCAGAACTACTCGGAAACTCTGCAGCTTAACTATAACATGATGAGAATATTCTTAAACACAGTCAACCTGACATCTTGCTCGTTTAATGTAGCTGAAGAGACAAAATATCCAAGTCCTGCTTCCAACCCATGGTTTTACAGTAACTTGCTTTTTCTTTTATTAAAAAAGGATTTCTTGTCCATGTTGCTGTGTGGAAGATAAAAATGTAAACTTGTTACATGCAGTCTGTCAAATGCACAAAGTTTTCCCCAAACACATTACAGTTACAGTAATGTTAGCAATAGTTTGAAACCAGTTTTTAAAGTCAGTCGCCTTCCTCCCCCACTTTTCAAATTCACCTCTGGCTGTTACAGCACATGTAACCAAGCCAAGCACCTGGGACCTCACATCTTCGTGAACGTTACACTCCTTGCCTCTCCCTTGGTTCTCCTTCCTTCGTCTCCCCCTCCCCCCATCTCTCAAATTGTAAACCCTAGAGCAGGGACTGTGTCTATTCCATTACTTTGTAAAGGGCCAGGTACATTGCTTGTGCTATATAAAAATGCTTGCTAATAATAATAAATAATAATAATAATAGCTACAGTATGTCCTCTAGAGCTATGGGGCACTAAAATAAGGGGTGTACATTGTGTTCTATGGAGCTGTGAAGCTCCCAGCTACTGTTACTAGGAGGCCCTAGTGACAGGAACCCGACTCCATGAATTTACATGAGGGGTAGGGGGGCATTGCCTGAGCAGGTCCAGTAGGGGCCCACAGAAATGGGCCAGGACCACTTACCAGGAGCAGGCGAAGTGACAGTTGGAGGGGTGCCACTGAATGGGCTGGGAAGAGAGAGAGGGAGTAAGTTCTCCAGATGGTTGGGGGTCACACTGGAGCAGGAAGGTGGGGCCAAACAGCCTGTTCATGCCAACAGAGCTTGGGGGGAGGCAGCACCTCTGGACCCTGTCTCCCTACCCCCTACTCTATCTGGAGAGTTTATTCCCTGCCTCACTAACCCATGCTATGGCTGACCCCTTGACACTCCCTCATCCAGTTACTGATAACTGTCTACTCCCCCACCCTTCCCTCCAATCATCCTTGCTCAGCAGGGTCAATGCTACCATATAGGCAGCACAGGCGGCTGTCTGGGGTGGCAAATTGAATGGGTGGCAAAATGTGCAGCCGCCACCAGGATCACAGATCTATTGGGCATGTCAGGCACCAACGTGGCAGCCCTGACTTCCTAGTCCTGATTCAGCTACCTTGCAGAGTTTGAAGGAAGTGATGATAGAGACACTGAACAGGATCACGTGCCCAGTGCGAGGCATGCCTGCTGCTGTCAAGCTGGACGTGACCAAAAGTCAGTGATGCAGCCAAAACTGTCAAGGGGTTCCACTCCTCCCAGAGAACAAGGGGGTCTCTGGCTTCTCCCCCTGCTTTCCTCTGGCACAGTCACCTCCCTCAACCAAGGTAGAAAGCTGAGGGTCAAGCCCAAGCTGCCAGTTGTGCTGCAGTGGGAGTGGGGGCACTGGGGAGGCCCACTCCCCGATTGCTGGCAGGGCTGTCATGTTGGACTGCTTGTACTCGGCCAGCAGCTGTACGGGAGACACTTACCACCTTCTCATCTAGCTCCAGGTACCTTCTCTTCCTGCCACAGCTTCTCTCTGGTCCCATCTAGCACGGGACCTTTCCTCTGCACAGCCTATGTGAGGAGCACCCACACCCTGAGGTTTGTGGCAGCTTCAGTTTCTCTCCACCTAGGCGGGGTGCCTGGATTGGAGGCCAAGAGGTGAGGGGCTGGAGCCGCTAGCCCCTTGGTGCCAGACATTTGCAAGGATTGCATACGAGTTCCACAGGAGTGTGCGCACGGTTCAGAGAAGGTGGCAAAATTTGTTTTGCCTAGGGTGGCAAAAATCCTGCTGCTCAGGCTGTCCCATCCAACCCCCTTCTAGGACAAGGCTGCTGCTTCTTCTGTCCCCAAGCATAAAGAGAGCAACAGCAGCTCCCCCTTGCTACAGCCCATCTCCCTGTGGCTCCTGAGGAGGTGGGTGGACCAGTCATCAACACTACAGGTCCTTTTACCTTATCTGGAGTCACAGGGAAAGGGACTTTAGCACCAAATGATAGCCTAAAGACAAAGCCCCAGCTATCACTCCAGACTGTCATGCTTACCACTCATTCACGATAAAGTGGATTATAATGCCGTATAGGGTATGCCCCCCATATACTGCATTGTAACGAGAATGTAGTGTACTTGGATTTCTATTTTACCTTTTGTCTCAGACCTCTGTACTTTCCAGTGTACACGCACTACCACAGTGGGTGGGGAACCTTCAACAGATAGGCCAAATCCAGCCTACAGTGGGACTTTTTTTTTTTTTTACCACTTTCAATTTGTGGATTTAACCCATGGGCCCAGCTACAACGCAGAAACCCTGAAAGACTGAACCTGGCTAAACGAATCAGTGGTGTGGGCAAGGACAGAAGATGGACCCATGGCATGGTGTCAATCTGGAACATACCCTTCCTTGTCCCATTCCTTAAACACCTGTCACAATCTCTATTCAGGCAACAGAGCTTTAACTTATTTTCAAAGGGGACTATTAGGAGGGTAAGGTTCCCAAACCCTGTACAACTGTATTAAACCATCCCAGACATATTGAGGTCTCTGTAGGAATCTACTTTCACTTCTGAAACATTACTTAAGAGTTTTTTAAAGATATCCATAAGCTTTATTTAAAACTTTGCTTAACAATTGTCATTTTCTATTTAACTTATCTTTGCTAGGACTCAAATGGTAGGTTTTGAAAGGGTTGCTTTGAGAGGGAATGGGGTTTTTAAATGTTCCTCTCTATGAAGCAAAGTGAGAAGAACCACGGAGCAAGAATTAGCATCCCTTTATATACTGCAGTTTTAAGGATGCCTAACCCGAAATCCTGGAATTAGAATTTAATTTTGATGCCTTACTCAGACAAAATCTAATATTTGTAACAAGTTGGGGAGAACAAAATAAGCATCTAAAAGGCAGTCACTTTCAGTGAATGGGAAGTAGCAGTAGGAGTAGTCACCATCAGTGAGCTTCTGAAGAAAGTCCAAGTCATTTGTAGTGTTGGATTGTTATACTAAAAAAAAAAACCTTAACTACCATCTCAATCCTCTTTAGAATGATGAAGCAGAGTAACACTTACAATGAATCCTGGAGGCTAACAACAAATCTTCCTATTGGATCACAGTCTGATTGACTACTGTTTGAAGATCCTGATGGCACTAGAAGTCTTCCTTCTGCATAAGAGGCATGAACATCAGAAAGCCTGTAAGGGGGAGGCAACTTCTATTATTTGATATGACTTTTTTTTAAAAATTCAAGAAATGATTTACTAGCATGTAAAAAGCACGTGTCTACGATCCATTCTAACAGGATAATTCTGAATGACCTAAGGAGTGGTTGTGACTGGCAAATTGGTATAAATATAATTTGAAATGCACTCGAGAAACATTCTTTGCAACCCAAACGTCTGACTAATTTATCAATGTAAACTAAACCTGACTTAGCTAGGATGCCTTCACTTTATTTTAGCCTGTATTTTCATTTTATGCAATTTGGTTTTGGCAAAGGGATGACAGAAGCATGAAGCAGTCACAACTTTCATAATCCTATTTAAAGGACTCATGAGAAAGTCCCAAAACAGGTATATGGAAGCCCTTTTGCGACAAACCCAGTCAACCTTTAGCTTGCCTATATTTGGTTTGGAGAGATAACAACATGATCTCTTGTAATGGAAAACTTGAAGATCCTCTAAGAAATTTTTGAAGACAAACGTCTAAAATGGGAGGCATTTCCCTAAGTCATTTCCCTAAGTCATCTGTAGTGTTCGATTATTTCGTAGTGAAAAACTTAATTGATGGGAAATTAACCCAATTCATATGTTGGAAAGAATACCATCTATGGGAGAATGACAAGAACAATTAGTCTCGCTATGTTATAAAGCTTTATGCTCCCAAACTTTAAAGAGAACCCTTAAATTGCATTACACGATGGAATAAAGATTTAACTACCCCACTGAGGAGAAATTGAACACTGCTGTAGAAGCCACATTTATTTTCAGCCAGAAATCTTTTTCAAACACAATCTTATTTAACAATAATTATTATTAATCTTACTCAAACAATTATCCCACAGGTCACTCTGGGTGTTTTTAAACAAGCACCTCCCCATCCACTACGCACACATTGCCCACCCATCATGCATGTTGCAAGGCTGCATAGGGTGCAAATACAGCCCTGGAGCATGAATTATTGTGTGGAGGTGCTTGACTAAAAATACCACTAGTCTAATAGAACCACCACCTTATGTTTGAAGAAAAGAGAAAGCAAGCATGTCTATATATCACTCACTGTGGGAATGTTCACAAATAAAAGCCTCTGAGAGGAAATCTATACCAATATGAGCAATAGGATCGCCTCCCTACTGATCCAAAGATTTGTCTTTTAGGTATTAATATGGGGAACCACATTCCATACCATATCAGGAAATGCATACTCTTATTAATTTTAGCTGGAAAATGTACACTAACTTGCCTTCAGATTTCCCCCCTAGTCCGGCTTCAGTGGTACTCCCTCATTAAAAAGGGATCTTGTCACTGGAACAGGTAACTGGACAATCTGGATTATTGTTTTGAAGACAAATGGCTAATGTTGGTTTTTTCATCGTAAGAGCACTAATTACTTAGCCTAGGACATTGAAGATTTGAGCAGGATGTCAAGTTAACTCTTTAAACTATTGTTTTATTCATTTGTCAGATTCCATTTTCTTTGTATTTAGTATGATTGAATACCCATTGCTCATTTTACGCAAACACAATTGTGTGTGTGTGTGGCTACATCAGCCATTGGAAGTTCCCACCAGCAAGAACTGAACAGCTCCAGGACTGGAAACTGTGCTCCAGCAGATCCTGGACATGCCCATCAGGGAAGAACAAAAGCCCTGTACTTGCTAAATTTCTTACAACTACAAGGGATATTGTCACCATAGTTAATCCTGGGCAAGTCAATTTTTGATGACCAAAATATTCTATGTACTTTAACATGCTGTACTTTCCAGGTGCAGCTCATTTTTCCCAATAAAAGACAAAGGGAAAAAAACGAGCATGGAAATCACTCCACTTTCTGCCCCATTTTAAAATCCTGTTGACCAGTATACTCATTGACTGCCCTTAGCTTTCACTGAAATAAATGGGAGCCAACACCATGTAACTGACAGGATAACCCAACTCCTGTGAGATTATCTGCTGCAAAGTTAGTTCTTTTTCTACGGGGGGTGGGAGGTCAGGACATCACTTGACCTAACTTTTTTCTGTACCTCAGCTAACCATTTACTTAGCAATCTACAAGTTCCAAAGAATAGACCAAAGAACAGACTTTGTGGGACTTGGTATTAGAGGCAGCCTTCAACCTTTGTGGGACTTGGCATTAAAGGAGGATTTTAACAAGTCAAGATTAGAGATACAGCCTACACGAAATTCAGTATAATTGAAACATTAGCCACGTACGCCTTTAGCTCCAAACACCTGCCCTAACCTTCCAAACACAAGTGACTGTTCCAAGGAAACTAGCAAGTTCCTAAAGATGCTGCAGACACACTGCACCTCAACATTTCATCAAAAATATCAAGCTCTTTTTCATATTTCGTTTGCCATTTGGGATAGTCCCTCATTTTAAGTTTTAGAGCTTCAAGGACTTGCCTTTTATTTTAGTAACAGCCTCAGCCTTACCCATTAGCCAATTTCTTCTTCCCTCCTCATTCATCTCAAGTACTGTACTTGTATCCTTTCCACTGTCATCCACAGCTACTGCACCATCTCATATTATGTTTAGTTTGACCACCAAAAAGTATTGATCATATAAGCCTTTATATAGGTATCTTTCTGGCTACTTTGTATTTCCAATATTGCCTAGGTTTTGCTTCTCGAATACATAAAACATTCAGTTGGGAAAGAACTCTTTTTCACAGTTAAAGACCCCTGATACAAGTTGAGGCAGCCAGGTTACATCAAAGCACAAGGAGGCTGGGAGAGAAAGTGACATTACACTATCAGAACTATTGCAACATGGAGAAGTAAAAATAAAATTAATTAAAGACCACCACCAATGAAGGACAACTGTTAATGTCATAAGAAAATTTGCTTTTTTTTTTTTTTAAAACCTATTTTGAGCACCCAACAGAACTTAAATATTTTCTAGTTGTTTGTTAGAGACAAACTCATGTACTGAGATCAAGAGAAAAATAAAACACTACATTATGTGGTTGGTTTGTTGCAGTGGGTTATAGTGCCATCCACATGGGGATGGCTCATCTGTTTACAGTGTGTGGGGATGCACGCTTCTGTGACCCACACACTGCCAAGGGAACCTGTCAACACACAGGGCACTCCGGGAAAAGCCCAACAGGGCAGCCATGTGTGGGGTTGCTCATGTTAAGTGCCCCCCATGCACAGCGCCCATGCACCCACCCCACACAACAACCATGGACTCCACCCCACTGACTCATTTAAAAACATCCTTAGTTTCACTTAGAACTTTCCTTTCAATTTTTACTGTCTGCCCTCCCCAGACTCCTGCCTAACTGCAACCAAGCCAAGCACGTGCACCTGAGACCTCACAGCCGCTTGAACATTATTTATCCCTTCTCTCCCTATGTCCCCTCTCCTTGTCTCCCCCTCCGTGTCTATTAGATTGTAAGCCGTAGGCAAGGACCGTGTCATTCTTATTGTTCTGTAAAGCGCCAGGTACACAGCTGGCGCTACACAAATGCTTATAATAATAATAACTTTGATAACAATAACCAACTTGGTCAAGCATCAACAACAAAACTCCTTTCTTGGCAAGTGAGATATGCTGTTTTCTTCAATGTAAGCCTCCTTATTTGTTTTACCAAGATAGCAACACACAAGAACTAAAGGCTACTGCAACCTCAATTCAAGTGACGTAGAACTTTCATTAGTTGATCATGTTCATCCAGTAGGTGTATACTTTTATAGGCTCTGATTATGCAAATTAACTTGGATATTTTACAGAGAAGCAAAAATAAAGATGGATGTTACAAGCAACCTGCTGAAGAATCCTATTTGTGTCGCTATTGACAGAAGTTAGTTAAGCAGTTACTAAAATTTCTCATTCTCCAATGATGTGTGCACACAGTACATATTTGACGTTGCAGTTTTATGATGAAGTGACAACTTGAATGTTAAACAAAACAAGTGTGTATTTATCATACTACAGCCTAGATGGGAATGGCAACACATCTGCTTTATTGTTATGACAGAAGGTTTTTGTTCTAGTATATGACAGCTTTGTTAAGACTGCTGGGGCAAAATTTTGACTCTGCTGATGTCAATGGCAGAACTCACTGACTTTAATGATAGAAGACCAAGTCGTCCCATTTTCACAAACTTCAGAGTTAAAGAATTCCTCAAGTGCAGAACATGTTATGCTACATTTGTTCCAAATAACCACTTTGAAATTAATGAATAAAATACCATTCAAACTACTCTGTCTCCTCCACATAGCCAGCAGAGACTGCTTTTGTAGCAAATTCTAGTCTTTTTATTCAGAATTTGACACTTGTACTTTTCCCCATAACCTAAAATAACTTTCAGTTACAAACCATTATGTTCTATAAAAAAATCTTACCTGTTGGGGCAGTCATTTTTGTTTCTGACTACAGTTGAAGCAGCAACTGGCAAACCAAGGTTTGAGGAAATTGTAAAGTTTTCCAAAATCTCACTAGGATTATCAGTTAGTGAGTTGGTCAAAAAGCTTGGAAATGTCTCATCAGCAATATTCCTGAAGTCTTCCATCATACTGTAAGAGTCCACTGCTTTAAAAGGAAATTAAAAAGTCAGCTTAGTATGTCAAGTGAAACACTACTCTGAATGAACCAACCATTAAAATATTGTTAAATGTTCAGATCTAAGTTCTGCAGTGTTTGACAATACTTCTTCCAAGTATTGATGGCTTCCGACGCCACACCTACCATACTCATTTCAGCTCTCTTCTGCAGCTCCATAAAAGGACAAGACAACGACAGAGACCTGGCCACCAGTAATTTTCCTGAGTGGAATTTGTACCACACAGAATTGATATCACCAGCATCTCCACTATGAGTAAAACCAGCACCCAATGTCTGTAAAGCCACCAGGCTAGACAAGGTCTAAGTGATCCAAACCAAATATCTTTAACCAACTGTCAAATACAGGATCAAAACTCTTTCAGATATGTATTTTTATAAGAGTCTTGCAAGGACATAAAGATGACAGAAGAATTCAAAGAAATGTTTTGCCATTAAGTATCAATTCCAAAATAATGTGAGAGTTTAAGGTAGTTTATTCTGGTTATGCAGCCTGAGTTTCTTCCCCTCACTCTTTTTTACACAAAGCTGCTGCTTTTACTAATTTGATGACATATTCAAGCTGACACCTGTCACCTGCACTGACACCTTAAATTTAGGACAACTGTTTTGGGAATGGAACACGTCACCTCTGTTTTTGCACCTTCCACACAGCATCCTAATCCTTGAGTCCCATCATCAATGTCATTTGTATAAGTCTTCAACAGACTAAAAACAATGTCAACAATTTAAACTAACTCAATAGTAATAGTTTTACTACACTCAGATCATTTTTCAAACTTCTACAAAGGAAAAAACCTTATAATTTTGGAACACTCTTTTGAACCCCTTGCTTACTAAGGTCATCTACCAAACGGCTCCTAGGCATCCACTCCCTAAGCATCGGCACCGCAAGCCTCCTTGGTTTACAGAGGATCTGCGGTTGCTGAAGCAGGAAGGACGGCAGTTGGAGCAACAGTGGCACCATTAGCATGCTGAAGCCAACAGATTGCAACAAAGCTAGTTTAAGAGCTTACGCTAGGGCCGTGCGGGTAGCAAAGAAGAGGTTCTTTGCTGTCCTCGTAGCATCTATGAAATTTCATCCAGCTGAGCTTTCCCGAGTGGTGAGGGGGCCGGTCGGTCAGGCTTCCCTCCACCTGGAACTGGAATTTTCCAATGCCCACTGACACGTTTGTTGATTACTTTACAGATAAAAATTGCTCGTATTTACCATGACTTCGACGCTGCACTTACTACAATAAGAACCAGAGGTTATGGAAGCCCCGTCTTGTCCAGTTTTGTGGGACCAGTTTCGGTGGGTGTCGCCCACTGATGAGAAAGTTTTTGGGGTGGTCAGAGCCATCTCTTGTGAACTGGACCTGTGCCCATCCTGGCTGGTAAAGGCCAGCCAGGTGACGCTGGGGCAATGCCTCCCTCCAGGACGGCAGAGTGCCAGGCTGCCTCAAAGAGGCAGTGGTGCAGCCTCTGCTCAAGAAACCATCACTTGACATTGACTCCCTCACTAGCTATGAGCCAGTCTCTAACCTTCCCTTTTTAGGGATGATTATTGAACAGGTTGTGACTCGGCAGCTGCAGAAGCATCTGAACCGCATCAGTTTTCTGGCTCCCTCACAGTCCAGCTTTCGTCCAGATTGTGGCACTGAGACTGCACTTGTGGCCTTGGTCGACTACCTACGCCATGAACTGGAACAGGGTTGGGCGACCCTGTTGATTTTGTTAGATGTGTCAACTGCCTTTGATACTGTTGACCATAAGATGTTGGTGACCCACTTGCGGGACCGAGCCGAGGTTGGTGGAACTCTTCTTGAATGGTTACGTTCATTCCTGGCCAGAACTCAGCGAGTGGTGCCAGGGGACTGTTCTTCGTCCCCTTAAGACCTCTGGCGTGGAGTCCTGCAAGGTTCTATTCTGTCCCTTCTCCTGTTCAAGGTAATAAGCAGTCACTGGGCAAGCTCATGAGAGGGTTTGATGTCATCAGTATGCTAATGACACCCAACTCTACCTTTCTTTTTTATCTGACCCAGACCCAGCAGTCTTGGTGCTTACTCGATGGCTGGCAGCTGTGTGGGACTGGATTCAGGTGAGCTGCCTGAAGCTGAATCCCAACAAAATGAAGGTGATGTTGGTGGGGAGGGCAATGGGGTTGATGTCCCCCCCGTCATTTATGGGTTTTGCCCTTTATTGGTTCCCCAGGTTCGTAATTTGGGAGTGCTCCTTGATTCCCAGCTCTGCCTGGATGCCCACATGGGAGCTGTGGTGAGGAACACGTTTCACCAGTTCTATCTGGTGCAGCAGCTTCAGCCGTACATCTCGAACTCTGACCTGGCCACTATCATCCATGCTTTCATCACCTCAACACTGGACTATTGTAACGCACTCTACATGTGACTACCTATGGTGATGTTTTGGAGGCTGCAGCTGGTGCAAAACGTGGCAGCCTCCTTACAGGGATGGGTCACCATGAGCACGTTACACCTGTTCTCCGTTCTTTGCACTGGCTGCCTATAGTCTTTCGGGCCCAATTCAAAGTGTTGGTGCTTACCTACAAAGCCCTATACCACCTAAGCCCTACTTATCTGCGGGACCACCTCACTCCCCAGACTCTGGATCAACCCTTGCCGTCAGCGCCTTTCTTGAAGTCCCCTGGGTATCTCAGGGGCAACTACGGGGAGGGCATTCTCGGAGGCTGCACAAAGGTTGCGAAAATCCCTTCCAGCAAAGGTCCAGGTGGCCCCGGACCTCTCCTCCTTTTAAAGACAGCATAAAACCTGGCTGCTCTGCCAGGCCTTTGGTGAGGGAGATGGGTGGGGAGGTTGAGGGTTAGGGGTGGAGAGTTTTTTGTATTTTATGGTGATCTACCATGTGGATTTTTATAAGTTTATTTTATGTTATATTTATATTGTATTTATCGTACATTATGGTATTTTATATGCATTTTAATATGTTAAACTGTAAGCCACCTCGAGCTGCTGTTAGGTGGCGGGTGCGGGATAAAAAACTTGTTAAACAAATATAAATAGATAATTGTGTACTCAAATCTATACTGTAAGACAGGTTCCCAAACTGCAGATCATGAACCCAAGTGGGGTCATGTCATCTACAGATGAAATTATGATCCAATAGATATTTGATATACTTTGTGACTGTTACTGTCAGGAATCACAGGATCGTATTTAAGTCTCAATATCATCATACAGGCAATAAGTTTGGGAATCACTGCTCTAAGAAGTCTGAGACTTAAAGCAAGAAGAGTGTCACATCAAAATAAATTTTCCATTTAAACATCTGTTGAATTTGACAAAAGAGTCACTAATCAATTTTGCTGCTATTAAAAAAGCAAGCAAGAACAATAAATGAGCTACTGTAGTCATCGTATTGGTTTATTGTTACAGCAGCATGACCTCATAATTCCAAAAGCAATGGACAACAAGCTTTTGAAGGACTGTGACAGGTATCAGGGAAGCATTGTGAAAGAAGAATGAACAGATGTCTCAAGTCAAGAGGAAAACTAACTGTAGTTAATACACGCAGCTTGAAGCTGCTTTCAGTATTTTCATTAAACAAATTAGTCAATACCTTTTACTGACAAACCACCAAGATTATAAACACTAATCTCTTGCTCAGAGTTTTGATACTACAGACAAGACGTTTTTTCAAAGCTAGAGCTGCACTCCTCAATTAAAGTCCTCCCCTCTGCCTTTTCCAACCTGAACTATATTTAGCTTTAAATGCTGACTGGGCAGGATAGTGTCTTTCTCTGTGTTTTTTTTTTTTACAGAACCAAGCACCTGAAGAAACCCAAGGCAGCCTACTTGAAGCAATACTTTCATTTTAGATAATCATCAAAACTACCAAAGCAGAGGCCTCCTGATTCTCTGCCTGATCGCCAGGACAGAGAAATTCCTGGGCTAAGGCAGAACTGGCCTCCTCAGCACCAGACGCCTCCTCCCCTCTGCCCCGCAGCAGGTGGTGCAGGCAAGGCCGTTCATCAGACGCAGGAACCGGCCATCTCGCCTGGCTTGCTACAGAGCAGCCGGGATCAGCACAGCAGGGGAGCCAAGCGACACCCAGTTACCAGCTGGCCCTCAAATAGACAAGAGCTCTTCCCCCCACCCCCTTCACCTCCACCCCCAGCCCAGCTTGCTGCGCGGCCCGGCCCCGGCCGGCAAGTAGACGAGGAACTCCGAGAGCCCCACAGGCTCCACAGCCCCCGCGCCTCTGAGGGGCTGCCCCTGCCAGGACAACAGTTCCCGGGAGACTCCCGGCCCCCTCTCCCCCACCCCGGCCCGGGGACAAAGCGGAACCACGCATGAGCGCACCCGCCCCTCTCCCCACCGCCCACTCTTTTAAACCCCGAGTCGGTCCCCACCGGCGGTCTCTGCGACGGGGCTGGAAGACCCAGAAAGAGCCGGCCGCTCCGCCAAATCAGCGAGACGAAAACCAGGCCAATCCCGCCGCCAAAACTTCAAACAGCTACTCAGTCCCGCCTTCCCCCCCCGCAGATCCACTCACCCAGCGCCCAAAGCGGCAGTTCAAGGCGGGCGCCGCTGCCTCACCGGATTTGTGCGCGAGACGCCGCCGCGGGCGTCAGACTCGTCCGAACCCGCCCCCTATTAGGCGCGCGCGCACCTAGCCGCAGCCGCGCGCCCTCTGCCAATTTAGATTTCGGGCCAAAAATAAATAAATAATCCAGACTAGGCCATTGGTTGATGACAAAGACCGGAAGAAAAGTTCCAGGGTTTATGATTGGGCGAGAGGTGAACAACGTAAGCCTTGCTTTCTGTGAATAACAGGGGGGAGGCAGCCATGGTGAGACTCTTTCCTTCGCTGGTTTCCCATCCTTTGTGTGATCAGGAGCCACTTTCAACCATGGACGTTTTTTATGATAAACAACCACTTTATTTTGAAAGCTAAGTCATGCGAACAAATTATTCTCTAAGGTTGTAGATACGCGGAAAATAAAAATAAAGTATTTATGACGTGTAGTGTCTGTTGCTGAACAGTTGTAAATTAGAGACAAGTCTCTATCCCAATACGTATATTCCCATTTTACAGATAACGAACGGATGCTGGGAGGCAGCGATTTACACAAAGCCGTACAGGAAGTTCGCACAGGAAGTTCCTGGTTAAGCCAGCATTTGAACGCTGGTGTTTCAGGTTCAAATCCAGCGTTTTATTCACTAGGCTACATTCATGCTTTAGTGTGTTACTTTAAGCTCAGACTTCAAACCTATCACATACACGACACAAAGATCCTTTTCTTGAATGGTAACAATTTAGAATCCAGCACCGTGTCTGTATAATTAGGATTATTTTTCCAAATGTCCGACCATGTATCACTTTGCACTTGTCAACACTGAATTTCATCTGCCATTTTATTACCGGGTCATGCAAGATTGTCCAACAGCCATCTGTGTCTGAACGATCATGATTAATAACTGTGCTATCTGCAAATCTGGTCACCTCACCCTTTACCCCCCTTTCCAGATCATTAATGAATATATTAAATAACATTGGTCCCACCAGCAATCTCTAGAGCACCCAATTGTTTTTCTGCATTGTAAAAACTGACCATTAGTGTGACCAAAGGCCATTGCTTTTGTTCTCCTTATCTGATTTTCTAAGAGTCTCTCATGAGGGACCCTTATATATATTACTGTTGATTAACGTTTTAGCTTAACTAGTTCAACATTACGAGTTTGTCAAACCATTTAGTTTCTCAATGAATTTGTGCTCAGTGGTACATTGAAAACCAGTACAATTATAAAGGACCCAACAGAACAAAGATACAGAATGGTAAACAATACATCTAATAGGGGGAGGTTCAGAATCACACTCACTGACTCTACAGAGACAGAGAGGAGGGAAGAAAAAAAGGAGAGAATTCCATTTAAGTAGGGGAGGGAAAACTCATGTAAATCACAACAGGTATACATAGCAAACACTATATTTTGACATCTAGATTATTTTAAAAGGGGTCCTAAATATTCTGAAATTTTTGCCTTTTCATGGAAAATAAATGTCCATCTCTCAATTTCAACCAGACATATTTCAACCATTCCTCGCATGTTGGTGGGGCTTGTTTCTTCCAACTTCTAAGCAGTTCAAGCTTGCAAGCTAGAAATAGGAGTTTAAGAAGCATCTGGGTATTGCCATTCTTGATGTGGGGATTTGATAATCCTAAAAGAATTTCACAATGTTTAAAAATCAATCCCTGGTACCCGACAGTCTTCTGTGCAAATTGTAATATTCTATTCCAATAAGGCTGAATTTTAACACAAAAACCACATGGGCCCTTTTCACATAGACACTCTAACACTGATAAAATGGGTGTTGCATTTTATTATACATGTTGCAGGGCACACCCATAGAGCACACCTGCAGCTCTCAACATGTATAATAAAATGCAACACCCATTTTATCAGTGTTAAGAGTGTCTGTGTGAAAAGGGCCTATAAGGAGTAAACTGCATTCTATATAAGAGAATGAATTGGGACTCCATCAAGTTGCAGACCATCACACCTCTCTTAGTATAGGAGATAATTTTACATCAGGTTTCTACATCTATTTGTACATCTAGAACCTTAGACCATTTCTCTTTGAAACTATGAGATGCCACCTTTTGAAAAGAACTAAGCAACACAAATACGTTTTCCAAGAGCTTGGATAATTTTTCCTCACAATAGATCTTCTAATATCGTTTTGTCATGAATTAAAAGAGTTTTGTTTTCTCAGTTCATCACAAAACTGCTTAGTTGGAATTATACATAGTGGGGAAAGTTACTTAGATTTTCTCTCTCTAATTTCTGGCAACATAGAAAAAATTACCTGCTTAATAAAGTCACCATAAAACTTAAAACTAGATTTAGCAAGTTTTTGTGCTCACAAAGAGGGAATGAAATGAGTTAAAGGTGTAATAGCTCTCATGAGGGACCTTATCCAACTTTCTCAAAATTCAGATATACTGTATTGGCCAGTTCACCCTTATCCCCATGCCTGCTGACACCTTAAAGAATTCCAATAGATTAGGGAAGAATGATTCCCCTTTGCATAAACAACGTTGGCTCTCCCCCCATCATGTCCTGCTTGTCAAAAGGCTTGATAATTTTATCCTTTACAGTGGTCAACACAAATCTGCCCTGTACTGACGTCAGGTTCAGTGGCCTATTGTTTCCAGATGCCAGGGTCACATATGGAGCCCTTTTTTTAAAATTGATGTTATGGTACAGAGCAACATTTTAGCAAGCGGTTACATACTACCAATCTTAGTTCTGCCATTTCGTATTTGAGTTCCTTCAGAACTCTTGTGTAGGGTCTTTGTGATTTGTTAGTGTTTAATTTATCAATCTGTTGTAAAGCTTTTTTGAATGTTATGATGATTTGTGTCCATTTTTCAAATTCATCACCTGCAAAGAACAGTTCTGGTGCACATATATCCCCATCATCCTCTGCAGCAAAGACTGATTGACCATTTATTTTCTCTGCAATGTTTTTTTTCTTCTGAGTGTACATTTTACCTCCTGATCATCTAGTAGTCCAACTGACTCTAGCACGCTTCCTGTTTCTGATTAATCTGGTGGGGGGGGAAGTTATGATTAGCTTTTGCATCTTCATCAACTGACTCTTCAAATTCTCTCTTGGCCTGCCTTATTAAGGAGTTACATCTAACTTGCCAATTTATATACCCTTTCCTATTCTCCTTACTTGGACAGGGGGTGAAAACAGACATGATGCTAACTCCACTTTAATTCCGCTTTAACATTTATTATGCATGTTACAGGGCTGTATTGGTGCCTTATGCAGCCCTGCAACATGCATAAGAAATGTTAAAGCAGAATTAGTGTAGTGTCTGTTTTCACTCTAACTTTCCTTTTTTTTAAAGGACATCTTTTTGTCTCCAATTTAACCACATTGGAATTAGTTTGATCCTCTTGCTATGCTATTTGATTTATGGAATAATTTAATCTGGGACTCAAGGATGGTGTTTTTAAATCATCTCCATGTTTCTTGCAGGCATTTAATTCCCATGACTGCTCCTTATAGGCCCTTTTCACACAGACACTCTATAACACTGATAAAATGGGTGTTACATTTTATTATACATGTTTCAGGGCATCCATAGAGCATACCCACAACATGTATAATAAAATTTAACACCCATTTTATCAGTGTTAAAGTGTTTGTGTGAAAAGGGCCTTAGTTTCCTTCTAACTAGGGTGGACACACACACACACGCTTGGTGTTCGGGCAGGTGTTGGGGGGGCGTCCGTGTAAACAGCTGGTGGTGGGTGGGGGGATGGGTGTCCACTCAGTGTTCACCCGTGTGAACACTGAGTAGGATGGGGGAGGGGCTTGGGGGTGCGCGCTCCCGCGTAATACCCACCTCCACCCATCGCGCACCCATCTCCACTCACAGAGCCCTCCAGAAAACCAGAGGAGGCTCCATGGGTGAAGATGGGTGTAGGTGGGTGGGTGTCCGTGTAAAGGGACACTCACACACCTCCACCCACCGCAGCCAAAGACCTATGCCTCCACCTACCTCCGTCCATCTAAAAACAGCCTAGTTTTTTCATGTTTGTGTATTTTCCCTTTCTAGAGTTAAATAATATTGTAGTGGATTTATTTGGCATTTTTCCTCCTACAGGTATGTCAAATTTAATTATATTGTGATCACTATTATCAAGCAGCTCCAATAATGTTATTCTTTAAAACATCAATGGCTTTTTCTTAACAGCTTCCTTCCAATTGGTTACGTGTGTGTGTGTGTGTGTCTACACACATGCATGTGATCAGTCTGTAGTTCTGACTCCCTGCATGCCTGGGAAGAATCCTGTGACCCAAAGCCTACATACTCTCACCAACAGAAGTCTGTCTTGGTGTACTTACAGATACATGCTAGATCCGTACATTTGTCCAAATGATCAAGTTCAGTGCTATGTGCAGCAGGGTTGGGACCAAGACAGGGGGGGCCTGAATGGGCAGTGGCCATACCAAAGCACCACTTTCTCCTCCTCCCTGCCCTCTCCTGGAACTGCTCCCTTCCTGCTCACAGAAGTATCATGGGGGCAGGTTGGGTGTCATCTAGCAGGTCATCTAGAGACCTGCCACAGCACAGCGCAATGCTCCCATGCTTCTGCGAAGAGGGAGGGAATGCTGCTGGGAGAGTGTAGTGAGGGAAGGGGGCACTTGCAGGAGGGATGAGAATGGAGTGGGGTTGTACTGCAGCAGCTACCAGTTGTGTGCGACCCAGTACCTGCCCCTCCCACCCTGGGACATTTTGTGGGCCCCTGTTTCCCCATGGAGCCCAGATTGGCCCGTGGTAAGGCCATCTCTGCAAATGAGCACCCAGTCCAGAACACTACATGCACGCCTCACCTGAAGTGCATTTAACAGAGTAAAATTCCACATATAAAAATTCAGCAAAGAGTATTCTCTGGTCCTCCAGTAATTGTATTTTGCATTAGCATTAAAATTCAGGCCTTTAGTCCTCTAAGTGCTGCAGCTGTACGATCCCATTCACTTCAGTAGAGATTATGAGAACACAACCTTTGAGAACAATGTCTGAAGAAATTACATTTTCAGTCTCCACAAAAATACTTTGGATCAGATGTTCTTAGTATTTTATGGCATGTAGACAAAAATATTTTAATTGTACACCTGAAGCTGTCCTCCTAAATGCAGTTGCACAGGGATGCTGCAAAAGGCACGGAGCAAATATGATTTCTCAAGGAAAGTAGCTCCTAATAAATGCACTCTGCAGGTTATCATATACAACCTAAAATGCTGATTGTATTCAAGCAACACATAGACAGCACAATCCTTCACGCAAATAGCACTGGCCCCTTACAGTTGAATAAAACTCACAGCCATATTAAGTGCTCACACCCTAAAATGGTAAATGCAGTAGAGTTACTATAACGTAATAGTCCAATACCTCATTAATTCCGTCTTCTGATACATACAACACACAACATACAACAAAGTTTTTCAGTGTTATTTAAAATCAAGTGCATGACTATGTAACTTAGAAGTATAGGTGTACTGTGAAAATAACTGCTGAAGCAGAGCTATGCGCTTGCTGGGGGGTAGGGAGCAGAGAAGAGCGAGGGAAGATTGGAAAACTGCTCCAGAGACACAAAAGGACACGTTCAATGGTATGAGAAACAATGCCGTTTCCTCTTCTAAATTACCTGCCCCCATTGACTATGGTAGGGCTTTGCTAATGCCGGTCTCTTTTAAAGGAGACAGTTTTAAACAATGAATGCTGGAAGCGTGATTCATATGCAATTAGCTATGAATAAGTAATTTCTTTTAAGGGAAAATTGTGACTGGAAGATTGACATACCCAACCCAGGAATAGTACAACCTAAAGCATAGAAAAATGTATTGTACATCAAAACCACAACAAATGTAACATTCTACTTCCTTTAATAAAAAAGGCTGTTTCTGCTTACATTCCATAATACAAGATATTCTCACTTCAACAATTACATTAAAAGGAAATAATTTCAAGTCTTTATTATATGTTCTTCTGAATTTGTCAATAGACATTTTTGCTATTCTAGCATTACTGAAATTAGGAATTATCTTTAATCTCCATAAAGTGCAGGCATTAAGAGGCAACAGACTGGCGCAAGTCTAGCATTTCATTGAATTAAGATTCATCTGACAACCCAATGATTAGTGAGATAATCATAACTAATGGCTTACTCGAAATATGGTGTCCATTATATCCTCAAAGTAGAGAATATTCACTTTTTTCAAACAGACATGGCACATCATCAATGCTAATTCCTTATACACAAGAAAGTGATCTATCTGCATGCGTGAAAGCCTGTGATTTGCAGTTGGTCTCTTTTTCTGACCATAAAATGTTAAGTTTGGAACTAAAATTTAAAGCAAAATTTAGACTGGGCTCACTGATTTGGAAAGTACAGAACTTTGGTCTGGTTAACCATTTAGGTAAGTATAATTTACAGGAATCTTTCAAATGATTTATTTAAAAAAACAATCAGGGCAATATTTAACAATTGTTGTGGGAAACTTCAAAAGTGTTTTTGGAGGGGGGAATTTATTTCTCAGACTGCTTATTTACAAAAGTTGAGAAAGCAGGAGTTTAATACTCTACATAATTATTTGAAAAAGCTTGATAGGTCTAAGAAAATAGATCAAAAGCAATTTATAGAGATTAAAAGTAAAATAAATTTGATTGAGACAGAGAGAACAATTAAGAAATTACAATATACAAAACAATTCTATTTTAAAAAATCAAATAAAGCAGATAAAGTGTTGGCCTGGCAGGTCAAGAGAACAATTTTATACCTTGTATTTGAAATCTGGTGTATCAGTGACTTTGTGGAAGAAGCTACGTTAGATCAATGAGTTCTTTTTTTATCAGAATCTGTAAAAGTCTGCCAATCCTACTGAGCAGGATATAATGGGTTTCCTTCAGTCTATTGATTTACCCCAAATTTCTGATACACATTCGCAGTATTTAAATTCTCCTATTTCTCTTGAAGTAATATCAACTATCAAGAAATTCCCCCAAGAATAAGAAAAGTGGGCCGGATGGCATCTCTGATTTTTTTTCAGCACAATATGGACCAGGTTTCTCCCTCACTTGTGAGGTTTACAATTCTTTTTTATTAGAGAAAAAGATGCCCAATGCATTATATGAGGTAGATATTGCTTTAGTACCCCAACAGGGCAGAATTCCAGAATTGTGTGAAGCATACAGACCTATTTCATTATTGAATATTGATTTCAAGATTTTTTCAAAAATTTAAGTGAATAGGCTGTATCAGTTTGTGGACAAAATTATTGCAATAGATTAAGCTGGCTTTATTCCTCAGCATATGGGCATCGATAATGTTAGGAAGGTAATTAATATTATCCACCATATAAAAACTACGAGCATTCCTGCCACGATTATTTCATTAGATGCGGAGAAAGCCTTTGAATGCCTGGAGCATTCGTTTCTATTTCCTTGCTTGGAGAAGATGGGTTTCAAAGGGGAATTTTTATAATGGATTACATGTATATATAAAAAACTATGTGCACAGCTAATAATTAATGGCAAGAAATCTCAAGCTTTTAGTCTCTTCAGAGGATCCCATGAAGAATGTCTTCTTTCTCCTTTACTTTTCAGTTTGGCCATTGAATCCTTGGCGGCGTCAATTCGGCAGAATAAAAAGATTCAGGGTGTAACTATTGGTAAATTGCAATTTAAAGTTGCATCATATGTGGATTATATTATTCTCTTTATTACGAAACCAAAAGAATGTATCCCAATATTATTGGAGCTTTGGGATAGCTTTGGTAAGATTTCTGGCTATAATATAAATATCAATAAATCCCATATGTTGCTGTTCAATAAAGATAAACTCCCCAAAGCCAAATTGCCATTATTATGCCCTTTAAGTTGTAGAAATATAGCTTACAATATCTTGGAATAATTATAACTACAAATATTCAAAACTTATATAAAGATAATGTTTTGCCAATTCTTATTTATTTATACAATAATTTAGTATCCCACCTCCTCCTTCCAAAATGTAGTTTGGGGCGGTGTACAAATAAGTTAAAATAAAATAATACACATTATAAAATACATTATAAAAATCAATAAATAACCATAAAATACAATAATTGAGTGGAGCTAAAAATACCTCACCCAATCCCCACCCACTACCCATCTCCCCCTACTAAAGACCTTGTGGAACAGCCAGGTTTTACACTGTCTTCTGAAGGTGGCGAGGTTCAGGGCTACACTGTCTACCACCGGAAGGGCATTCCACAGCATCGGGCAACTCCCTTATTGAGCACTTTCCTGGTCTGTGAGGTGGTGAAAACCTGTGTGCTGGCTTGTCAACATTACAGCTAGCAGTCTTGTACACTATTGCAGTTTCCTGGAAGTTGGAAGTGGGTCCTTCTTTAGAGACTGAGCTGTCCAGGCTTTGGTATACAATTTCAGTGAAGTGGGTTGAGGTCAATCTGCAGGATAAACTTGAATCTTTTTATGGTGTATGGAATCCAATCTGGAATTTACTCTTGAATGTTAGGAACTCCACCAATGTCCAATCATATTTGTGTCTTTCAGATATATAATGTTTTTCTTTCTCTTCCTATTTTTAATGGGTTTGTGTTTTTTGGTGGGTGATTACGATCAATGTTGTTGGATGTTTTTTTCTTTTTACGTCTATTAGACGTGTAGTGTTCAATATTTATTTATTTTAAAAATTTAATACCCCACTCAACTCCACCACAGGTGGCTCGGGACGGCTTACAATAAAATCATAAGTAAAAACAACATCACCACAATAAAAATCATATAAATATAAAACATTCCCACCAAACTTAAAAATGTAACAAGACACAAACCCTCCCGTAACTCCCTCCCCCCACTCTCCTCTGCATAACCAGCCTCACCCATCCCCTCCACCGAAGTCTTGGTGGAACAGCCAGGTCTTACACAAGTGATGAAAGTCAACAGGGCCAGGCGAGCCTCCTCCGAGAGCAAGTTCCACAGCTAGGGTGTGGCCACTGAGAATGCCCTCTCCATAGTGGCCCCCCGATTAACTCCAGCAGAATGCAGGGGCCGATCCAGGACCCAAGGAGTGAGGCGATCTCGCAGATAGGTCAGGCCCAGGCCATGTATTTATTTTATTTGTTTATTTATATAAAATTTATATCCCACCCCTCCTGCCCACAGGGCAGCCCGGGGCAGCGAACAACAATAATAAATAAAACAATAAAAAATTTTAAAACAATTTAAAAATACAGTATGCAGGGAAAATAAAATAAAAGGCATTAAAGGCAAGAACCAACACCTTTAATCGAGCCCGGGAAAAAAATCAGGAAGTCAGTGCAGAAGACAGAGCACCAGTATAATGTGCTCACAGCGACCCGACCCTGTAAGTCGGGTCGCCACATTCTGCACCAGCTGTAGCCTCTGGACTGTCATCAAGGGTAGCCCCACGTAGAGCGCATTACAGTAGTCCAGCCTCAAGGTAACAAAAGCATTAATGATGGTGGTCAGATCAGAATCTGAGTGTCAGGCAGCCGCCTGGAGGGCGTAAGGGACCGGCCCCCCGAGCCCCGAAAACCCCGATAGGTGGGGGGAGCCCCGCGGCAATTCCCTCACCTGTTCAGCTGCGCAGCCGCCAGTCAGCGGCAGCGCCGCCAGGACCCGGAAGTCCAGGGAGGAGCCCGGCGGGAGAGAGAGTAGCCACACCCCCGCCTGGCCCCGGCACTACAGAGAATAGGCGTTCAGAGACGACGACGCCCGCCGCTTTAGACACGCCCCCGGCAGCGGGGCTCCGTCGCTCTGCACGCCTGCGCCTCCGCCCTTCACTCCAGGCTACTTAAGCACGCCCCAGCAGGGCCTCCATGCTGGTGAACGGTGCTCTGCCTGTGAGACCGGCCCCCCTCTTGTCCTTACCCGGTGTGAAGGATTGTGACTTGGCATTTAGTATTGTGAGAGCGAGAGCGAGAGAGTGTGACTGTTTGGTGACTGAGTGTGTGCGTGTGGAAGCGAACCGACTGGAGCAGGTGAGTGCCTCCTTATTGCCCCACTGCGGGTGCCCCTGGGCCTGGGGAGCGGAAGCCCTATCCCTACCTACCTTTCTCCCCAGGGGCCTCACTCCCTGTTCCGCACCAACCTTCCTCCCCCATTGTACCCCCTTCCTGGGACCCCGAGTGACTGTGGCCTGAGGAACGGACCAAGGCTTGCGCTATACCCAGATACCCGATGATGAGCTTGGCCTGGTATCTTTTCGATCCATAAGGCCCTATAAGACCCTGAGGGTAGTTTTCCAGGCACTGCCTTGTGTTCCGGTTCCTGCAAACGGGCGGCTCTGTGTGTCGAACCCCCCTACCTTCCTCCCTTTCCCTTGTGAGGTCTTCCCTCAACCTCACAGTTTCACCAGCATAATAAAAACCCGTTCAGTTCTAGGAAGAATGGAAAAACTAATGGCAGAGGTTCAGGAGCTTACACAGGCCGTTCAGGCCATCGCTATGGAGGTGAAAGACCTTAAAGAACAGCAGCAGGCCCCGGGGGCTGGGGCCATGGCCCCGCAAGGTGAGCCACCCTTGCCCCCGGGTCCAGGGGGCCCGAACCCCACGGTGAAAGGGGGAGAGAGCCCCGGGAGCCCAGAGGCCCCACGATTTCCAAATTTACGGGTGACCGCCGTGCCTACGCAGGGTTCATAGCGTTATGCAATTTAACCTTCTCCATTCAACCCCTTACTTACAATACCGATGAAAGAAAGGTGGCCTTCGTTATTGGGCTCCTTGAGGGTACGGCGTTGGAGTGGGCTACCCCTTTGCTCACGAAAGCCAGCCCCCTGTTGAAGGATTATGCGGGGTTTACACAGGAGCTAGCCTTCCTCTTCGACGATCCTCATCGGCTACAGGAGGCAGAGATGGCAATCATGGGCCTCAGACAAGGTAAGGGGTCGGTGGTGGATTATGTGACTAGATTCCAGCACTTAGCCGTTGAACTTAATTGGTCCGATCATGTCCTGTGCGTCCTTTTCCGTAAAGGGTTGAGCGAGGAATTAAAAGACCAACTGGCCTTGATCACCCTTCCCGATACCTGGGGGGCGCTGGTTAATCTGACTGTACAAATTGACCAGCGGCTTACCGAACGCCGGAGAGAACGCCGGCAAGATACTTCACGGGGTTGGACCCCCCGAATCGCCCCTGCCCTTGGCCCTAAGATGGAGGTCCCCAGGGGGGACGGCGTGGAGCCTATGCAAATTGGGGCTGCCCGAGGGCCGTTAACCCCTGCGGAACGAGAGAGCCGCCAGGTGCTTCGACAATGTTATTACTGTGGGGAGCCCACGCACTTTGCTCGAAATTGCCCCGCTTTGACGGGACGACAGTCGGGGCCGGGAAAACCCCGGCCTCGAGAACCGTAGGGGGGGTTCTCGAGGATGGCTTATCACCCCGACCACTAGTCCCCACAGTTCAGAACACCATGCGACCTTCGGGGCCGCACCTAGTGGTCCCCGTCTTACTGCAGGTACGCCACAACCATAGCCGGGTGGCCTGGGCCATGATTGACTCTGGAGCTTCGGGGAATTTCTTGGACGTGACTCAGGGAACACGGTGGGGGAATCCCTAAACACCCCCGGGTGCCGCCCGAACCCATACATTCCATAGATGGATCCCCTCTCATCTCGGGGCCCATTGCTTTCCAGACCCCCCTCCTGACCATGATGTATGGGGGGCATCAGGAGCAGTTGTGTTTTGACTTCGTGGCGACACCAATGTTTCCGGTGATTTTGGGGTTACCCTGGCTACAATGTCACAACCCTCGAATTGATTGGTTGCACCACACGATACAGTTCGAGGAGTTGTCATGTCGCACCTCCTGCCTTGTGCCTCCTCCAGTAGTGGCAGTGCCCACGGGCACTATGGCCGGCGCGGGCCTGACCGAGGGAATTCCAAGACCATATGCCGACCTACACGAAGTCTTCAACAAGAAAGAGGCTGAGGTGCTGCCCCCGCATCGGCCGTATGACTGCCCAATCGACCTAACCCCTGGGGCAGAACCACCCTATGGCCGACTATATGCCCTTTGAGAGCCCGAACTCCGAACCTTAAAGCAGTATCTTGATAAGAACTTGCAATCTGGATTTATCCGTCACTCTTCTTCCCCTGCGGGGGCCCCACTCTTCTTTGTGCCGAAGAAAGGAGGAGAGTTGTGCCCGTGCATTGATTATCAAGGGCTTAATGCCCTCACGGTCAAGAATCGGTACCCCCTCCCATTGATCCCGGAGCTTCTTGACCATCTTCAAGGAGCCTCAATTTTCACAAAACTTGATTTACGAGGAGCCTACAATTTGCTGCGCATTCGCGCAGGAGATGAATGGAAGACGGCCTTCCGAACCCGATATGGACACTACGAATACCGAGTCATGCCGTTTGGGCTGGCCAACGCCCCGGCGACCTTTCAGCACTTAATAAATGACATTTTCCGGGACATGTTGGATCAATTTGTCGTGGCCTACCTCGACGATATTCTTATTTTTTCCACCTCCCTCACAGAACACGTACGGCACGTGCGCGCCGTCTTAAGCCACTTATTGCAACATCGCTTATTTTGAAAACTAGAGAAATGCGTGTTCCATCAGTCCACTGTTTCCTTTTTGGGCTTTATCATTTCCCCGCAGGGGATTGAAATGGAACCCGAGAAGGCCGCAGCGATCGCTACCTGGATTCCACCCCCCTCGGTTAAAGCTCTGCAGCGATTCCTGGGCACAGCTAACTACTACATACAATATATTCCCCATTATGCCCAACTCACAGAACCTCTCACTCGCCTCCTCCGGAAGGGAGTAACATATCAACGGAGCCCCCTGCAACAGACGGCCTTTGAACGTCTAAAGAAAACCTTCATGCGTGCCCCCCTTCTGCAGTTCCCACGCTTCGACCGACCCTTTACTCTTGAAACCGACACTTCCAGTATTGCACTTGGGGCGGTGCTCCTGCAAGCAGAAGCAGAGGATGCTCCCCTAAAGCCCTGCGCGTACTACGCCCGTCAACTCTCGAGCGCAGAAAAGAACTATACCGTTTTCGACCGAGAGTTACTTGCAATCAAAGAGGCCTTTGCAACATGGAGGCATTATTTGGAGGGAGCCCAGAATCCCGTCACAGTCCTCACGGACCATTGTAACCTAGTTTATCTACAAACCGCTCGCATTGCGAACGCCCGCCATGGCCGCTGGGCGTTGTTCTTTACACGGTTTAACTTCCGTATCGTATACCGACCAGGACACCAAAATGTCCTAGCGGACGCACTATCCCGCTGTATGGAAACCGGAGAACCCCCCGAAAGTTGAGGAGACTTTCTCTTACATAGAAAGTCCGTCTTAGCCACCCTGCCTTCTATGAAACAACTGAAAGAAGCCACTTCCCTGGATGACATGGCAAGGGAAAAAGGGGTATATGATGCCCACACTGGACTCTATTACCATAATGGGAAGATTATTGTGCCCGCAGCGGCTCGCCAGGCCATCCTCTGGGGACATCACGACGCCCCACTTGCCGGACACCCAGGAGAAACTAGAACCTTACATTTGCTACAGCGACACTTTTGGTGGCCATCCTTACCACAGGATGTGCGACACTACGTCCAACGCTGCGAGCTCTGTGCACGTACCAAAGTTCCCCGACAACGCCCTCAAGGTCTCCTGCAATTGATGTCACAGCCTCAAGGACCCTGGCAACGGGTAGGAATGGATTTTGTCGTGGACCTACCCACATCACAGGAGTGTACCACGATATTGGTAGTGGTGGACCATTTTACAAAAATGGGGCATTTCATTGCATGTCCAAAATTCCCGACAACCGGGATTACAGCTCGTTTATTTCTGCAACACATTGTCCGCCTCCACGGGGTGCCGCGGGAGATCATCACCGACAGGGGGACGCAGTTCACCTCGCGCTTTTGGAAGGTCCTGTTAGCAAGCCTCCGAATAAAAAGTAATCTGACGTCAGCGTACCACCCCCAAGCCAACGGGCAAGTTGAAAGGACAAATCAAACATTAGAACAGTATCTTCGTTGTTATACTGACTACCTCCAAGATAACTGGTTTGAGCTCCTCCCCTTGGCGGAGTTTGTCTATAACAACACCTTTCACGCATCCATTGGTACGTCTCCCTTCCACGTAACCTATGGCTACCACCCTCGTGTCTGCTTGCCCGAGGTACCGCCGTTAACACTTCCTGCTGCAAAGACACTGATCCAGCACATCCACAGGGCGCAAACGACTGCTAGCACCATCCTTCGGCAGGCCCGAGAGCGATACCAAGCCCATGCCAACAAGCGCCGACGTCCGGCCCCTGCCTTCCAACCACAGGATTGGGTCTGGGTAGACCGACGTCATTATGCCTCCCGTCGACCAAATTGGATCATCGATACATGGGTCCGTTCCAGATTCAACGCAAGATCAACGAAGTTACGTATCGCGTTCGCTTGCCCCCCCCCATCTACGGATCCATCCTTCATTTCATGTATCCCTATTAAAACCTGCAGCCCCTCCTGGGCCGGCGGCTCCCCCTGGGCCCCTGCCCCAAGATACCAATGCGGAATATGTCGTTCGCCGGATCCTCGACTCTCGTCGCTCTCGGGGCCGCCTTTATTATCTCATCGATTGGGGGGGGTACGGCCCCTTGGATCGGTCCTGGGAAGCGGCAGTAGATGTGCATGCCCCCAGACTCCTTCGCCTCTTTCACATGCGCTATCCGTTGAAGCCTCGGCCCACGGTGTATCGCCGCCATTGGTGGGGGGGTGCTGTCAGGCAGCCGCCTGGAGGGCGTAAGGGACCGGCCCCCCGAGCCCCGAAAACCCCGATAGGTGGGGGGAGCCCCGCGGCAATTCCCTCACCTGTTCAGCTGCGCAGCCGACAGTCAGCGGCAGCGCCGCCAGGACCCGGAAGTCCAGGGAGGAGCCCGGCGGGAGAGAGAGTAGCCACACCCCCGCCTGGCCCCGGCACTACAGAGAATAGGCGTTCAGAGACGACGACGCCCGCCGCGTTAGACACGCCCCCGGCAGCGGGGCTCCGTCGCTCTGCACGCCTGCGCCTCCGCCCTTCACTCCAGGCTACTTAAGCACGCCCCAGCAGGGCCTCCATGCTGGTGAACGGTGTTCTGCCTGTGAGACCGGCCCCCCTCTTGTCCTTACCCGGTGTGAAGGATTGTGACTTGGCATTTAGTATTGTGAGAGCGAGAGCGAGAGAGTGTGACTGTTTGGTGACTGAGTGTGTGCGTGTGGAAGCGAACCGACTGGAGCAGGTGAGTGCCTCCTTATTGCCCCACTGCGGGTGCCCCTGGGCCTGGGGAGCGGAAGCCCTATCCCTACCTACCTTTCTCCCCAGGGGCCTCACTCCCTGTTCCGCACCAACCTTCCTCCCCCATTGTACCCCCTTCCTGGGACCCCGAGTGACTGTGGCCCGAGGAACGGACCAAGGCTTGCGCTATACCCAGATACCCGATGATGAGCTTGGCCTGGTATCTTTTCGATCCATAAGGCCCTATAAGACCCTGAGGGTAGTTTTCCAGGCACTGCCTTGTGTTCCGGTTCCTGCAAACGGGCGGCTCTGTGTGTCGAACCCCCCTACCTTCCTCCCTTTCCTTTGTGAGGTCTTCCCCCAACCTCACACTGAGAGGTAAGGCCGAAAGCGCCGAACCAGATATAACTGTCAGAAAGCCCCCCTCACCACTGCCTCCATCTGGACATCCAAGTGGAGCCAGGAATCAAGGAGCACTCCCACTCTGTACCTGGGAGACCAGCAGAGGGAAAACCCCGTCAATGACAGATGTCACACCCACCACTCTCCCCACCAGCATTACCTCGGTCTTGTCAGGATTTAGCTTCAGTCAGCTCTGCCTCATTCACTCCCCCACAGCTGCCAAACACTGGGAGGGCACAGAGACTGTTGGGCCTGGGTCTGAAGAAAAGGAAAGGTACAGCTGAGTGTCATCAGCATATTGATGGCAACTCACTCCGCATTGTCTCACCTCACCCACTGGCTGCATGTACATGTTGAACAGGAGCGGTGACAGAATGGAACCTTGCGGGACACCACACGAGAGGTCACGAGGAGAAGATGAATCGTCACCTAACACTACCCGTTGGGTTCTACCAGCTAGGTAGGAACAGAACCATTGTATGACCATTCTGACTAATCCTGCCTGGTCCTGCAAGCGAGTCACCAACAACTCGTTATCAATCGTGTCAAAAGCTGCCGAGAGATCTAATAGGACCAATAAAGTTGAATGTCTCTAGTCCATCTCCCAGCGCAGGTCATCAACCAAGGCCACAGGCGCAGTCTCCATACCCTCGGCAAAAGCCAGACGGAGGGATCTAGAAAGCTGCGGCTATCTAGGTGCACCCAGAGCTGCTGGGCTACCACCCGGTCAATAACCTTCCCTAAAAAGGGAAGGTTAGAGACTGGTCGATAGCTGGTGAGAAAGTCAACATCAAGTGATGGTTTATTGAGCAGAGGCCACACCACCGCCTCCTTAAAACATTCTGGCACTCTGCCCTCCCGAAGGGAGGCATTGATCATCTCCGCCAACAGCAGCCATAGTGTCTCCTGGCAGGCTTTCACCAACCAGGACGGGCATGGATCCAGTTCACAACAGGTGGCCCTAATAGACCCCAGAATATTCTCTGCCTCAGCTGGCGTCACCTCCTGAAACAGATCCCAGACCAGAGGAGGCTTCTGCAGCCTCTAGCTCTCCTCCCTCTGCACAACACACAGCACTGAAATCATGGTGAATCCAAGCAATCTTATCTGCGAAGTAGTTGACAAACATGTCACAGCGGACTTTGGAAGATTCCACGTTCAGGTGGAGGGAGGCCGGACTGACCAGCACCTGCACCACCTCGAATAGCTCTGCTGGACGGGACTTCGCAGCTGCTGTGACAGCAGCAAAGAATTCCTTCTTTGTTGCCGTCATGGCCACGGCATAGGCCTGTAAACTATGTCGCAACCTATCGGATTCAGCCTGAGAACAGCACCACCGCCACTCTAACCGTTGTCCTTCCCCCTTCAAACACTGCAGTCCCTCAGTAAACCAAGGTAACCTGCAATGCTGAAACTGAAGAAGCGGACGCTTCGGAGCTGTCCGCTTGATGGCCCCCATCAGCAAGGTGTTCCAAACCAGAACAAGGTCCTCAGCCAAACAGCCATCAAGATCAGAGGACAATTCCCCCAAAGCTGTCCGGAACTGATCTGGCTTCATCAGTCTCTGGGGGCGAACCATTCGAACAGGCTCTGCACCTCTCTGGGACAGATGTGCACCAGGAGTCTGGCTTGGAGGAGGTAATGATCTGTCCATGACGAGGGCGTTGTTAACACCTCCCCCACCAACAGATCCCCCGCCTCAAGGCCAGTGCAGAACACCAGGTCGAGAGTATGCCCCCCATTATGTGTTGGGTTGATGACCATTTGGGACAGGCCCATGGTTGCCATGAACTCACTCTCCACCCTCGCAAGACCAGCACCGGTGTGGATATTGAAGTCCCCCAGGACCATAGCCCTCGGGGACCGCAACACCACCCCCGATACCAGACAGGAAGGTGTGCGGTATACCAGCAGCATCCCTAATCTATCCCCCTGCCAAATCGATCACAAGATGAAAGGCCTTGATCCCTGGTATTACCTGCACTGGATACCTCCTCACAGTCCCTAAAAACTCCCTAAAAACAATGGCTGCACCCCCTCTCCCCCCAAGCCTTGACTGATGCTGCACAGAGTACCCAGCAGGAACAAGGTCTGCCAAAATAGGCCCAGATTCCATGTCCAGCCAGGTCTCTGACAAACAAACAAGGTCAGCAGCCTGATCCAAGATCAAGTCATGGATCACTGATGACTATTAGCCACCAACCTTGTGTTTAACAGCAAAAGCTTTAGCCTGAGAGTTCTCTGGTCTCAAACCACCTCCCCATCTGCCCGGGCAACTGCTCAGGGAACAGACACCAAACATCTCGTTCCCCTCGATGATCTGAAAGCATGCCCATTGGGACCATATCTCCCCCGCCCCATCACAATCCCAATGGCTGTGTCCTGTCACGGGTTGGAGGTCCGCACCCCCACTTTACCGGATTTGAGTGACTCAGTTTCCCTCGCACACAGCCCACTTGAACCAGTTTTCCTCTATGGCCAGTTCAAGCCTGCCGCACGGACAACCCCTTAGTCACTCAAGGGCCCAATCCTTCCCGTTTACAGACTCTTTAATCTCCGGGTTCGCAAGAGCTTGAGAACTCTTGTTGCTCACTTGTGTTCCAATGTTAGACACTGACACTTCTTCATAAAGATAAGTAGTAAGTTTATTGATTACATAAGCAAGATAGTTGATACAGAGTGGTTACTAGAAATCAAAGGTAAATATAACGCATTTCTGATCTATACTGGTTGAGTTCCTAAATAAGCATCTTACCATACCAAGGTCCATAAGTTTCTCTCAGCCCTTGATGTAAGCAACTGGGTCTTCAGACTTAGAGTTGCTCGAGAGCAAAATCGTGTCTCTCAGTTCATGGTTTTTCACAGCCTTGCTGGCAGGGGCATAGCTAGGTTGGAATGGGCCCAGGGACAAGAAATGGACTTTGCCCCCCCGCCCCCTCCCAGCCCATCACCATAGACTCCCCTGCCCCTCTCCCTCCCCTCTTTCCTCACTTCAATGTCCTTATTGCATAAAACTGTCAACAAAAGTACTTATTAAATTAAAACATGTACTCAGCTACTGCAATGGCCTCTTCCTTGCTTTTAGCTACGCAAACACAGATATAGTAACATATGGCTTCCCCCTGAGTCCCTCCCCCCAGATACCCCCTCCTGTTCCCCCAGCTCCATCCCCCCCCAGACTCTCCCTCCTGTTCCC
>QEPC01003937.1:1664557-1708182 GCA_003113815.1 Sphenodon punctatus
CTCACCACACAGCCCCCTCCCCCCACAGACAGGGCCGGATTTAGGAATGTTTCACCCCAAGGCCCTTCTCAGGCTGATGCCCCCCACACACACACAAGCAAAGCCCCACCCGCCACTGTGCAAAACAGACAAGCAGGTGTACAAAATATGCAAGATATATAGAGCTGAACAGACACAGCATAAGCCAACGCACCAGGCGAACATTCCAGGACCCTCCCCCAGGTTCCCTTGTTTTCCACTCCCCACCCCAAAGCGCAGTATGATTCCTCCCCACAAATCCCAGCATTTAAAGACGTGTATGCATAGAATGCCACAAACAAATCTCCAACCCCAAGGAGCCTCAATGTTCAAAAATCATGAGCTGGGCCCTAAAAATCATGAAACTTAAATTAAAAAAACCCAAATGTTTCTAGACTTGGTACTCTCCCATTTGTGAGAATGGCAGGAGCCACTTGAAGAAGAACAGACGTTTGCTGTCTTGTAAACAAGGTTCTTTGAGATGGCTCTGAACATTCTCACAAATGCCCACCCTTTGGAAGGAACTGTTGGGTATCTATGAGCGGGAAGGAGGTGCTTTATATACTTGGGGGGGGGGGCTCAAGACTGTCATAGGGTGATTTTTCAAACTAGTGAGCTTCATATATGCTGGCAGAGAAGGGCGCATAAGCGCAAACCCATTTGTGAGAATGTTCGGAGCCATCTTGCTGAACCTTGTTTAGAAGGCAGCAACCTTCTGCTGCGAGGCACAGCTTTAGAGTTCTCTCCGGAGCAGCCTGCAAGGAGTCAGGGAGGGAGTGCACAGCCAAAGAACGGCTTCTCACTGTAAGTGTAGAGGGGGGGCTTCCCAAGCTGTGGGGGGGCTCCCAGCCCTGCAGCAGCTGCTGTTGGAGTCGGGGGGCGGGGGGGAGAGGGCAATGGGGCAGCACTCCTGGCTCCAGTCCATCCCAGAGGATCCAGCGCACTGGACTCACCCAGAGTCGAGTTACAGTCAGCAGTCACTCGATGTTCGTCCAAGCGCTCCATAGCCACTTCGAATTTCCTGGCTGCCACCGCGCTTCTGCCTGAGCACGCGCAGTAAGACCTCCGGCGGCTGCGTCAGGCAGGGAACGCATGTCAGGAGGCGGGGCTAAGGGGCTGGAAGACGTTCAGCCCACCGTTGACCTGGGCCCGGCGGGGGGGGCTCAACGTCAGCCAGCAGGGGGGCCCACACGAGCCGCAACTCTGAGTATTTGTGTTTTTTTTAAATGGGACAGGCAGCCACACAGCGCCGCAGTGGGCTTAGCTGCCACAGGGATGGGCCCCCAGCCATGGTGGGCCCCGGGACAAATGTCCTGCCTGTCCCTATGGTAGCTACGCCCTTGCTTGCTTGCTGGCTGGCAGCTTTTAGGATGCAGATGAGAGTGCTCAAGGTGGCTCTGGACAAGCGATAGCCAAGTTGGCTTAATGGCCCTTGCTTAAGTATCCTGTCTCATCCCTTTGTCTTGGGTTTCCCGCCTAGGGGAAATGTGTGACCTATCACGTGGGCAACCCAGGCAAACATGAAGGTTGTTTTGCATCTCCGCAGGTCTGTCTGGCTAGGGTTACCAAATACACATTCTTTGTAGCTCTTTGCATTTCCTGGAGCTTGGTCACGTATCACAGCCCTAATTTGTGTTTTACAGTTCTCAATTGTAACATTAAGTACATGTGGAACCTTTTGAATTACATATTTACCAGACTCGTAGTCTACATGTAGGACCGTGTTACACATGCGTGACCCTATGTTCCTCCATGACATCCCCCCCTCCCCATCCACTCAGCCCCTGACCACAGGCTGTTCCGCCTCCAAGCCACCCCACCCCACCCCCACTACCCGCTCTCACCGGCTGGCACCCCACCAAATCCAGGGCCTCCCTCACACCGAAGACCTGGATTTTAGGACAAAAAGGGGGGGAAATGAAAAAGTGGGTTTAATAGATGCAACGAGGGCCCACAATGGCCTGGGGACTCACCATCACGAGTTCCCAGGCAGCCAGATGGGGGCCTGCTGCTGCCCTGGTCGGGATAGGCAGCTGGCTCGAAAATAGGTAACAAACCACCACAGGTGGCAACCCTGGCACTCCCGTAGGCCTAAATGGGAACATCAGATAAAAAATGAACAAATGTGGCAACCTTACTCAGAAATGGTCCCCCAGATGAATCCGGGTGCACAGCCCAGGCCAAGGGCTGCCCAGACGAGCCAACACATCTATTTGTGGCCACATCCTCACCAGAATCAGTGTCTACCATGACTGCCTGTCATGGCAGGGGACTAGGGGTGCACCGGGCACGGGGAGGTCTTGCCAGCTGGCCCAGTTGGGTGCACATTTGATCTGTACCCCACCTAACCCTGCCAGGGCCACTCTCCCCTTCCCAAGTGTGTAGCCAGTGCGCCAGCTGCACATTTATTTTTGCCCATGGTTTCTCAGGTATTCTTTGTCACAAAAGTTGTTTAGTGAGTGTGGGTGTAGCAATTTTCCACCATTAAAGTAAATGGGAACTGAGCCATTCACTTCTATGGCAGAGAACTACAATTTGACATTTGCATCAAGAGATACAACCATCCACACATACTGCTAGGAATAAGAAAGTTAATAAAATTTCTTTATTGTCTTAACCATAGGTCATAACACATCCACATCCAAACAAACTTAAAGTAAGAAAGTTAAGAGAAAAAGTCTCCTGTTCTTGGAACTTCTATATTGCATACTTGAACTCCAGTACCAAGCAACAGCAGCAGCCTCACATAAGCTCACGTATGAACAGACTACCACGACATCATACACTATAGGTATTTGGTTCACCTGCTTTAACAGTGGGTAAAACCACATGGGTCGGGATGCAACCGCAGACCCTGTCCAGACTGGGCGGCACAACAAACTTGCTAGCAGCCAGGGACCTGCACTAACATCCCACTGCCTGGCCCTGCAGTGCACCGAGCCCTGTTGTGATGGGCTGCCATGTTGGCCTGACAGCCACTGGCCATGACGGATCCAATCCAGGCAACCGAGAACAGACATGTGAACATGCTGTGGCCTGCTTTGCCCTGCCTGGGTGGGCTGTGACCCCAGAGGTCTCCACGATCTCAGCCCAGGTTAGCCACCGACACAGCCTGGGCCAACATCTGGTGGTGTCTGCACACATAGGTAGGCCAGGTCTGAGCCTATGCATGACGGAGTGGGCCAAAGCAGCCTGCCATCATGTATGTTTTTACGCTGTGCTGAAGTTTCCCTTAAGGTTTTTCATTAGAATTCAAATTTCATGAAGCTCAAGTATACTTTACTTTTTTCAGTATCCAGATTGAAGTGAAAGCCTTTCAGACTGTTGCCAAAAGTGCTGTACACAATATGACTAGGTCTTATTTTTCTCTTAAATTCTTCCTTCCATACTTTAGGTTTTTGGCAAGTTTAAGATAAAAGAGGGAAGGGGGACATGATGCAGCTTAGTTGCATACAATCTTAGTCTTAAAGATAAATTAATGTGCATTTTTCACAAAGAAAAATGCAGACATTGACTCACCTGCAATTTTGAGATTCCAACTTTCTCCTTTCGACTCAAAAGCAATCTTGCCTACCTGTGCCCCAAAAGAAGTGGAATTGAGTTCTTTTTAGACAAAAGAAATTATGGACTTGGAATTTAATCACGATGTAGAAAGAGAAACCTAAACTTTTGAAGTCTATGTATCAGTTGAATTTTGCAACGCTTAATAATAGTGTGTTTTGTATGGAATGGTAAATGAAAGGGAAAGTGGAAAGGTTCTGGGGTGGGGTTCTTTGTCAAAAAAAAAAGGGAGGGGGGCAATGTCTGGAGCTGTTGTCTTTTGCAGCTTACTTCTTCACCCATTACTAAACAACTTGCTACACTTAAAAGCTACACCACATTGTGCACAGATACTAAACCTTTTGTCTCTTCCTACTTTAGAATTGAGCTTTTTCATTCTTTAAAAGAGCCGCCTGAAACGTGCACCTCCTCAGTGTGCACTTGCACATCATGGTTTCAAAGTGCAAACAGCCTAACGTTTTCCACCACACATTTCATTTCTAATGCTCACAAAATAATTTAAAAACTAACCTTATAATGTAATGAAGTACAGAAATAGGTGAGTTTATATAGCAGTTTTGAAGCTTAGGCTATTCAGATGTCCCAAAACAAGGAAGAGCAGAATGGTGGTGAAGTGAAAAGAAGGTAGGTGTTCCTGTCTTCTCCCACTTATGAACGCCCTCTCACTTCAAGACACCTTGGATGGTTTTACCTGCCACACCAGCTACACCTGCCACACCGGGGGACCCTCAGACTTCCCAATGGGGCAATCCTTGGCATGAGCTGTGTGTGGTGGTTGCAAGATGTGGCTCCCAGGAGTACTGCACAACGGTGGTAGAAGAAGCAGCAGGGAACTTGGTGTTGCTTCTGCCACCAATGCTGGCTGTTCCCCAGTATCAGGGGGACAGCATGAGAAGCAGTAGCTGGGAGATGAGTCCAGCTTCAGGGGAAGTAGAATGTTCCCTAATATTGGAATGTTGCTGTGCAAAAAATTAAATGTTGTAGAAGAATTACGGTCTATAGTTACAACCAGTAGCTGATACAGAATGGATAGAATTTTGAAACCACTTACTCATTAGTAGTACGGTTTCAGGATTGAAACTTATGCCATCATACATTTATCACTGGAAAATTTGGGGGGGAAAATACATGGAAGCGGCAATTTTCCTAAACGATTTGAGTCTGGAGTTGTCCCAACTGATTTAAATGGAAATTCTCTGGAATAAGTGGTTTGAAGAGTGTGGCCCAAGATCTCTCTGCAAGCTTGAAATCTTGAGGAAAACATAAAAAATGCAACACACTGAAAATTTTATTATTTATTTTTTAAAATGATACCCTGCCCCTCTTGCCACAGGCAACCCGGAGCAGCTAACAACGTAAAAGATTAACACAATAAAGTATCATAAAACATAATAAAACATCAATAAGTATAAAAACCAACCCCCTCCCTCACCAACTCCCACCCCCTACCCATCCCTCACCAAATGCCTGACGGAACAGCCAGGTCTTACAACTCCTTTGAAAAGCTGGGAGGTCCGGGGCCAGACGGGACCCCACTGGGAGAAAGTTCCAAAGGCGCACTGCGGCCACTGAGAACGCCCTATTGTGTGTGGCCCCCCGGAAATCAATGGGGACCCCGGATGACTGCAGGGGCCGATCTAGGACCCGGGGAGCGAGGCGATCTCGCAAGTAGGCAGGGCCCAGACTGTGTAAGACTTTATAGGTCAAAACCAACACTTTGAATCGAGCCCGGAAGACTATTGGCAAGCAGTGCAGAGACCGGAGAACTGCAAGGCTTTATACCTGAAAGGCTTCCTTCCCTTTCATATTAATAGCATCAGTTAACAAAAATATAACAAGACTAATACATACCTTTTAAAATATGGTTTTATTAATTAAACTATTTGATCTCAATTATTAAATTTAAACATTTTATGCAGTGAGGTGGCAAATTCTAGAAGTGACCAAGTACTGCAAGTTATATTTTTCCGTAGAATACACAGGAATGTTTGTTTGCTTTTTTAATTTAGCTGCCAATTCCAACATTGTCAACAGTTTCTTGAATGTATGTTCAATTGGGGGATACATTTCCACATTTATTAATGTGATATATATAAAAAAACACAACCACAACCGAAGGAACTCAAGACTGTGGTACAAAAGTTATGGGACAGGCACTTTAAAGTCAACTATTCTGTATAGCTCTCACAGTTAAAGCTGTTTGTATATGTTGTCATAGTTCCTCAAAGGACACTGAATGATGCTAATGTTCCTTTGATGCATGATCACTAACATACTGGATTTCAAATATTACGGTCTGTTTCAAAACCATACAAGACAGTTCCTGAACTCCAAAAACTCTTCTGGTGAAAAAATGAAGAAAAAAACAAAACAAACACAAAAAAACAAGCATCCAGGTATGAAAGCAATTACAAGCATCTAAATAAGGCCTTTTAGAGAGTTTGTTTTAAATGTGTATTAAACCCCTTCATTCTCAGGTAAGAGGTTAAGAGGCCGAGAGATATATCGTCTGCGAGGGTGAGGATACTGAAGATTGGCAGTGTCAGCATCGCAAGAGTGCTCTATCAGAGGTGGTGGTGGTAGGAGCTGGGCATAACTGGACCATCTTGATCCAGCCCGTGGGGAATCCAGAGGGGGAAAGAAATACCTGAAACAATTCAGACAGGAACAAAACACCAAAACAAAAAAAGAAAAAGAAAAAAAACAGAAGAAAAAAGAGAAAAGTAGTAAATACAAGGAGAACCAAAGGGGAGGAAAGACATGCTGGAAAAAAAAGCTTTAGTATATCCATGCCAAAGCCAATAAAACGTAATAGCAGAAATCAAGGCCCTAATTAAAAACAAGGTTGACTGAGCAAGTTTGGAAACTGTTCTTTAAAGAAAAAAAGCACAATATTTTCTGCTGAAAACATCATAAAAAAGAATGGTGAAAAATATTCCTAACATGCATTTTACAAAGGAATGTTATTCTGTAAATTAAATGGAGTTTCTAGTACAGCTATCCACATCTTACTTTGATGCTTGCTCACTCACTCTTCAAATTCATGCAACTCAGTAACAGAGCTTCATTAAACATCAGGCACACATTAAATATTATGCAAGTACATATGCTGTATTTGCATTCAATTCAGGTTATTTCCAATACACGTTTCTGGAATAGAGGTAAAAACATCCAGCTGTTTTTACAATGTTAGTTTCCACAATATACATTTACAGAGAATAACTACTCTTCCAATGAAATACAATCTCTATTTACATATTTCCAGAGAAATTTCAAAGAAAGCTAATGATTTCTAATGGTTTTCAAGATAAAAATTATGCCAGTTCACTTCTTCTTTTACTTTTATTATGACTTACCCGTAATATTTATGCATTTCATTATAGCTATGTAATATCTGAAGTAATTATCTCTCATGTTAATGGTCTGGAAATTTCAAACATTTACAGAATGGAATGGTCAAAAAATTAACTGAAATCCCCAAACTTTTCATATTTGAAGCTGAATTTACACGCTCCATTTTGATTCAAATTTTACCTTAGACCACATTGAGACAAATGTTTACAATGAGGCACTTTGCCTGTTATGCCACTAATGCCCTTTTACTCCCCAGTTACTTTGTGGAAACGTACAGTGAATGTGCTGCTCCAGTATCCGTTGATCCTGATCAAAAAAATAATTTTCTCTAGAGCAGCTGACAACCATATCAGGGCAGTACATTCACATTTTCTGTTGCCACAACAATTGGGTATCATGGGGCTTCAGAATATCTTGCTTAGTTTACAAATATTCCCATTACAAACATTCATCTGGACATGGTCAGAGATTACAATATTGCCGTGACATTGTAATCAAGAGGAAACTTTACGGGATCATGACATAGAAACATGCATCTACATATAAGTACAATACCAGTTTAGCGAGAATGAACAAAAGTATGACAGTCCTTACAAAACATTTCTTTGAAGTAATAATTAGAAACGAAGCAATATCTAAATGTGTTAACTGTACAGCTGTCAATTACAACGTTGTCTTAGTCCTTTAAGACCAATGTTTTTGTATATTACAAAGAACTTACAAAGTTGTGATGTTTAAGAATCTTTATATACTTGACCACCACAAAAAGCAAACCAAATCAACACTCAAAACACTTTTAATGAAAATTAGGTAACTAATGGCCTCAGGCAGGCTTTCCCCCCTCCTCTCCCCACCCCCACTCCCATTAACAAGGAAACAATCCTCTTTTTACCCAGGAGCTAGTCCGTTACTTTGATGAAGTTTCCAAAAAAACCTGCTTTGGTGAAAATTTGTTTCAGCAAGAATGCTTTCCAATTATCCTTCTTTTAAAAGTTCCAACAGGGTCAAACTGTGCTGACTAGGACAAAAACGCACACAGTGATTTATTTATTTTTTTAAAGGCCTTTTGAATTGCGTTTAGTAGTAAGCAGACTGCTGTTGTCTTGGGAGAGATCAAACGGCGATGGGGAAGGGGAAAAAGGAGTTCGCTTTCCATTCGTGTGTGTGCATGCAACAAGCAGCAAAACAGCAAAGTTACTCCAGCTAGCTTGATATCAGCTCTGCTTTCTGTTAAAAGGACATAATACAAATGGAGAAGGGAAAATGCATCACAATTCTAGACACACATGGTTATCAGCACAATAAGAACATAGCAGTATTGTGGATTTAATTTTTAAAAATTCAATCACATCGCCAGCAATTTTCATTTTGAACAGTGTTCAGTAAGCATAATAGTATTCAGTATTTATTTTGATAAATTTAGTTCAGAAGACTGAAATATTGCTAGTTTTACTTACACACTTAAGCATACAAGCAACAAAAGACAGGGTTAAAAAAGCTAAGAAGCAAGCTAACACTATATAGGACATCACTTTCAATGATCAATATTATATACTTTTACGTACACTTAAGCATTTTTAGGATTCGGCCACATTATGGCAATGGTAGTTACCATAACTTTCAGGTTAGCGTGATCAAAAAACAAGAATTCTTTCTTTGAAAAAGTTTAACTTTATAAAAGGGCAAGACTCTGGCAATAGGCCGCAGTCTTGACCACAGAATTCACCCTTTACTGTAAAACTGTGCTCCAGAGCTTATGTTTAATTTTAAAAGATTTTTCTCACTCTTACGATTGCAGAGATAACTTTGAAAAACCAGATGATTGCTCGAGTCTGCAGAGAGATTGAAGTAGCAGCTCTAAAAACGAAACTACCGGTTCATTTTAACTAGAGCCCTATGGAGTCTACTATACACAGTTGGGGGAAATGGCATTTTCAAGATAGCATAAGCTTCAACTTTTTTGTCAGAATCTGCCATTTCTCTTTTGTCTTTCTGCTGTGCTGGGACCCATCTACAGTCACCTCTTGCTTCCCATCAGTCCCCCTCAAAGGGGTGGTAATTAAATCATAATGCAAGCTGTTCCACAAAATAAAGCTAAGAGAGATCAAAAGAAACCTGAACTGGACATGAGCTTACAGTCATGGAGCAGGAGGACTCAAAAGCATAGGCTGATCAGCAAGGCTCTCTGGAGAAAAGTGTGGTCACAATAATTATCAAAATGATGACAGTTGAATTTTGTGTCAGTGTTTTCAAATATGATTTATAGATGTAATTATGGGTAGATGGAAACTAAAGATGTCCAATAGGATAGAACAAACTAATGTGTTGGTGGAATCTGAAAGTTGCTCCTGGAAAATTGCATCTTACTGAGCCAATGGGCCTTGATGATAAAGAAAACCACAGGCTGGACTACTGCAATGCGCTCTACGTGGGGCTGCCCTTGTTCCTAGTTCGGAGGCTGCAGCTAGAGCAGAATGCGGCGGCCCATTGCCTGTCGGGGACGGGCCGTCGGGAGCACATAACACCTGTGCTCCGTACTCTGCACTGGCTGCCAATAATGTGCTGAGCCAGGTTCAAGGTATTGGTGTTAATCTAGGAGGCCCTTCATGGTCTGGGCCCCTCGTACCTCAGGGACCGACTCGCCCCAGAGCGGCTCCTTCGGTCTGCCGGGGGTGCCTTCTTGGAGGTCCCCCATATTAAGCGGGGGGCATTCTCAGTGGCCGGGCCGCACCTTTGGAATTCCCTCCCAGAAAAAGCTCGTCTGGACCCAAGCCTTTTAACATTCTGGTGAATTATCAAGACCTGGCTGTTCGCCCAGGCCTTTGGGGAAGGTGGGTTAGGGGGGTGTTATCTCCTGCCACCCTTGTATACTGTATTTTTTACCCTAGCCGTATTTTATTGTGCGATTTTATGTTTGTTTTAATATATTTTTATAGTTGTATTTTATGTTTTGATATTGTTAGCCGCCCCGAGCTGTTCTCAGGAGGGGCGAGATATAAATTAACATAACAAATTTAACATAAAAATAATTATTCTACATCAGTGTTGAGCAAGCTACGCTAGGGGCAGGAATATAGCTCCAGCCTCCAACAGCCCCAAGGGCTGCAAAGCCCTCTTTATCGACTGAAGCAAACCCAGACCAGGCCTTAACCTCAGCACTCAGGCACTTAAAGACAAACCCAAATACTGGTCTGCCCTTCTGAAATGCTATATCATAGTACTTTTCATGGGGTGGAGAACATCATAATAGGGAGGGGCAAAACAGCTACTCATGACAGTTTTCCCATTCCCCCTTCTCAAGCATACCTTGACACTACACAAGGAGTGGCCTGCTCCCAGCTAATATCCAGCCCAAGTCCAAATGGTTTGAACAGAAGTTACACCAAAGCCAGACACAACACTTGCAACCAAATTCCACTGCAGCTGAGTTGGCTGAAGACTAGACATAGGAGACCACAGGTGGCCTACTTTGCACTATTCTAAATAAATTATACATTTTGTTTTAAGAAATTTCAAGTAAGTTAATCATTCCCATTTACAAATTACACCATACAAATTTAATTAAGAAAATTTAATCAAAAATAAATATTTTATTTGAAACAAGAAATACTTCCCTACAGAAGACAGGTGGTGGTGGTGTTTTTTTAATTATTCATCTGAAGTATGTAATTTATTTGGAAACCAAGACCAATGGGCTTACAAGTGGTATTGGGTAAAAAGAGAGAGGAAAGGGTATGGAGTAGCTGCTTCATCTGACACCCTCAGCATTAACCAGAGCCATGCCTCCTCACCCATCCCACCATTGCCAAGTATATACGGGGCTGCTAGCGGCTGCCTGCTGATGGTGTTCATTCTGTACCGGGGGACACTGATTCCTGACACAGAGGACCTCCCTCAAAATCATCTCTACTTGTTTGTTATTTTTGGGATTGCTGTATTTTAAAAACTTTTTAGGGAAAGAAGAGAGCATGTTGGATTGGGACCACTGGAGGTGTTCCAATCCAACATGACCCCCCTGTGAAAAGGGGTATGTGTTGGAAATGGTAGGGTAGTACGGACTGGGTCTTTTCCACTGTCCCCTGGTGAAAAGGGGAGATAGGGGCTGGGAGAGGGAAGAGAGTGTTTTGAGGGTGGGGACTTGGGGTTCATTTTGTTTTGCAGTGGGCTAGATTTTATCTGTATTGTTGTATTCTAATTTACTGTACTGCCTCCCCACTCCACCCCCAGGTCCATTGGGAGAAGGGCAGCATATAAACCTAAAACAATAACAGAAATTACTCATCAGAAAATAATCATAGGTTCTGGAGATTCCATTCTATGCTACCCCCAACCTCCTGTTACATTGGTTCAACAGCAAAAAAAAACCTCCCCTGTTAAGTATTGAACACTGTTCTGTCTCTCCCTGTTTGAAAAACAGTGAAGAGTGTAAGAAGATTATTGTTGATGTAATTCTTTAAAACAGTTAATAATTTCTAGAACACCTTATGCAATATGTAGCATTATGAACACCACACACTTCAAAACCATAAGACAGGCATCAGCTTTGAGCAGAATTAAAGGCAAAGTATGCTTAGAAAAGGCAAAGGATTCTGAAATTCCAGTTTCTATGTACAAGTTAGCCTACCTGCCAGCAGACGATCCATTTACTGAATTTTGGAGGCTTGTATTGGTTGAACCTATAGAAGCATTAAAAATCCCTTGCTGAGAGGAATTACCGTTGACTGGACTGCCATTACCTTTCAGAATACCAGTGCACTTCCAATTGTCCATATAATTAGCTGCAAAAATAGCCAAACAATATTAGGTTTAATTTCCATCTCTAGTCCAAGAATATCAGATATTTAAACTTCATCAGAGGTGACCATCAGTTACTGTAAATCACTAACTGCACAAGGGCAAAGGATCTGGCATTTGAAGTACTCAATATTCTTTACCTATCTATCATATTTATCATAAATTCAGAGATCTTTTCTAGGAGCCCTCATAGAAAACAAGTATTAAACTGTTCAGCACAGCATTATATTCCAAGTATAAAGCTTAACTTTCCAGAAATAATTACACAGAAAAATTCTTACTATTGCCAGTCTTCAAAACAATAATTGAAAGCCTCAAACAGATGTTTGGTTTGTGCCCCAAACTAAGTTAGCAATGAATAAATCCCCTTTCTGTCACAGCAGTAACAAAAGCAGGCATAATTCATATTTTGACTTTTTGTGTACATTTCTTGCTGCAGTAGGAAAGTTCAGTAGAAAACAAAACCTTATTTCTACCACTTTACTTAACAGAAACGGAATGATAAGATGGGAACAAAATAGTCAAGTTATTTTTTATTGGACCAACTATACTTGGTGAAATTATTCAAGCTTTCAGGCCACACAGAGCTCTTCCTCAGGCATGTAACAAGTCAGAACTATAGACTGAGAAAATACAGGACAGGTATATAAGAGAAGAGGAGGCAGTGATTTGGGTGGGGATGGATTTTTCCTAGACCTAACAGTAGTTTTCAAATATCTAAAAGGCTACCACGGGAATGGGAAATTATTGCAAGGTAGATTTTGGTTGACCATTAGGAAAAAAAACTGTAAGAGTTGCTGTGCGATAGAGTAAGTTGGCTAAGGAGGTTGTGGAATTTCCTTCCTTGAATTTTTTCCCCCAAGAACTGGCTGGATAAGCAGCCATCTGCTATGCTGTAGCTATAGGGTATCTTGCCTTGTAGCAGGGATTTGGGCTAGACAACGTTTGAGATGCCTTTCAACCCTACTATTCAATTATTCTACCTTTTAATAGACAATTTCTGTTATTAGCTATTACCCATTACCATAGTCCAATTTAAACACTTAAAAAGAGCAAACCTATACAATAGATTTCCCCCCGTTTTCTGATACATGCAGAAAGGGGGAACCATAGAGCCCACAAACTTATTCAAAAGAAATTTCCAGAAGAAAAGTTTCTCTTTGGGTAATTTCAGACGTGACAGGCCTCCTGGCCCGCTACGCTGAACCCTGGACCAGGATCGGTCTCAGATCCTGGTTCACGATCAGGCCGGCCTTTAGACGCACCAGCCTGATCTCTGAGGGGGATCGGGTAGGGAGCGGGGCTGCGCGACGTGCAACCGCTCAGCCCTGCCCCCCCATGGGGAGACGGGTGGGCGTAGCAGCCAATGAGGCCGCTGCGCCCAATCCCATCCCATGGTTGGGACCTGATTCCGGGATGGGGCTGGCAAGCAGACTTCACCATAACCATTGCCAGCCCCATCCCGGATCGTGGCCAACCTAACCATGATTCTGGAGGTGAGGCCTGCCTCACCTCCAGAATCATGGTCAATTTGATCCCGGCTGGGTGTTCACTGTGGTGAATATCTGGCGGGGAACAAATAGACGTTTATGAGATCGCTGCCACCACACGGGATCCACTGTGATTCAGTGTGGTTAACAACAATCTCGTAACGTCTGAAATTACACTTTAAGTCAAATTAATCTCTAAGTTTGCAGTGCTGGACAAAGTAATATAAGTAGTTCAAATTCGTCCCCTTAAAATTTGTCCCCATTTTGCCAATAGAATCAGAGTTTGAGGTTATGGATGCTCAGTATTCCTATTTATTTGGATCTTTTTCAATTGGTATTGCCCACCAATGTGGGGGAGGTGCATAGGGGGATGAGGGCAACCAGCTGTGAACTAGATCCTTGCCCATCCTGGTTGGTGAAAGCCAGCCAGGAGACGTTGGGACCATTGCTGGCTGGGATTCTCAACGCCTCCCTTTGGCAGGGGTAAGGTATCGGACATACAGCGGTTGTCTGGCCCCTGCTTAAGCAGTCATTTTTGGACACCGACTCCCCAGCCAGCTACTGGCCTGTCTCTAACCTTCCCTTTTTAAGGAAGATTACTGAACAGGTGGTTGCCCGACAGTGGGAAGGTTGAGGTTTTTGCGGGGCTGTTTTTGTATTTTACTGTTTTTATGGTTTGTGAACTGCCCTGAGCCTTTGGGAAGGGAGGCATAAAAATTGGACTAAATAAATACATAATAAAAAGAATCCTTACCTTTCCAAAGCCTAACACAACCATCATCTCCAGAGGATGCAAGCACTGTGCCTGTGATGTTCCAGCTCACTCGCCAAACCTGGGAGTTGTGGTTATCAAACTGAGCTACTACTTCAACTCCAAGTTTCGTTAGTCCTCCAGAAGAAGTCAATTCTTTCCTGTTAAAAAAAAATAGTTAATATTCTACGTTGCATTCACACGAGAGAAACACAGCACAAATTGCTTCCCCACATTTTTATTGCTCATGTAAGTAACTTAGCTCGCAAAGTTCTGCGCAAGTCCTAAATCACCCACACATGACAAGCTGCAAACCAAGGTCTAAGAACTGAGCTAAGCCCCTCCTGTGCATTGTGATAACTCACAATTCACTTTTATTGAGCTCTCTTATTCCTCCACTTTCATAGAGATGTGTTTTGGGGGACATTCTGGGTGGCCGTCACGCATGTTCTCATATGAAGGATACTAAAGGATGATAAAGTACAATAGTACTCTTGTGTAGGTAATTAAAGAGCCAGGAGAAAAGGCTCGTGTGAATGCAGCCTAAGTCTATAATTTTAGATTGCTTGGAGCATAGTTCTGAACAGAAAAAAATTTTTTTGATATGTGCAACAAGACGTGCTGTCTTTCAAGAAAGTTTGAACAATAAGTGATAAATGCTCAAATAATGTTCAAACATTTCAGCGTTGCTAATTCATGGGTTATTTTAAGTGTAAACATAAATCTTTAAAAGGTGAATCGTCAATTGTTTTGCCTTCAAGGAATATTAAAATAAAAGCTACAGAAATATTCTTTCACAATACAATACCTGTTCAAAAAGCTCACCTTACAGGTTTTAAAGTGAAAATTCGTACATCTTTGGTTGCTACAGCTAATATATGTAAAGATCTTCCCAGGTTTGGCGCAAATGCAATATCATGTACAGGATCAGTGACTGTACCAAGAGTTTCTACCTTTGCATATTTCCTGAAAAGCAAGAGACATTTTTGTTCATTAGTCTATTTTCCACACCAGTTTCAGTACATGCTGATAATACTGACATTTCTCCTTAAGGCACACAGAGTCTGGGGTTCTTATTCCTGAGTTGCTTAGCGCCAAAAGAAATGGCAATTAAAACGCTTGGGAAATTTTGTCTCCCCCTTTGAATCGGCACAAAGGATTCTTTCCTTCACATTTACATCTTTAAAATATCTATTTACACTAGTGGTCCCTGTTGCTTCCTTTAGCAATTTTGCATTGTAGGAACTCCTTCAGGAAATATTATGCAGAGATTTAATTGGTACCACTTAACTCGAAGGACCCCATTTGTGTTAGATGCTAGCCTGCATATCATCCACTGCATCTTATTAGTATTTGTTATATTTATCATGGTAATGCCCTGGAGTCCAAGCATGATCTTTCCTTTAAAAAAAATACCATAAACTTATTTAAGATATGCTCTAACACCTTTCTTTGCAAGAGAGACATAGAAAAGGCCAGCCCTATAACCACACAGGTTTAAAAAATACTAACATTATTTTATTGGGGGGGGGGGAGGATTCTTTTGCTGTGGGAAGGGAGGGAGTGTGTGCGTGCTAGAGGGAGAGGGGAGTGAGTGTGCGCGTGTAGGGAAGGAGGGAGGGAGAAGTGGGGGGATTAAGGGGGAGTGACGTGATGTGTGTGTGTGTAGGGAGGGGGGAGTGACTGTGTGTGTGGAACGGGGATTCCACTTATGTAGAGAATAACGAGTTGTGTAAGGAAGGAACCCTAGTCCATTAATTGGGGAAGCAGGAGGAGGGGGGGACAGAGGGTGTTTTTAGACAAGCGCTTCACCACCCATTGCCCACCACCCACCCATCATACATGTTGCAGGATCACATTGGTGCCCTATGCAGCCCTGCAACATGCATAATGGGTGGAGAAGCGTTTATCTGAAAACACCTTCTGTCCCCATTCAGTTTGCTTCCCTAACTGATGGGCTAGGGTTCCTAGGCTCTAAAAATCTACTTGCTCTCTTGCCAAAGTAGTCTTTTTTCCCCTGGCTAGTGATTTTTTTTTAATAGTTTTGTAGCCTTGTATCCCCACCCCACCCCACCAAATTTCCAACTGATTGAGCTCAGGCTTGTTAGTATAAAGGTAGCACTCTTTAATCTACTATTCCAGAGACCAATAATGTGGTCCAACAGGTTTTTATGTGACCCATATTCTAGTTCCTAGAATGCCCCCTTGGATCCTGTTCTTACCTCTAAGCAATAAAAGACAGAGCTCAGGGTAAAGGAGGATGCAAGGAGAAGGGATAGCTGCAGGGTGCAAATCCGTGATCTGAAACCTCCATTTCTTGAGCACACCACTTAATAATCCCCACTCCCCAATTTCTAGGCAGCCCTCAACAAGGTTACCTCTAGGCAACTATTTCACAGAGTCCATTTCCACTTATGTCTCCTCTTACCTGAATGCATGAAGATGCAAGTTCATGTGGGAAAATATCAAATGCTGTAATTAGTGGAATTTTAGGGACATGTGTAATCTGGCTCGCTATACCTTGATCCAACAAACACTTATGCAAATAGGAGTTCTCTACATAATAAATTCAGCATGTTCATAAATGTTTATAGGACGTGAGAAAACACTAGGGATCTGAGGGCCTCCGCTGAAAGTTGGAGAAGAAAAATGGTTAGCCCTCAGTCCCTTTCAGTTTATTCACAATGATGCAGTATTTCCCAATATTTCTTCAGCTGAATACGTTATGATAGTAGTTAATCATTTAGAATGAAGTTCACCTTTCTGCAAATGACCAGACCAAGGACTATATGCACAGTTTACATGACACTTTAAGATGACTTAAATGGGAGATCAGAAGTGCATAGGCCCTCTGTTAGCTTTTTGAAGAGTAAATTTCTATCACACAGAGTATTTCATACCTCTCTCCCCACACATTGCACTGCGGTAGCAGGAGGAATTTATGGCAGTGCATTACCCATCACAAACCTGGGAAATTCAAACATAAACAAAACTTGTTGTTTTAAGACAGATGCAAAGGTGGTTACAAATTCAATCATGCAACAAAAAGCATAGAAATTGTAAGTTATGGCTCCTGTCTTATCCTACATGCCATTTAAGCAGTAAAGACGTTGTGCAGTCTCGCATATTGTGCTCGCTTACAACTTAAGCTCCATGCACCCACACTTTGCCTTGGTCTTTCAGCCCCGATCCTCTTCCTCTGCAGGTTGGGGGCAACACTGAAGCTGGGGACAAGAGGGGGTGAAGAGAGCAGAAACCCCTTTCCTTCTTTTCATCCTCTCCTTTGGGTTGTGGAGAATGGGACACGTGAGTGTGTTGTGAATTGGCATAGGCCTAACAGAGATGCTAATTTCCTTGCTACAATGTAACCAAAGCAAAAGTGTTTCTTTTGGCACAAATATGCCAGAACAGACACTGAATGCTATTGTAACTCATTCTTTGTTGAAATGTAACCAGAAAAGTATACACTGGATTTATAATCATGATATTGTAACTGAATGAAACTTTTGTGTAAGAATATGTAGAATGTTATAAGTTAAGTAAGATATTAGTTAGCATATACATTGATTTATTGTTTTAGATAAGACATAGAATGTGCTAGGAGTGAAACGGTCAAATGGTCAGAGTTCTAAATTACCGGACACTATGTGAGTTGGTGTGAAGGAGGCAATATTCCTGTCTATTAGGTGCCTGAGAGAAAGCAGAGACCTTGTGTTCCCAAAGCAAAACTGAATAGTTTATAACTCACAGGGACAGTGAAGGACAAAGGAAGGTCAGAAACTGATAACAGAGTTAAAACTGTACAAGCGAGAAAAAGATGGCTTTATTAGACAACCAGATGCCTCTAAGAGGGGTGTGGGGGTGCCCAGGGCCAGGGAGTCAAACCCTTCCTCCGGAGGGAGGAGGGGCAGGACCCTATCGGTCAGGGCAAACCCCCAAACCAATGACTAAGCAGAAGGACCCCAATCATGAATAAGCCATAAGGGGAACACTCTGGAGTAGAGGGCAAACAGCCCCTTGACATGGATAAGTAATAAGAAAATCTGTATACAAGGCCAGTCTCTGTATCAGTTTCTTGCCTTTCACGGTACTTGACCGCTAACCCTATCAGGGTGCCGGCTAGCTCAGTGATTGGCCCTCTTTGGGATTTCTCCCTAGGAAGTCCTGCAACTTGCTCCACAGCTAGGCTCTCTCTCTCAAGGCTTCGTTGGGTCCCCTGCCCGCCCTCCTTCTGGAACCAGACCGTTGACCTCTGATCAAGTAAGAATATATGCTTTGTATGTATTTGAAGTAGTCAGAGTAGGTGAGGGATTATATGTTAAGTGTAAGTGCTTCATTAACAATTGGTATGTTAAATTGTGTTGCTATCATTGAATAAATGCCTATTTGAAGTCATTTATTGAAGTCATTACTAGAAATAGAAAGAGTAATTTCCACTTGATCCCAGGAATTGAAAGGGACCTGCTTCACCAGAGTGCAGAAAAGCAGCTGAACCCCTTTCATTTCTTTTCAAGTGTACTGGGAGGCTCTGTTTGAATGCAGACAAGAGTGGGGCCAGTTGGTCAGTGGGAGGTGTTTTTCTCATGAGGAGGAAGTCAGGTGTTGTGGTGTGTTTATGGACAACAATGTTGGAAAGTCGGTGTTCTCCATGCCTCGACAAAACTGAGGAGCAGACAAAGGTAGGGGGTACATGTATGTATGGGAAAAGGGTAGAGAAGTATTGTCTGATAATCAGGGATAACCGCTTCCAATTTAATGTGGTAAAAGACAGTTACTCAGTTATGTGTTCTGCACTAGTCTGCAACAACAGTCTAGTTAACCATTAGGCTCCATTATTTGCAAATGAAAATAGGATTTCGTTGCTCATTGGCATTGCTGCTGCCTCCATTCTTTCCAACGACTACTCCATGCAATTATGTACAGTATACACACAAGTGAAAATAATTTTAGTTGATGAGCATCCAATTCTGCAAACAGAAAATTTACTCTCACACTCTCCCCAACCATACAAGGTTATGGGTCAAGAAGGAGGAAGGGGGGAATGACCCTCCTTTCCCACCAACCAAGTATTCAAACCTGAGGCTGCCTTTGGTGACCTCTTCTCCTGCCCCAATTCCTAAACTGAGCATTCTGGGGTTCAGTAACCACCTAGTTTGTGTGGCTTCATTAAACAAACTGAACAAATTGCATTTCAGGTGAACATTTGTAACAGTGCAAATTCAAATGTGAAAATTCTTATAGTCTAATTAAGCATTTCTACTGCACTGTCCCCAGCTTCAGTGTTGCCCCCAATGTGCAGAGGAAGAGGATAGGGGCTAAAAGACCAAGGCAAAGTGTGGGTGCATGCAGCCTAAGCTGTAAGCACAATATGGGAGACTATACAATATCTTCACTGCTTAAATGGCACATAAGTTAAGGTGGGAGCTTTAACTTTATAATTTCCATGCTTTTTGTTGCATGACTGAATTGCACCTCAACTTCTGTCTTAAACCGACAGGTTTTTTATGTTGTATAATAAGCACAACGAATGAACTAACAGTTCCACAATAAAAAAATAATGTAAGCCTGCAACTGAATGAAATATAAAATTAAAGCTTCACAAAAATTATTTTCTAATATTCAAGTGCTTGATTTTAAATAATCAGATAATTCTATTTATACTGTCAACACTGAAAACGCTTTAGGCGTAACATTTTAAATAATGGTGCACAAACACTGAGCACAATGGAGGATACTAATTTTGACCCCAATACTGCCAAGACAGGTTTAATTTTAAATGTATAAGCAGTTCCACTGATTTCAGAGATACTTCAAAGTTCATATTCACAACATACTTAAGTCAAGGCAAGATCAATATCTGACATCTCTGAAATGGGAACTTCATGTTTGGCTTGAGAATCCTACCATGCTATGTAATCTGTAACATCAAACTGACATTCTGAGCTCTGTCACAGTGATACAGGAACGAATACATTTTCACAGTTCTTGTTTTTAATTGGTTTATCCATCAGAAACATACTGAAGTATAACTTCAGTATAACAAATCTCCAAGGGACTTGAGAAAAAGATTATTATATCAGACTGTTCATTATAAGGTTTGACAATATGCAATTGATAGAGATGATTCTTGAAGTTGAGATGGTTATTATAAGCAGGGTATGTTATAATGAGGTTTGCTGGTACTTTGTATGTTTCTTCATACACAACAGTAATGTAGCAAGTCATGTTATAAAACATTTTAAGCCAGGGGTGGGGAAGGAACCTCAAGCCTAGGAGCCAAATGCAGCCTACGGCTGCTTTTATTGTGTCTCTTTCCAGTTTCTGAATCTAGCCTGGGATCCACTTCCTAAAAGACTGAGTTCAGAGTAAAGGAGCAGAGATGAAGGTATGCACACAATGGGTGTTTTTAAATAAAATGCTACCCTGGATGGCCACTCAAGAACCACCCAGCAGCCATGCATCCAGCTGTCTGTCTGAAGGGGGAGTGGCGCGAATGCAAGCCTCGGAGTACCTATTCATGGAGCACTGCCAGGAAAACTCAAGTGCTCGGTGTGGGCCACCTTGGAGCCGCCCATTTGAAGCACTCCTCATGCACTCCACCTGAGTGGGTGCTCCACAGCAGCGCCACCCAGCGGCCACGGACCACGCCCAATCACCTTGTTGGTTTAAAAACACCCAATGGTAGGGAACAGACCTGCAACACAGATCCATGATCTGGACTCTCCTCTTCCTAAATGCATGCCTTAGGAGCCGTTGCCCCCAACTCCTATGCAACCCTTGGAACTTGTACTAACATGGCCCCTAGAAAGGAAAAATATTGTCTATCCCGGCTTTAAGCCATTACAAAAATTACACAAATTCTTTAGCTTACCTGGTATTTTCATTGTACTCATAAATCTGAACCTTCGCCAGTACATTTGGACTATTGTCATCACTTCCTACAGCTATCATTGGAGAATGAGCACGAGAGCTAGAAATTGAAGTAAACACCATTAAATTGAATTAACTACTACTTTAGGAAACAACTCAATTTAAGTTACTATTTTAAATAATGAAGTTTTTAAACATTCTCCAATTCTGAATATGAACCAAATTTGGTCAACCCAAGGAATTCTTTAGTGTTCACGTTTTCTTCTACAACTAATACATATTTTTAAATGGTGCCAATTCTTGATATTTAGTACATGAAGGAAAAGTTTCAAACAAGTACTATTTGACTTTACTTTAGTTACTCATTAAAATTGGCCAAGTGATTTTTTTTAATAGCTCACCTTGAGGGATTCCAAGAAATACAACTGCAGCTCATTTTACATGAGATTTCATGCTGCAGTGACCACTGACTGAGATTCATAACATCTGGAGCTTCATATATCCTCACTACTCCATCTGCAGAGCAGGTTGCTAACATAAGACCCATATGCTTGGGAGCAAACTTCACATCTGTAACTGATGTCCTGCTGTCTACCAGAGTGGTCCTCTTTACCTAAAGATAAATGCAATAATTGAGGAAGGGGAGGGGAAGAGAGAGAAAAGCAGCTTTTGCGCTTTAATCATTTACTCACTACTTGGTACTATCTAAATTAAATGAGCAAGTCACACAATTGTATGCAGCGACATAAAATGTTGCATGCTAGAAGTCAGAAATCTAGACTTTTCTCTACAAAACCAGCCACAGCTGGAAGAAATTCTGCATGAGTCAAAATTCCCAGTGTATAAAGGAGTCTAGTGTGCTGCACAGAATTTGTATCAGCTCTGAAATACACATTTTACCTCCATGTAGATTTGGTTTCGGAGAACAGAAGACATAAAAGTAATATTCAGTCAGAGGCAGCCTGAGATTTTTGCCACCCAGCCTGCTGCCACTGCCCCCACCCCCTTGCTTGGGATAAGGGTCATGCTTTGGCTCGCTGTTGATCCAACAGGAAATACTGTCATTTAAAGTCAGGCTGGACAAAGCACGTATTATAAACTATCTTCTGTAGTACACATGTGCGACAGTCAAAAAATAATTTTCTTTTGTCTTTTATATATTAGCATTAAAGCTCAAAACCAAAGGGCTTCCTCTGTTTATATTTGTAGCAAAGCAAGGGAATGAAAAAAAACACATTACAGTAACTTTAAATCTGAAAAAAAATAAAATCTGGCATTGTAGTTACTTAAATCTCAAGTTTAGCAACGTTGATCTATCAGTGTTAAAGCAGTAATGTTTAGTAATCTTGATCTATGAAATAAAATATTTTTATTTATTTATTTTCAGTCAATCAGTTTATTAGTTTTAGCCAAAGGCCATAACAAAATAAATACAAAATAAATAAATACAGACATAAAATGTAAAATTCAAATAAGAGTTTATGTTTTGAGCAATAGAGCAAAAGAAATAATAATTTATCACTTCAGGGACTAAAGGAAGACAAACAATCCAGCTAAAAACCTGATCAATATTAAAGCAGAAAAATATGGGTACAAAACATGTGTCAGAACAGACATTAGTACTTCAAGTCTCACCCAATGACTCTGCCCTCGAAGTTTATCATTTGACTCTCCCACTATTTCTTCCCATACAGCAGCTGTTCTGTCGAAAGAGCAGGAAGCCAGGACCTGTCCAAACTCAGGATGTGCCCATGTCACACGCCACACAGACCCACTGTGCGTCTATAAGGTAAACAATTTGTAGACTGCGTTGAACACTTGGAATCATAATAAACTTAAAGTCAGTGAAAGCAGTTTCTCAGGCTCTAAGAGAGAGGGCTTTTTAGATTATTCCTCTGAAAGGCCAGCTTTCAAAATATCCAACTGTTATGTGCCAAAAGCCAGTGAAGTACACAGGCAAGGACCTTGGAAACACCTTACTAATTAAAAAATATTACTAATTAAAAGTGAAAATGTTTCCAGTAACATTTCAGGGCATAACTTCACATATTTAAGACTCAATCTTGCCAAGATTTATGACTTTCACCACTGAAAGGGCATGCTTTGAGCTTGACCAAGCCAAGCACTCAAAGGGCATGCTTTGATCTTGACCAAGCCAAGCACGTGCACCTGAGACCTCGCATATTTGTGAATGTTACACCCCTTGTCTCTCCCTCTGTTCCCCTTCCTCTGTCTCCCACCCATCCCCTCTGTCTCTCAGATTGTCAGCCCTAGGGCAGGGACCGTGTCTATTCCATTACTTTGTAAAGTGCCAGGTACACTGCTTGCAGCACTATATAAACATTTGCTAATAATAAGAATGCTGTTCTACATAGGTGTAAGTGGTTTCGAGATCAAGCCACTATCCCACAATAGATTATACTTACCTTCCAGCTGGCAGTACAATGCCAATCTCCATTTTCACCTTTGTCCCAGACCTGTTACAAAAACAAGACAGTTATATCTTTCTGTTCTGAGTCCTTCCTTCAAGAAACTGGGAGAGGAAAAGCTTACAAGCAATTTCCTGTTTGGCAGAATTACAACAGTCACACCACATTGCTGGTTTTCCCTTAAAAAACCCACCTTACTCAGACTCCAGTACTACAGATGGCTGCAGATGAGACCAAAGGTCCACCTGGGAGAGAGTCTTGTTTTGTTTTAAAAGCCAAAAACATAATAAACAGAAAATGACGTTTTGTTATTTTACTAAGCGCATGAGGAATGCCAAAATCCCTGTGCTTCAATCCCTGTAATTCTTTTATACTTAATACTCAGAATAAAAGTACATATTAATTGAGATCCCAAGCCTACATGCTTTATGCCTGAGCTTAACTTTACTACTATGACTCCAATGCAACTACTCATGATTACAAAATTAAACACATGTGCTAGTATTCACAGGATTGGAACTCAAATGGAGGAACAATGGCTACCTCCAACTGTACTGCAGCTTAAGGACTGCCACTGTAAAGGTACATTGAGCAAATCAATCAATATGACAAAAATGATCATGTATTTGGAAAATGTAACAATGGGTGTTTTTAAGTGAGATGCTACCACATATGGCCACCCAGTAACCACCCATCTGACGGTGGAGTGGAGGGATGCATGCTCCCATGAGTTATGCAGCACCCACACATACTCACTCACGGGGCACTGCCAAGAAATCCGGAGTGCCCCGCATGGAGCAAGCCAAAAAAAGTGTATGGCAACAGGCACCCACACATCTCCTGCCCATATGAACTGGGGCTGTCAGCCACGCCAGCAGACAGGTCCCCGCGCTCATAGGCACCATGGGCAGGGGATATGGTCTTTGCAAGTCACAGGAACTGACCACGAGTGCTGGGGAGTCCAAATTCCCCAGCGCTCATGGTCAGAACATGTCAATTTCCAGGCCAGCCTGGCACGCTTCCCCCTCCCCCATGGTCCATGGCAGAGGAGTGTGTGGCAGCTGCCGTGGTAGCCACACTGGGAGTTGCCTGTTAGAATCCCACCCCGCTCATTCCATCTGAGTGGCTGTCTGCAGCTGTGCCCCCAGTGGTCACGAACCCCACCTCCAAACTTTGTTTATTTAAAAACACCCAATGTCTGCAAGCTGAAAGTTTACGCATAAACGTTTTCTTTAACTGCTGACGTTGAATTTTTAAAACTGAAATATTGTTCCTTTCTGTCTTGTGAAACACGGTCCAAATATCAAACTCCTGAATATGGGGTCAAGGAGCCCTAGTTTCTACTCTTTTCCAACTGAGTTACTGTTTTGAGCGTGGATAAATAACTCTTCCTCTGTCATATAGTTATCATGGAAATGATGCCTACCCACTAATGTGGCACTTTCAAATAAGCCTTGGAAATAGTTACTGGTTAGAATATGGGGACAAGAGGAGATGCAAGTCTGAAAGTTCTCCAGTAAGTTATAATAGGGTGTTTTCTAGAAAAGTTTCTACCATCATGTGTACTGTTATTTAAACTGATAGCCAAAAATGCTATTTAAAAAAGCACAATATTTTATATTATAAACAGTTGTTAATGATAATCAAAATATAGCCAGTGAAAAAATACTGGGTAAACATGTTTTGGTAAAAATGACCAACTGAAATTGACCATTGTTTAATCTTTTTTAATATAAGCTTCCCACAGCCCTTTGAGAAATAGGCAGGGTTACAGACTGAAAGGATAAATAAGGTGTGAATGACTCTTCTGCCTGAAACCTTTTATTACATAAAAAAAGCTATACCGTACATAACATAATAATGAAACATACCAATCTATCTTACTGCTGTCTTAAAAAAAAAAAAAAAAAGTCCAAGAAAATGTAAATTTGAAATAATGAACATGGAAATTTTTCAGAAAATTAGCAGCTCTAGGAACATGTACACACTTAGGTGCCAGCTGGTGGAATACTTAATGTGCATAGTTCCATTTAAGTCAAAGACACTACACACACGAGCATTTGCAAGATCAGTGTCTAACTTTGACTCTATGGCCTTTTTTAAACGAGAACAGCTATGGGGTGGGTCTGTGTCCACTGAGCAGGATGGCTGGGGAGTGCCCACACGCATGGAGTGGGGAGGGGTTCAAATGGGTGGATCCCTGGGTGGATACCCCGGCAGCCTCCACACACTCCCCGTGCCATGGACCATGGGGGAGGGGAAACATACCGAGTTAGTCTCCAATATCAAAATGTTTTGGCTGGGTGCTGGGGAACCAAAGCTCCCCACCACTGCTGGCTGGTTCCTCTGCTTTGCAAAGGTTGTATCCCTGCCCACACTGCCTCTGAACAGCCGATGTGGCTGGCTGCCGCCGTTCATATGGGCTGGGGATACATGGGCTCCTGTCCCCATGCCCCATTCTGCCTGTCTCGGCACAGAGCACTGGTTTTTTCGCTAGTGTTCCATGGGCGGCCATGGGTGGGTGCTGCGTGAGTAATGGAACGCACCCCCCCCACACACACCCCTTCAGCTGGGTACTCAGCTGGGTGTGGGATGGGTGGATCTATGTGGTAGCATCTCATCTAAAAACAGCTTATCATTCATTCACTGATCACATCACCTTTATGCCCCATGTAGTGTCCGTACACAGTGAATTCTGAAGGATAATATTTAAACACTTCTATCCCTTTTAAAAGTTAAAACTATAAGGCTTATATTCTTAACCAGAAAAACTAATAGATTAAGGGCTTTCATGAAACACATTCTTAAAATAGTGTCACAGAATTATCACTAAGATCTGGGATTTCTTGATTTGCATGCACCTAATTTCTCATTTTTAATGCTTTGTTAAAGCATCCCAGCACCACCACCCTGCCGTGGATATAAACTCGTTTTATACTTTCTGGTTTTATCGCCTCTCCACTTCGACATCTCCTTTCGTATTCCGAAAATAAGGTAACATCCTAACAGTAAGTTTATTCTGCTCTCTGAGGTTTTATCACCTGTCTTCCACCGCCGCCCCTCACCCCCCCTTTTGGCATGGGACGTTTTAACAGTATTAAACTGCAGCTACTCACAAGGTCACGCGGAAGAGATTAAAAATAAGAGACGCCCGCGACTGTTGTTCTCCCCCGAGGAGACTCAGCTGCTACAAGGTTAATACACGGTTACGGTATAACGCCCTGGCTTTTTCTCCTCCATGGGGCAAATGGCGAGGAGGTTCCTCTGGGCTGCACGTACACACACAGCCCGGGCTGGAGTGGGATTTGCTCACCCCGCTCTCCAGTCCCGGGTCCACGCTGGGCGTGGACAGGACTGCGCTTCCCACGGCGGTAGGGAACAGAGGCAGCCCGGGAAAGGCCATGCGGGGGCTGCTCGGGTCCTGCCCCGGAATGAGACCTGCCAGCCCAGGGCCCACTAGGCCGCGCTGCGCACATGCACATACACCCCTTCCCCCGGGGCTGCCCGCCTACCTTGACGCTCTGGTCGCTGGAGCAGGTCGCCATGCGCCGCCCGTGGAAGTCAAAGGAAACATCGTGGATGAGGTCGCGGTGATCGGCCGCAATGCTGCGCGCCACGAACATCCCGGCCGGGCGGCAACCGCATCAACAGCAGCCCCTGCTGCTGCCGCCGCCTCCGCCTTAGTGAGTCTCCTCGCGGGCCCCGCTCTCAGCCCCAGGAGCCTCCAGAACGCGCGCACCCCCCGTCAGCTCCAACTGCGTCTGCGCGCGCCCCGGGCCAGAGCAGCACGCGCACATTGCCCCCACCCCGACGCGTGGGTGCTTCCCTCGCTTGCTCGGCAGAGGCAGGCTCTGCCGCGGGGAGTTTCCCCCCGGTTGCAACCTGGCGTCCAGGGGTATTTTTCTCAAGTATAGCCGTTTATTATCCCTTTAATCCCGTAAGTAAACGGATAAGGCTGAATCCACCATGGAGGAAAGGAGTGTCCTCCTCTTACCCCACAGCGGGGGCAAGTTTGAAGAGAATTAGCTGGTGGGACTCGTCCAAGATCGTCCGGGTCAAAGTCTAGACTGTGTGATCTCCATGTTCTTCAATAGCAGAGGTGTAGCTGGGTTGGAACTGGCCCTAATAAGGAAAATGGCAGGGAACACAACTGCACCTCCGAGTCAGGATTGTACACACACACACACCCCAGACTCTGCTCACATGGCTGACCTTAGAATTTGCAGGGCCCAGGGTGAAAATAAAAGCCAGGGTCCACATGGCCTCGCCCTCCATAGTCCTGTGTCTTTAACTGGCAGGCTGATTTTTGCTTACAAAAACGAAGTGCCATAGATTTTCACACACATAGGAAGGGCCTCACAGGAAGAAATCATATTGGGGGCTGAGAGTTGCAGATGGGGAGAGGGCCCCACAGAAACAGTGTTTCCCACAGCCTTGGGAGGATTGGACCTGAGGCTACCCAGATGGGCTACCTTGTGGAACCTGCTCCAACCATGGGGCCTAAACCATGACCCCCTAACTAGCCCAGTGTAAGGTCAGCCCTGCATACTCATTCTAGACGTTTATTTTTTGTGTGTTTCTGCATCTTTTATCTCTCCCTTTGTGTGGCTGGAATATGCCCCCAGATTTCATTAATAAGCGTGGCTGGTAATCTTCTAAGTGCCACCTATTTGTGACATCAAAATGAGTCTCCCTCCACTGATGGCAAATTGTCTCCTTTTCAAGATAAGGGATGAAATACTGTTAACTCACACGATAAAAAACCTTGCTTCCAATGAACCTACCTTAGAGTCTGTCAATTACATATGCCAAACTTTGAGCATTTTCACACAAGAAACTCCACCCACTGTATCTTGCAGGGCTGCAGTGTTGCCCTATGGGTGCCTTGTAACATGTATAGTGGGTAGAGAGTGACTTGTGTGAAAATGCCCTTGATTATAGTGAATAGAATACACTGATATTTTTTTACCTTCCAGGCCCTTTGTTAATTGTGCTATAATTAAAGGTTGGCATTATTATGGAGCAGGGTAGCCTCATTGAGAGCAGAGTCAATACAGCATTCAGAAATCTGTTCAGGCGCCCATAAATAGCTGCATCATTTACTGTTAGTTTACAATTTTTAGATTTTCAACGTAATAATTGCCATACTGGGTCCACAGTCTTTCATTCATTAAAGTCAACAAAGGATTGCACCCTGCATCTGGCCAATAGTCTGTCTAGCCCAGTACTCTGACTCCAACATTGGTCAGTACTGGATACTTCAGAGGTAAAGTCTATGCAACTAGGAATTAGTATTTTTCTGCAAGCGTGTTCATTTGAAAAGAGTAAAAACTTATTTTAATAATATTTACATAATAGAAATTATAAATATATACTTTGCTCCACTAGATGGCAGCAAATGATTGATATTTTTATTAAGTCATTGATAAGTAATCTCCAGAACTTTCATTTATAGCAATGTATAATACTGTAATTAATGTCCATAGTAGGCATGCATAGAGGAGCCTTCAATAAATAAATCTGTTTCACTCTTTTGTTTCATATTGCCTAGCCCCATTTGGGTTACTAGCTTTACTTGGAATTTGACTATCAAGGGGGGAGAGGAAAGAAAGTGTCTGAAGATATGTTGAATGTGGTCAAAGCAACAGTTGACACATGATTTTTGCAGATTAGTTTGATATCAGACAGGATGTTTCTTACAGGCTTTGAATAAGGTTTTCATAGTTTTGATGCAGGTGTGAGTTAACTTATTGGATCACACTCATACTGGAGAGTCATAGAAGAATTAGGTCCCAGCTCTTTGCATTGTTCCTGGCTTGTTGACTTTGGCAGCTGCTTGTCCCTGGGAAGTGTTTGTTCACAGTTCAGCCAAAGTACTGACTTGTGTCTGCAACTCAGGACTCTCTCTGACTGAGAGAATCTATAGCGTAGCCCCCCTTGTGGAAGTGATGGTATAGTCTATACAGCTGGCACAAAGTGTCTGGCTGCCCCTACTGGGCTTCTCCCTCTTGTCAGGGGTCCTTAGCCCACTCAGCTGCTCTTGAGTCAGGCATTGTGGATCCTTGGCCAGTGGGTGTCCTCCCCAGGGTCTTTACCCTTCTCCCACTGGTGTCTCCACCTAATGCATCCTTGGGTCTCTCAGCCAGCTCCCATGATCTGCCTCGCACTCACCTTGGGTTTCTACTTTGCCCTGGGTCCCCAACCAATACTTAACTGAATCTCCTACTAGGCCCCTTTATTCTCTTCTCCTCCACAGGGCTTAGGGTTTCTACCTTTCCCTAGGCTTGGCCTAAAGCCTTGCTCTCCGAGATTGGGCTGATAATCCCAGACCTTTCCTCCCTGAGGTGGGTTAACCACATCTGCTTGCCTGATCGACTTATTTCCTCTCGTGTAGCCACCTATCCCTGAGCTAGGCTCACCAGATGCTGGCAGCATCTCAGAGGTGTTCCTTCCTCCTCATTGCTTCCTAGTGATCCTTACTGCGTCTGGCATGTCTCTTTAGGCTCTCCTGCTGTTAACAGCCCTGCCTGAATCACCAAACTTGCCCACTCCACGACACATGCCTTACCTGGGGTTTTTTGTGGGGGGGTGGGGGGTGGTTTGTGCCTCAGATAGACTTAATGCAGTTACCTCCACACATTAACCTTTCATCACCAGCCTGCCTATAGTATTGGCTCATTTATCTCCCTGTAACCTTGGGGCCTAGTTACTTATATCACTCTCTGGGCTACCAGCTTCATTACCTCCCCGAAACCCTCTCCACAGGCTCCACTGACTAGGGACAGTGTGTTTGGTCTACTTGGGCCTATACCTGAAAGACTTACCCAAGCACACCCTCACAGGAGAATTAAGCAGAAAAGCATGGTTGGTTATAGAAAGAAATTTCAAATCTTTCACATATGGCTGTCGCAGTCTCACTGCTTGTGCCCATCTGATCCTTTCAAAATGTCAACAGTAGGTATGACAGATTGCATGGGTTAAAAAATAATAATTGGGGGCATCACTTCTCACATCCAGAAATTCTGCACTGAATAGTCAATTTGAACCCTAGGAAATAGGCTACTTCTCTAGAACCTACCCACTCAATGAGCACATAGCTGAATCATAGGTAACATAGCCCATTGCAGTGTCAAATCAGGAATGACCCCACTAACTGAGCCAGTCTGCAGGGGAATGAGGGGGCTGGGTGAGCAATGTCTGAGAGAAAGTGAAAGTATTTAATAAGACTGCACAGGAGCAGAAGCCATGACTCCCATGCTTCACCTATTGCATGATTGTCATGCCGATGGCAACAAGAGGCCTTCCAATATGATTTTATGCAATCTTCTTGTGCAAAGCCCACAGAGGTTTGCATAGTAGAGGACCACCAGAACATCTGTAATGTATGACGTGACAGAGAAACAGCCATGTAACAAACAAAGGGCAGTGCTTACCAGACTTGGAGAACTGACCCACACTTCCCACCCCCTCAGGTAGACACAGAGCAAACAGTGCAAATGGGTGGCTATCTTGATCAGCCACAGACAGGCATGTGCGCATGGATACCAGGTGAAATGGTTGTCTTTCTGGACATCTGGGAATGAGCAGATATGCAAAGGGCTGTGTGAGACCCTTGCCCATGTTTCACTTATTGCATGTTTGCCAGGCTGATGGCAACAAGGGGCTTCCAATACAATGTTATGCAATGTGTTCTTCACTTACAAAGTCTTTACAAAAAGAAACAACCATTCGATTTTGTTCTATGGGGCAACTGTTCTATGCTGTATGCCATTTTGGTCACTACGGTAACTATGATAACAGTACTGATTCTAAACTGATTTAGAATTCTACACACCCAACATTCCTGCACACAGTGATACCAGATACAGTACTACATGTATCTAAATTTAGGAAATAAATGCCAGGAAAATTTTTGCTTCTTTTTGTAAAGATCCTGTACAAGCTTTGTCATCAAAGCCCAGAGGGTCACATACTAGAGGATCACCAGAACATTTGTAATGTACGATGTGAAGAATTCCACGCGTGTGATAAGTTCCAGCACAACATGAGAATATATTCATCTTCTGTATATCAAAACTCAGTAAAGTGTTAATAGCAAAAAAACAAAAAAACAACAATAAACCTTTTCACATCACCATTTCACATTATGAGGACCCGTTGACCAGCCTTGGCACAAGCAGCATGCACTCTACTAGCCGCAGTAATGAAGGCAGGCCACTCTGGTGGTGGTTTGACCCAGTGTTCAAACCTGCCCTTCTGGAATGACATGACTTCACTCCAAGTCCACATGACTTATATCCATCTGATATAAACAGGTTAATTAATGGTAACTCTCTTTCCTTTAGATGGATCCAGGCATTCCCACCATTGGTGCACTTCCTCTATATTTGCTCAGTTTATATACTTCTACTGGCTATGCTACACGCCTGAGGAAGGGCCCTGCGTGGTCTGAAAGCTTGCTTATTTCTACCAACAACAGTTGGTTCCATTAAAGTTATCATTCGAACCACTTTGTCTCCCTGAGCCTTTAAAGCAGTCTTTAGCTCAGAACGAGCCCTTCCCCTCCCCTAGAGCGAGAGGTTTACCACGCACCAAGGCAAGGGTATAAGAGGGATGGGGTCATTCCCCTCAGTTTCTTCCAACCGCTACCTATGCTACCTACCTGCTGTTTACATAGGACAAACAGGACAACCCCTATGTAAGAGAATAAATGGACACAAATCTGACATTAAAAAAGGCAGAGAGACAAACACAACATATTCTCAAACAAAATTTGGGACCAACACGGCGACCATACTCCTGTCTCTGGATTAAAAAAGGCAACATTCAGAAACCAGAGGGTGAACACTTCAACCTTCCAGGTCACAGCATTTCTAACCTGAGGGTTTGCATACATAAAGAGCATTCAAAGGACTGCTTGAACACAAACCTTTATTAGAATTCATCACCAAATTTAACTCTGTTTCTATGGTTTGAATCATGACCTTGGTTTTGTGTCAAATTATTTATTTATTTAACTATTTTAAAAACTATTTTATACCCTGCCCCTCCTGCCAAGGTAGCACAGGGCAGCTAACAATTCATAAAAACAACAATATAAAAATACAATAATATAATATAAATATAAATAAATATATCTTAAAACATTATTATGATCCACAGGAGAACGTCAAAAAGATACAAAGCTAAACAAAAATATATTACACAGTACATAAAACAACACACACAGACTCCGATACAGCAGCATACCCTCTAAATCCTGTATTTTCACACACTTTGTTTTCCCCTCACTCCAACACACGGTACAGGCCGTGTACTGATAATCCACCCACTGTCATTCCTCTAAGGCTGCTTGCCCACATTACACAAACTAATGTTAGATAGGAATTAATGTTAGTTTGTGTAACGTAGGCAAAGCAGCCTTCCTCAGACACACACACACCCCAGCCGAGCCCATTGGGGGGAAGTGGGTGGGTGGGTAAGTTACACAACCGCCACCCAGCCCAACCAGAGGGAAGGGGGTGAGCCCACCGGGGGGAGGGAGGAGTTTAAGGAGACTTACCACTGGCAGCAGCAGCCACAGCAGCTTATCTAAATGACATCCGGCCTCCCAGCCCTGGGAGGCCCCATGCGGCGGGCCAGGAAGCAGCTGGCATTATTAACAAAAGAGGATTGGTTTGCAAATGTTGGAGTGTTTTAGGAGTGTTTTAGGAATAATAGTAACAACATTACTTATCTTCCGGGGCCAACATTGTCTATTTTAACCATGCATTGCAATGTGCCGTGATTGCACCAGCCACATTTCTTGCTCCCCAGTCAGCAGTGTCCTTGATCACTTTAAGCTGGAATCTCACCACCATTTGTCCTTCCACAAATAGAGCAGATAATTGTGATTGCCAGGAAAATCCCTGTGACAGTGTATCATGTCAATGCAATGCCCAACACCTCCCCAACTACCCAGTACAGCAGTGCTGGATCAGATGGTCCAGCTCCGAGGGGTGGAAGCCCTAATGACCCCTAATGACACCTCGGAAGAGATGGAGGATGACCTCTATCTCCTATGCTAATGGGCACATGAAAAATCTGGCCACTTGAGGGAGGTGGGCACTAGGGCATGGGCTACAGCCAGAGGCATTCCTTGTCTTGTGAATACTGTGAAAACTGTAATAAAACAATGCTCTGTATGCCAGAGAGTGAAGCAATACTCGCTACAATGAAGACCATTAGGCTATTTGAAAAGGGGTTTAGAACCTTGGAAAGTCTGGCAAGTGGATTACATAGGGCCCCTCTAGTATACACTGGTCCTAGTGAATACCTTTTCGGGATACACCATGGTGAGCCCAAGCAAACGGGCTATGCAGCAGGCTACTCTTAAGGGCCCTGGTCAATTGATGAAAAGGTTTGGGATTCCTGAAGAAATCCAATCTGATAATGGAAGTCATTTCAAGGGACAAGAAGTTCAGAAATGGGCAGATGAGTGGAATGTGCAGTGGACACTCTACATCCCTCACTACCCACAGGCCTCCAGGTTGGTGGAGTGCCACAATGGACTACTGAAACAGCTAATCAGACAGCTTACCCCTACGGGTACTTTGCAGGGGTGGGCTAAGGTGCTGGCAATTAAGGCACCTCATTAGGGAGGTAATAGCCACAGGTGAAGGAAATACATTCTGAATAATGAAAACTGGTGACTCAATACCTATTTGTCTCGACAGAGACAAACTGAGACAAGGAGAGTAATCAATAATAGGATTTTTGCACCTTTGGATGCAGTCATGAACCTTCATGTTAAAGCTGCAGTGCTTTGTTAGAAAATAGCTTTTATATATGATTATAACATTTATGCTTATATTTTGCAGAAAGACTACTGTTCCTTCTGGCCTTACACCAACATGGCTACTTCCTAGTGATGGCTACTGAATTTTTTGAAGGAACTGAAACGCTTATATTAATTTTTGTATGCTGTTAGTAATTAAAGCACTTGATGGTGGTGGAAATTAAATTACCTTGACAGGCTCATGCTCCCATGTATTGGGAGGTTGTAATGCGGCAAACCGAATACCCCGGATTGCTTTAACTCCCACACAACCCTTGTTAATTGGACTCATGAAGGTGACCTGAACTGGGGTATCACTGATCATCTTGATGCCCGACAGCATCTGGAGTGTAAATGGCCTGACCCCCCCTAGGATGCATTCCTTTGTTAAAATGATGTTGTATTGGAGGTCACACAAGGCAGGATGCGTGACTTGGCACAAATATTGATCTGTCATGGAGGTAACGCAGCCAGCATATAAAAAGGCTTACATGTAGTATGATTGGCTACCCAAGGCAACTGCATTTTTTGTTTTAGCATTGTACTTTGTTGTCAGTATATGTTATTAGTTTTTGGTTTAATGTTTTACATGTAGCATCACATACGCAATATGTGGTATCGTTTGGATAAGTGTGAACAAGGACTACAGGCCTCAGTTGGAAGAATATAAGCATCCAGGGATGGAGCATAGTGAAAGATGCAGAAGATCCATTGTACACCGGTGGAGTCAGTTAGTGGGCCTGCTCTTGTTTCTGAAACCATCTTATTTGTCATGAGCTGTATGCATGCCTTTTTGGCAGCTTATGTTGTATTCCATCCCATAATATTTGTTGTACAGCCCATAATACTTGTGCAGAATACCAAGGGTGGCTAGAACTGTAATGTTATGAGAAGCTTTTTTATCAGTAGAGCCGAACCTGGTAGTAAGAGAAAGGTTTCTTAATTGGGAGTTGAATGACTCAGGCCAGGGGGAGGCACATCTGCAATGGTTAATTGTTAGCACATGCACAGTGTTTGCATAGTGGGTTTGCACAGTTGAAATTGCATCAAGACAGAGAAACCGGAAATCCACTTTGGAATTTCACTGCTGGCCACTTCGCAGACGTGCTGAGGGGCTCAACAGAACCTGGGGCCCACCTGGGGATCATCTCGCAGCCGTTGTTGGGGTTCCCCGGCCTGCAGAAAGGGATGTGAGATGTGTCCTTTTATCTTTTATGCTTTGTATTTATCTTTAATAAAATAGCTTTCTTGGCACCACATTCATCTGAATCATCACTGAACTGATCCAAAAGAACAAACAATTTTAAGACACTTGTTCGAGGTTCCCAGTACTGTCAGTACCATAGCCTTGAAAGATGAATCCTTCTCTACAGGCACCACTGTCTTATGAGAAGAGCACTGTTCAGTCGGTGTGGAATGTTTCCATGCCAGCTCTGTTACCGATGATGCCTTTGTCCTGCAAATGGGGTCTGGTGCCGCTTTTGGTACCTTGTTTCTTAGCATGGCTCGGTACCAAGTCCTTACCCCACATCAAATAATTTGTTGTCTTTTTAGAGATTTCAAGACCATGCGAATCAGAAGAATCAGGTGAGTGATGCCTTTTCTTTGTTTTGTGATTAATCTTATCAGCATGCTTTTCCCCCACAGGGACTGCTCAGTCCAGGCTCCTTGGAGAACAGTAATCTCTTTATTTCTGTCAGTGTTCCTGGAGGGAGTATCTCCATCTCTAGATCTCTTGGAGCATTGGGGAAGGTCCCTCATTTTTTCCCATGTCAACCAACATCCTGCTCAGATCAGTGATTTTCAAAGTTTTGCTTGTGAGACTGTTGGAATGTTACTGGAAAATTACGTCGGGATCGATGGTCACCAAAGAACTAATCAGATTTAAAGGGGTGCAACTCAATTTTATTGGATATCACATTAAACGTCTGGACTTAGCAATATTACCAGCTACGAACCCCAGTAACCTAACCTAAGATTTCTTACATGTTCGATGGCCATGGTCAGAGATGGGTGCTGGTTCAGAAGAGGTGGAAGGGGCCCAGGATCTACAACTGAAGAAGGTCTCTGGTCTCTGGATCTCTGAGAGCAATGAAAAGAGGACTTTAAAAAATGGGGGGAAGGGACTGGGGCTTTGGGAGCTTCTTATATAGCCTTTTTCCTGGGCAGGAACAATTTGGTTCTTACTGCCCCCTTCTTTGTGGGTTCATCGTGCAGGGCCCTTCTTTGCATAGGTATGCCGATAATTCAGAATGTTGCAACTGGCTGATCGTTGGTTGGCTTCATCTGCATCTTTATTGATCAGAATATCCTGGTTTCTGCTTCAAGGCAGGGTAGGGCTTATCTGGCTGGATGATGCTGATGGCTCTTCCGTGATAATCTTGACGCCTGGTTGTGTTGTCAATATGGCACCTATTGTTCCTTTACAACAGTTCATCAGGGAGGGTCCCTGTGGTGTTTCTCCTCTTTGCACTGTATGTGACTTCTTTGGCTTGTTTGTGATGAGTTTGCAGGGGTCTCTGCTCGAAATCATGGCCATAGATCTAACTATTTCCTAACAAGGCATAAATATAATCTTGTGACTCCAGACAGCAACAAAGTCATGAAAAGCAACAAATTAATGCATATCGATCAGAGATCATCATTAATTAGATCACTTTATTCTAATACCAACCTCCAGATTCGGATTGATTGGAGGGGTACTCTGAGTATGTCCCAACTACATCTGGGGTTTGACAGGGGTGTTTACTAGCACCCATGTTGTTCAATATTTATGTTAATATACTAATTGAATGACTAAGGGATGGGATTGAATATTTATTTATTTATTTACATTTGTTAGCCGCCCCCTCATGCCTATGGCATCTTGGGGTGGCGTACAATATTATAAAACCCAATATAACAATAAAAAACAACAATAAATCAACCCCCAATTTAAAAACATCACTAAAGAACCAACCCCACCCTCCCCTCCAAAGGCCTAGGTGAACAGCCAAGTCTTACAAACACGTTGAAAGGCCAACAGGTCTGGGGCCAGGCAAGCCTCCACCGGGAGGGAATTCCATAACCGCAGCCCGGCCACCGAGAACACCCTCTCCATTGTGGGCCCCCGTCTTACACGGGGGACCTCCAGAAAGGCACCCCTGGTGGACCGAAGGATTGCTCTGAGGCGCGCAGGGCAAGGCGGTCCACGAGATATGAGGGGCCCAGACCGTGCAGGGCTTTGTAAATCAATACTAACACCTTGAATCTGGCTCGGTACACTATAGGCAGGCAGTGCAGAGTGCGGAGCACCGGTGTTATGTGCTCACGCTGCCCTGTCAGGAGACAGGCCACCACATTCTGCACTAGCTGCAGCTTCCGAACCAGAAACAAGGGAAGCCCCATGTAGAATGCATTGCAGTAGTCTAGCCTCGAGGTGATGAAGGCATGGATGAGAGTGGCCAGATCGGTCCCGGAGAGGTAAGGTCGAAGCCTCTGTACCAGATACAGCTGGCGAAAGGTGGCTTTAGCCACCGCCTCCACCTGCTGATCCAGACGGAGGCCCGAATCCAAAACCACCCCCAGACTCTGAACCTGAAGAGCAACAGGGGGGCCAGCACCTCCCCCGCCCTTCCCAGCACCATTACCCCTGTCTTATCGGGATTGAGCTTTAGTCTGCTCTGCCGCATCCAATCCGTCACGGCCTACAAACGTTGGGAGAGTAACGAGACAGCAGGACCTGGGTCAGTTGAAAACGAGAGGTACAGCTGGGTATCGTCAGCATATTGGTGACATCGCACCCCGAACCCTCTCACGATCTCCCCCAGGGGCTGTATATACACATTAAACAACAGTGGAGACAGAATGGAACCTTGCGGAATGCAGCAGGTCAAGGCCCGGGGGCTAGATGTTTCAGCCCCCAGCACCACTCGCTGGCTTCTACCCGAGAAGACTGAGCGGAACCATCCAAAGACAGTCCTGTTCAGACCCCCCAAATCTCGCAGCCATCTCAACAGCAGCCCATGGTCCATGGTATCAAAAGCAGCCGAGAGATCTAGCAGGATCAAAAAGGTTGAACATCCTGCATCCATCTCCCGGTGGAGATCATCCACCAAGGCCGTCTCAGTACTATAGCCGGGGCGGAACCCAGATTGAAAAGGGTCAAGGAAACCAATGCTGTCCAAATGCGCCTGGAGCTGCAGTGCCACTGCCTGTTCAAGATGGGGCGGTAGCTGGCGAGTGCGTCCACATCCAACAATGGCTTCTTCAGCAGGGGGTGCACCACACCCTCCTTGAGACTGGGCGACAACCTCCCCTGCCAAAGGGACGCATTCACTACCCTCGCCAGCACCGTCCCCAAAGTCTCCCTGGAGGCTTTCACCAACCAGAACAGGCACGGATCTAATTCACAACTTGTGGCTCTAACAGACCCCAGGACTTTCACCGCATCAGCCGGCGTCACTTCCTCAAACTCATCCCAGAAAGATCGACAAGACGGGGCCTCCATAACCTTGTGCCCCTCGCTTACTGCTTCCAATCCAGTGTCACAGTTACTCTGGATCTGAGCAATCTTGTCTGCGAAGTAGGTGACAAACTTCTCACAGTGGGCCTGGGACAAGTCCCTGTCCAGGCGGAGGGAGGCCGGACTGACCAGTCCCCGCACCACCCGGAACAGCTCCGCTGGATGCGACTTTGCAGACGCTATGAGGGCAGCAAAGAACTCCTTCTTTGCTGTCCTCATAGCCTCAACATAGGACCGCAAGTGGGTCATATGGAGAAGTCGATCAGATATATGGCCCGAAGAGTGGGTCATCGAAGAACTGTGATTCTTATGTACGCTAATTATACTGTTTTGCTATCTACCTCACATCATGTTTAGGACTCCTATGGCTTTTAGCTGATTTTGGGGACTTATGCCATCCAGAAGGACTTCTGATAAACTATGGAAAGTCCAAAGTGATGGTATTTGCCCCCTTCTGTAGACAGTATTTGTGGTGGATTCAAGATCATTTATTACAACAGATCAAGTTTTATAAATACCTTGGCATTGTTTTTTCAGCTACAGGCTCATGGAATAGCCACATTAAATATGTAAAATAACTAGCAAAAGCATCTGTGCAGAACTTGATTAGATTTTTTAATACGAATGGAGGTGGTTTAGTATCCCCGCACACAAAGTGTTTGAGGTAAAGACAGCAGCACAGGTTTGCTTTGGAGTCCAGATATGGGAGCATAGCCAGGGCCGGATCGAGGCATGTGCCACCGGTGCCCAAGCACATGGCCCCGCAGAGGGAGGGAGCACTGCCACTGTGGGTTGGAGAGGGAGTCGGGACACAGCCGTTTAAAAAAATGTTTCCCCACGCCCATTGGCAAAGCCTGCTGCCTGGCCGCCTGGCCCGTCTTGTTTTTTTTTCCCCATGGCCCTGCCCCTCCCCTCCCGCGCCTCCTCCTTCTCCAGGCACCCGATGCTGTCTGCCCCGTGGGGAGAGTGAGATCAGGCCAGGCCAGGGCTGCTCAGTGCTCACTTCCTCTACCAGAGGGAGCCAGCCTTTCCTTAGGGAGGGGGAAGGTAGCAAGCTCGCCCCCCCCCCCAGCCCGTTGTCTGCCCCGTGGAAAGAGGGAGAGTGGTGAGACCAGGCAGCCAGGCTGGGGCTGCTCAGTTCTCATTGCCTGCCTCTACCGGAGGGAGCCTTTCCTTAGGGAGGGGGAGGGTAGAATTAAAGCTTTCCCCCCCTGCCCACCACTGTCTGCCCCCAGGCACGGGGACCCCATCCCTCACCTGCCTCTCCCTGCTGTAGTGCTGCAGCAGCAGCAGCTGGGGCAACCGATGGGACTGCTAGATAAAGCTGTTTGTTTACAAACAGCTCCTGCCCACGTGCTGATCAGACGGTTGCTACCTTGTAAAGAAGGTTCTTCGAGATGGCACCAAACATTCTCATAACTGGATTGTGCACACTCACCCTATTCAAATAATAGCCACATGATGGTCTCGAGCTCCTGTAGTATAAAAAGTGCTCTCCCCCCTCAGAATGACAGTTCCTTCCAACCCTTTATAGAAATATAAGGGAAAAATTCCATGCAAAGCTGGATGGGTGGGTGTTGTGAGAATGTTAGGAGCCATCTCAAAGAACCTTATTTACAAGATAGCAACCTTCTGTTCTTCTTCGAGTGGCTCCTCACATGCTATTTTTACATGGCTCCGCTGGGTGGGTGGGGGTCTGTGGGCACGCCAGTGCATGGATGGGGCATGCACACAGCTGCACACGCATCCCCACTCACCCACCACTCATCCACATCCACATAGTAACCACCGTTTCCCCCGGTTGCTCCGTGCATGGGGACGAGTGAGGATGTGTGTTAGGCGGGCGCACACAATTTAAAACGAACGTGCAAGGAAGCTATAAATTTCAGTGCAGCCATACAGTTCCGCTGGCCTTTGGGGCCCTACAGAAAGACTTGGCACATGGCCCCTGAAACCCTTGGGCCAGCCCTGGGCATAGTGCCCACGAATCATTGGAATCAATTCAAAATTTGTGGATGAGGAGGATTTTGAGTGTCCATCCTGGAACCTCGTCAGCAATAATGCAATTGGAGTTGTCTACCAATTCAGTGAATGCTAGGTGTATTAGATTGTTTCTTTCCTATTGGTTAAAAGTTTTGCGCTCCCCCCAGGGTTATTTACTTCAGCATTGTATGAAATAAATACTAGATCTAGATATGCCTAACAAGTTTTTTTTTAGGCACTACACATTCATCTTCTCCCTGGGACCTAACGTGTGGAGTCCCGCGAGGTTCCATCTTATCCCCTCTCCTGTTCAACGTGTACATGCAACCTTTGGGAGAGGTCGTTAGAGGGTTTGGCAATGGTGTCATTAATATGCTGATGACACCCAACTGTACCTCTCTTTTTCAGTTGACCCAGGCCCGGCAGTCTCGGTGCTTACCTGGTGTTTGTCAGCTGTGGGGGATTGGATGAGGGATAGCTGCCTGAACTTGAATCCCAACAAGATGGAGGTGATGCTTGTGGGGTGTGTGTGCCAAGGGAGTGGTGGCCCCTGCCATAGATGCGGTCCATCCTCTGCTGATACCTCAGATCCATAGTCTGGGGGTGCTCTGGACCCCGGCTGGATGTCCACGTGACAGCTGTGGGGGAGGGAGCATTTTGTCAATTACATCTGGTGCGACAGCTTAAGCTGTATGTCTCAGATGCGGACCTGGCCACTATCATCCATGCTTTTATCACCTCAAACAGTAGATTACTGTACTGTGCTCTACGTGGGGCTACCCCTGGTGATGATCAGGAAACTGCAGCTGGTGTAGAATGTGGCGGCCCGTCTCCTTAGGGTGATGGGTCGTTGTGAGCACATTACACCAATGTTCCACTCTCTGCACTGGTTGACAATAGATTTCTGGGTCCAATTCAAGGTGTTGGTTTTGACCTTTAAAGTCCTATATGGCCTGAGCCCCACCTATCTGTAGGATCACCTCACTCCCTGGGTTCTGGATCAACAACTGCAGTTGGCCAGGCGCACCCTCCTTGAGGTCCCCCAGGTTTTCCAAGTGGTGATGATGAGAAGGGCATTCTTGGTGGCCGCACCGCGGCTGCAGAACTCCCTCCCACTGGAGGTCCGCCTGGTTCTGGACCTCCCCTCTTTCCGACGACATTGTAAGACCTGGCTGTTCTGCCAGGCCTTTGGTGAGGGAGACGAGTGATGGGATGGGTTGGGTATGGGGGGATATTTTTGTTTTAGCTTTACTATTGGTTGCTTTTAATGTTTTTATGTATTTTTGTATAGGTTTATATTTTAAAAATTTTGTGAGCCACCCCGAGCTGTGAAGATAGGAGGGGGTGGCAAAGAAATCTAATAAATAATAAATAAATAATAATAATAATAATGATATGGATTCAGAGTACAGTTTTTAATGTATAATATTGTAGTAATTATGTATGTGTGTTTTGTATTTCTTTTCTGTCATGGCTAGATGGCTAGAGCAGTAATAATAAAATGAATGAATGAATGAATGAATGAATGGTATATCAAGTATTAATGGGAAATGACACCATCTGCAGGGAACTTCTGAACAGGCTCAGGCTTAGAATTTGCAGGGCCCAAGGCAAAAATAAAATGCAGGGTCCCAAAGCCCCACCCTCCATAGCCCCCACTTCTTCAACCCTTTCCTGCAGGTCCCTGCTCCCCCACCCTAGTATATGAGGTGTGGAGTTCTGGGGGCAGGGCCCTGCAGGAAGCAGCCACCTTTGGGGCTGAGAGTTGTGGGCAGGGAGAGGGGCCCTACAGAGAAATAGCCCATCCTGGGGCCTTCTCTGACCGCGAGGCCTAGGTCATGGTGAATCCTACTGGCCCTGCTTAAGGCCGGCCCTGCTTCTGAACTAGCAGCTCCTACTTTTTAATATATAAATAAGATAATCGAAGCGGGAGACATGAGGGCAGTGAGAAATAGAACCTTTATCATGGCTGCTCCTAAAGTTCAGCTACACATCCATACTGCTACAGCAGACTACCAAACAGCTATTTAACTTACTGGTCAATATGCAAAATCTTTCTCTAGTGGCTGAACTAAAAAGTTTACCGAGATGTAGCTCAAGTATTGTCACTAGGGATGGACGAACGTGGTTCGGAAGTTCAGAGTTCGGATCAAACTCGACCAGTTCGGTCAACCAAATCGAACTTCCAAACCGAACTCGATTTTAGAACCGAACAGAATTTCTGAACTCGGCTCTGTTCGCCCATCCCTAAAAGATAATATTCCATTTAGTTTAATGGGGTTTGAATTTCCAAACTTTGTTCGGAGTTCGGACCGAACCCGAATAGTTCGGTCGATCGAACTGAACCGAACTGAATTTCCAAACTCGGTTCTGTTCGCCCATCCCTAATTGTCACTGTGAGAAGGAAATCTGTAGGTTAGAGTAGTGCACATCCAGTTTATGTAAGGAGATGTTATATATTTGTGATTGGTTTAATTGCTTTTAAAAACTTTTTTTTTTTATTAAAGAAACAGGACATAGGTTACTGATCCCTTTTAAGACCTTTGGCTAATGTTAACTCATTCTGTTTGGCTTATGTTTCCTGTTAAGATTACTCCCCCCCATCTATTTCTAGGTTTCCTGTCTCAACTCAGTCTGGTATACTCAATCTGGTATCTCAGTTGGAAATTTAGAAGTGAATAGCTCCTAGTCAAATCTGAAAAAGATGAGAGTCCTTCATCCTCGAAAATTGTAATGCAAGTATGACTTTCAAGAATTCTTTTTTCCTCTGTGGGATGAAAGAATAACTATGAGCAGGGCCCCAATTCTTCTGTAATTTTTCCCCAAAAATTCTGCGACCCCCAAATTGAAAATTCTGCGACCCCAAATTGAAAATTCTGTGACCCAACAAAGTTACAAAACAAGTCTAGTAAAATTAAAACTATCAGATGGTGATCCATTTCCTTGTACCAATGAATAAAAAAGTCTGCTTATAATTTTTTCTGTGTATGGGTATTTCAAATATCAGGCACCTCCCCCCCCCAACACATGCCAAAGCAGAGGGCACAGCTCCTAA
>QEPC01003937.1:1718214-1736249 GCA_003113815.1 Sphenodon punctatus
CATTGAAACCAATGAAATAAATCCGGTACCGGCATACCGGATTTAATCCGGGAATCCGGTTTTCGTAGAACCGGTAACCGGTAAATCCGGTAGCCGGTAATGGGCCCGGGGTCCCACCACTACTGTTTCTGTACTTTTGCAAAGCCCCTGATCCTGTTTTGGACTGCAAATGGAACTTGAACACTCCCAAGTTGCCGTGTTCTGCCTAGTCAATGCCATCTATCGGGCAGTCTCGCTGCTACACCATTAAACTGCTATGTTAATAAAGTTTTTCCAGCTATTCCTGCCCAAATACAAGCATACTTTCAGCCCCACAATCTATGCGCTGATGGAACCCATGAAGCAGACATCGTGAACACCTGTGTACCTGTTGTTAAGTATGACATTTGGGGGGAGGAGGTTGTAAATGTCACACTTAAATAGGAAAATGTTATGCAATGTACCATCAATGTTAAAAATGTATGGATTTCTAGGGCATACACATTAGGTATGCAGGAGGATATTGTGTGGGAAAAATTAAAATTTCCTGGGGAATTAACTATTTTCAAAAATAATACACAGATCCAGTCTCCATGGGACCCAGCTTTCTGCATTCTAAACCCAGGGTATAGATGCAGAAGCAGCTTTGCAATCCCAAGAGAGGATTATGTAAATGCATATGTTATCTGGACTGGACTACCCAGCCACACCCACATAATACCTCATCCATACAAACCCAGTGGGACAAATGTGTACACATAAGGGATGGGTATATCCAGTTTGTAAATTTGACCATCAAAATGGCAGCATATAACATTAGTAGAAGACAATTACAGTGCGCACCGTATGTTGAGCCACTCTTTGAAACCTGGTTGCAATCCTTTCAATACTTAAAAACAGAGGGGGGGAAACAAAATTCTGCCAGTCAATCCAGACATACCAGAGATGTGTCAGGTTGGATAGGCACGGGGGGAGCTGTATTAAATAGCATAGATATTGAAACAATGACCAACAAATTGCGAAGTGCAGGAGGATTATTGAGTTCACTACGCCAGTCCCTAACTAACAGCAATCAAGTTCTTCAGGAGGGACTCAAACATTTGGTTCTCACTTTGCCTGATTCGTACAGATTAATGAAGCAGCAAATTGTGGCAACAGATAATGCTATTGTGGCATTGGCTAACACAACCAGGATGGCTATTCAGTGCACACAATGGCAAGAAAGAGCATTGAGTGTACTGGATGACATAATTGGAAGTTTAGAATCAGGAAAGATGCATAGACACCTGTGGTCAATTTCTGCCATTAGAGAAAACATTGACCCTGGCTGGACCAAGGTCCTGGCCCACCATATCGCATACTTACCAACTGGGCTAACCTTACACATTCAGGTAGCCACCCCAAAGGGAAGAGACTCATCAGCATGTGCAGTTCAGGCATACCCCTGGGTTGCAGGCAGATGCATAGCCCCTTTTATTCAAATGCTATAACCACACGGAAGTCAGTCATGGTAGTACTGTCCTTCCTCTTTCAGAGGGGCGTTATTAGGATTAATGTAATAATGATTACTAAAAATTTTGCACACCTTAACCAGAATCCCCAAGCCATTTATTCCAGAGTACTCCACTTGGGTTCAATAGGACTACTCTGTGAATAAGCGATCTGAGGACTGGCACCAATAAGTGCTAACAGCACCAACGCTAGCACATGTGAGATGGGCAGGGTGGGGTGGGTTAGGGGAAGGGGGTTGGTTTTGTTGCCCTTTTAGTATATTTTTTTGTATTTTAATGGATTTTTAATTGTATATTAGGTGTATTATGTGATTATTTTATTATTATTGTCGATTGTTGTCAGCTGCCCCAAGTTGCTCTGTGACCAGGAGGGTACCGGGTAGAAGGATATTGAAATAAATAAACAAATAAATACAGGTGTCAGTCTTACATGGGACTTGTCTCTGGTTACGAACTGTTCAGTGCTAGGTAGGTTGCTGGTGCTATATAATAAATAATGACAATAACTGTGGAGATGCTATCAAGGTCTCTTTGTAACCCAAAGCTCTACGGTCTCGAGTCTCACGGACAAGTGACATCACACTCATGTATTTGTATATTTTGGTAACAGTAAGATAATTCTGCTTCCTGTTTCCCTCTAGATTTTCAGATGGTTCCTGTTTATTTTAATTTGAAACAAAGGAAGACAAAGGGTGCTTTCACATAGACAGCACCCATGGCTCTGCTCCAACATATGTACCTCGGCAGCCCATCCATCTAGAGAACATCCAAGAGCACCCTCAGTGGAGCGGGCCACTGGCTGGAGGCGAAGCTGCAGTATATCTAATCGCAGATGGCTGCTGCAGCTCCACTACCAGCTGGGAGTGGCCCCGGGTAACTCAACAGAGCGGCGAGTGGCAGCCTAGAAAGTTGGCTGATCCACCTGCAGCTCTATGCCATGGGGAATGAGGGCGGTATTTATTTTATTTATTTATTTATTTGGTAGATTTTTATACCGCCCCATCCTGCACAGCAGCTCGGGGCGGTTTACAAAATAAAATCCATTTAAAACATTTAAAATACAATTATAAAACATATCAATAAAACAGGGTGGTATAAAAATAAATATACAGGTGGGGGATTAAAAACCCCCCCCCCCTCCCTCCCAAAGGCCTGGGCAAACAGCCAGGTCTTACAGTTCCGCCGAAATGTCAAAAGGCTTGGGGCCAGGCGAGCTTCCTCCGGAAGGGAGTTCCACAGCCGCGGCCCTACCACCGAGAATGCCCGCTCCATCGTGGCCCCCCGCTTAACACGGGGGACCTCCAGGAGGGCACCCCCGGCAGACCGCAGGAGTCGTTCCGGGGCGCGAAGGGCGAGGCGGTCCCTAAGGTAAGAGGGGCCAAGGCCGTATAGGGCTTTATAGATCATTACTAGGACCTTGAACTTGGCCCGGCACACTATCGGCAGCCAGTGCAGCGCTCGGAGCACCGGTGTAATGTGCTCCCGGCGACCCGTCCCCGTAAGAAGACGGGCCGCCGCATTCTGCACCAGCTGCAGCCTCCGGGCCAAGAACAAGGGAAGCCCCACGTAGAGCGCGTTACAGTAGTCGAGCCGCGAGGTGACGAAGGCATGGATGAGGGAGGCCAGGTCCGGGCCAGAGACATACGGACGCAGCCTACGTACCAGATAAAGCTGGCGGAAGGCAGCCTTAGCGACTGCCTCCACCTGCTGCTCCAGCCGCAGGCCTGCGTCCAATATGACCCCCAGACTCCGGACCTGCTGAGCTACAGGGGGGCAAACCCCCCCAATCAGGGGGGCCACCACCCCCTTCGCCCTCCCCACCACCATGACCTCCGTCTTATCTGGGTTGAGCTTCAGTCTGCTCCGTCGCATCCAATCCGCCACGGCCTCCAAACATTGGGATAGCACCGAGACAGCAGGGTCTGGGTCGGTATGCAGGTGGACTGCAGGCCATGGCAACTGCTTAGTCTGTATAAACCCAGTACAGGTTTGGATCCATGCAGGGGACATGGGGCTGCCCACCCCTAGAGCAGGCCCAGGGATAGCCACCCCCGGATCCATCTAAAGACACCCTGTTAAGGAAATGACATGGAATTATTATGCTTTCAGAACTGGTCTTAACTGGCACCTGCCTCCTTCATGGAGAGTAACATTGCTCCTTACCTTCTAGTTTTAGGACAAAGTGGTGGTGCTAAAACGAGGGAAACCTATTTCTTTTTGAGTTTACTATCTGTGTAGGTCCACAAAAGCACCCATGATTGTGTTCCTTTCTATCAAGTGTGAATCTTTGGTACCCACGCCATTGAAACTTTTTTCAGCCAGCTTATCTTTTGGTCATAACTACTTTTGAAAAATCACTGCCTGTGAACATGGACCTACAGCCATTTTTCACATACACTAAGTAGTTAATTATCCAAACTGCCATTTTTATATACAAACAGCTACTTGTGTAGGTGCAGAAACAGACTCTGGGGGCTGCCAGATGTCTCAGTATAATTACCCATGAGCATGTCATTGCAAACATTTGAGGGGGAGTGAGATCCCACTACTACCAGAAGGAAAAGTCAGAAGGAGCTGCTTGCCCATCACTAGTTTATCCACCAAGCTACACAGTAGCCTTCCTATACAGTTGCTCATGGTTGTCTTCATTGTAACAGTTTTCCTTTATAAACTTCCCATCATCTAGCTCAGGGATGGGGGACCTTTTCCCTCCCAGGGCCACTCTGAAAATTAGTACAAGCTCCAAGGGCCACATAGAGCTATCCAAATCCCCTCCCTCCCTCAGCCCCAAGAGAGTGTCAAGCTCAGCCTTTATAGCTGCCATGCTCTGCTGACCAGGCCCTCCTCTTAATTGGTCCCAGTCGGCGGCAATTAATAGCCAGTAAGGTGGCTGGAATACTGACATGGAAATGGAAAAGATTATACCTCTGATCCTTAAAGTGGCAGTACCATTCTCAAGTCACAGAGTCTGGAACTGAAATGGAGAAGCAGAACGTTCTGTGTGTGAAGCTTGTTCTGCTGATATTTTCAAACCTAGCGCTGTTCCCTTTCTCTTTAAAGTTATCTTTTTTAAAAGCTTTTTTTCTTATTACTTCCCCCCCCTTTCCCTGCAACGTGGGTGTGGCTCACCTGTTTGAGACATCTGATTTTTTTTTTTACTACATCTCAGCCATTTTTAAATTCAATTTGGCTGAAATTCAGATAGCTTCAACCTTTTACCTTACCTCCATGCCAAATATTGTAATGATAGTGTATAATCATCTCAATTTCATAAACAATAGTGTGTGCAGGCTTTATAATGGAGTGTTAAGAGATGCCTTAACTATAGAGTGGCACCTGTTGATCAATAATAGGATTGTTCTGTTATTTCAGGCATCGGTTTGCTCTGGTTGGTCCCAGTCTCTACTTGTAACAGATTTTTTATAGATTCTCTTTCTTGCTGCTGTTTTTTGTCTTCTGTACACGTAGTTTGGGTATAGTTAATGCTTCATTGGAGCTGGACTAGATGATCCTGAAGGTCCCTTCCTGGTCTGTAACTCGAATATCTTTCATCTTCTTTCCTACCTTATTTATATACTTTTTATGCTTTAGGGCTAAAGCATTAACTGACTGATCATTATGATTAATGTACCGAGTGCAGATCAAAGCATCTGTGCTGATTAAAAAGTGTGCCACCATCAGAAACTGAGAGGAGACGGGGCTTTCTGTGCACAAGGAATTAAAAGCCTTTTATACTAATTTATGTAATTTTATACTAATTTATGCAGATTTGTGGGGTAGAGGGTGGGGTCAGAAGTAGGCGGGGCCAACCCAACCATTAAGCCAGTGGTGTAGCTTAACCCAGCAGCAAGGAGTTCCCAGAGTTAAAATTGGCAGGAGATTATATTAGTTAACTGTGAACTCCTTGCTACTGCATGAAACCCTGCCACTGCGGGATAAAGAGTCCTTTTACTTAAGTCCCATCCAAGCTCTCTCCCCCACTACTCCCATTTCTCCCTAACAGTGTGAAAAAATAGAGCCAAGGTTCACTGTGAGAAGAAACTGATGTTTTTAGTCTCATCAATCTGGTAATTACCAGCGATTCCCTACCATTTCAGCCAACTTTTATCTTTCTATTTGTCTTTTGTTTCCATTTTTATGGGGAATAGCACCAAAGTCAACCTTAGAAACCTTTGAACAACATTGCACATAAGAACATTGGGGATAACACATCCAGATCACCCTGTAAACCCTTTGAACAAGTTTGCACATAGTATTGGGGGTAACACACCCACATCACTCTGAGAAGCCTTTGAACAACAGTGCACATAGGAACATTAGGGATAACACACCAGGTCACCCTGTAAACCCTTTGAACAAGTTTGCACATAGTATTGGGGGTAACACACCCACATCACTCTGAGAAGCCTTTGAACAACACTGCATAAAATAATATTGGGGATAACACACCCATGTCATCCTTAGAAACCTTTGAACAGTGCATCTAAGAACATTGAGGGTAACACACCCACATCACTCTGAGAAGCCTTTGAAGGGGTTTGCTGGGAGGGAGCTGTGGGGGGGGGGTTGCTGGGAGAGGGGGGGAGCCAGGAGGTTTCTGGGAGAGGAGGAGTTGAGAGGGGGGAACTGGGGGGAACCAGGGAATTGCTGGAACAGGGGGGGAGCCAGGGGGATTGCTAGGAGAGGGGGGGAGATCATCCGGCAGTAGGTACGTGGACTTGGGCTTCTTCTCACTAGCCCACGTGCCACACCGCCTAACCCCCGCTGGGACTCCCTCAAACGAGTCAAGCAACCTCAACGAACTGATGCTGCCAGCTGTAGTGCTGGCTGCCGCACAACAAAAAGCCAGCCTGCAACACAGCAACACCTGGAGAAGCGGCCAGTGACGGGTGGAGTGGGGGTGGTAATTCCTCCATCCCATCTGTTGCAGCAGGAGCTCTTCAGTGTCCTTTTTAAATCAGCCGCCCTGTTGCTGGCCACCGCCGCTTGCCTTTTTGGTTTTTCCCCTCCCTTTTTTTTCATTTAAAGGGAGACCACAAACAATGCATGCATCAAAATGTTTTTTCTTCTATTTTTTCAACAAAACAAAAAAACACCACTGTATAAATAAATACTAGTCACGCACCTTCAATGACATTACAACATTACAGAAGCCATTCCATCATCACATAATACATGGGGAGAGGAAGCTACAATTGTAACACAAGTTTGGGTCGCCAACCGGAAGGGTTTGCTACACAGACTCCGATTGAACAGCATAGGCACTGTTCAATGAAAATTTGCAACTCCCTTAACAATCTATAACATCAAGGCCAGGAAGGCCTGATCTGCTTGTCGAGTCCAGTGAAAACGAACCCCCTTCTTAAGCAATGCCGTCAATGGGGTAGTCAGAGCAGGGAAATGGCTGATAAAATGCCTGCAAAAGTTGGCAAAGCCCAGGAACTGCTGAAGCCCCCTGACGGTAGTTGGGGGTTCCCACTGTAGTTCTGCTTTGCACCTTGTGGGGATCCATGCTTTCCCTGCAGTGAGGGGATGGGAAATTAAACTAAAACTGGCAGCAAGGGAGTCACTGGCTCCTGTGGGTAGTAGCTACTCTGCTCCTCCTTTGTTGCTGCCCCAGCCTTGAGTCCCCATGTCCCACAGAGGGTGAGAGGAGGCAAGAAGCAACCACAAGAAAGATCAAAGTGGCAGTGAGCCAGCCTGCATGCAGCAGTGGGGGCAGCATGGAGCTGGATCAGAAGAGGCAAAAGTAGGGTTACTAGGTTTTTAAAACCACAAAGAGGGATGCCCCATGTGCTGCCCCTATTTGCATAAATGTATACATTTGCATAATGATGTATAAATTAACACAAATCAATTACTCACACAGAACCACAGCCCCATCACAAGGCCACTACCACTCATGCTCCCTTGTCTCTTCCAAACTGACACACAACACACTCCTGGTCTTTCCACATCCTCCCAACACACGCCATTCTCTCCCAGGGTGGTGGGTAGCATGTGACCCTCTATCCCACAGGAAGGTGACCAGATACATATTTTCCATAAATCAACATAGATGTTAAAAATAGCCCAGTGCCTAACTTTGAGGACAGGCTGTGGAAAATATGATGGTTGTAACTGTTTTTTTTACCCCAAAAGGGGCCCAAATATGAAGTGAAGTAAAGCACCCATCAACTACTTTCATGAGCCAGACCTAAACCATTGTGCTTCATACTTCCCATTTGATAACATGAGCAACTGCTGAATTTCTACTAGGCACCTGTGGGGCTTCTCTCATGACTGAGTTCACAGGTAGCCTAGAAACTGATAGCCCAGTAGAGGGAGGGGGTGTTATGCAGGGACAGTGATGTGGCAAAGACAGCAGGAATTGAGTTTGCTCTGAGGCACAGATGATGATATCCCCACCCCCATCCCCAAGGTGGGGGAAAAAAAATAATCTGATGGTGGGCTGATACCCAACAGCAGCTGAGCTAGCCCATGACTAGAGTGAGAGAGTGTCAAGCAGAGGTGGCCAGACTCTAGTGCACACCATCACTTGATCTAGATATCAGACTCAGATGATCTACCTGGGTCCTTCCTGTTGGCTCCAAGGTTCTGGCCAGGATCCCTCCTGCTCTTTCATTGCTCTAGGGCACCTCAGCAACTGGTCTCAGGAGTGTAGAGGAGGACTCCCCTAAGTTAGGGTGCTTTTAGACAAGCAGCTCCCCACCCACCATCCACTCACTATACATGGTGCACGGCTGTTGGGGTGCCCTATGGGTACCCTGCAACATGTATAATGGGTGGGCAGTGCTTGTCTAAAAGTGCTCATAGAGAACCTTCCCCATTGGACTGAAGGAGCTGTTCTTCCCAAAAGCACTCCCTGGTGCACCAGTTCCACTCTCTGCTCCAGAGGTGCTCTCTGAGGCTGGTTCCCCTAACCACACAGTGATATACTGGAAAGACTAGCTTGGGATCTACTAGTAGATCATGATATACTTCTTGGCCACCCCTGGTGTAAAGCATGGGGGTAACTGAGACCCCTTTACTCCAATTCTGGATTAACTCCATTGAACAAATCTGTAGACTGAGACTCCAGTCCCAATTGAGGCCTCTAAGCACTAATGTAATATAAAAGAACAAACATAGCAATTTAAAAAAAACAAACCCTTTATTCTACCAATATAAAATAGATAAGTACAATTTAATGTCATTTAAACAAGCAACTATTAAATACCAATTTTATAAACAACAAATAAGGATTAAAATAACAATGAAAAACCAATGAAATAGCAATCAGTACAATTAACAATTATTAATTTGTAAATAAATACCAATTGTTAACAGCTAGGTGTTACATAATAATTATACAGCAATATATCAAGTAACAATGAAATAATTATTAAATTAGAATCAGTAAATAATGTTTATCAACCAAATACAGCTGTTGCTATGAGGCTGGTTGAAACTAGAGGAAACTGCAGGGAGGGAGGAAACAGAGGGAGGGAGTGGGTCTGCTGAGCCCCCTAGGTGCTGTGCACTTTCTTGCTGATCCTGTCTCTTGAGCTTTCAAAGATGCAAAACTTTCTAATGAGCGGATCTGGAAGCAGCCATGTCTGGTTGAAAGAGGGCAGAAGAAAGGGAGTGTGAGAGTCTGTTTGGTGCGCGAGCACACCAGCATAGGAGCCCTGTTACAGCCCCTGCCACAGCCTGACAGATGTGACTAGCTGTGGATTGGAAAAGGCCAGCCTATGGCTGGACGTTGCTCAAAGCTATAAGACGCTGGGTTGGGACCCTTTCCTGGACGGTGAGATGACATCCTAGATTAATGGTGAGTCGACAGCTGTGCCAGATGTTGGGTCTTCGGCACCAGTGTTGGGTACTGTTTCAATACTCTTGCAGGATGGATGGAAGGCATCGCTGCAGAGCGGAGGGCCCCTGCATGATGGAAAGTCGACACCTCTGAAGCATGGAGGCATGACTCAACTCCAGGATGCTGTTCCGGCACTCTTGCTGGATGCCCCTGCTGGTTCAGCATCCATGATGAATGGAGGTTTAGCAGCCCTGGTGGATGGAAGTTCAATGCTACTCCAGGATGCTGTTTCAGCACCTCTATTGGATTCTGTTTCACCACCCCTTCTGTATGGAGGTTCTAAGCCCCTGCTGTTCACTGGATCAGTAAGCTGGGTCTCCACCTCTGCTGAAGACTGGGTCAGCACTTCAGCTGGTTGAAGAGTTTTAACTCCTCCTGGGCAGAGGGATGGTATCACTGCTGGACAGACGGCCAACACCCTTGCTGGCTCCTGGCTCCACATCAGCAGTGAACACTTGATTCGAATCACAACTGGACGCTGGATCAGCATCAGCAGTGGATATAGACCCAGGCTTGTCACCCCTGCTGGATGCTTGGTCATCACTGCTGAAGGACAGGCTTGTCACCCCTGTTGGATGCTTGGTCATCACTGCTGAAGGACAGAAGGTTGTATCTGCTGCAGGATGCTGGGGATGGCAGCCCTGCTGAAGGATGGAGGCTCAGCATCTCTGAAGGGTGGTGAGCTGGCACCATTGGTGACTGCTTAGTCAGCACCCCTGCTGAATGCTTGGTGGGCACATCTTCTAAAATGACAGTTGGCATACCTGCTGTACTCTGGGTAAGCCCTCGTGGTTCATGCAGGGTCAGCACAGCTGCTGAAAGCTTGGTCAGCACCCTTGGTGGATGCTGGGTTGGCTCCCTTGGTGGATATAGACTCGGCACATCTACTCAATGCTCAGTTGATACCCCTGAAGTATGGGAGGTCAGCACCATTGGTGGAAGGAGAGTTGGCAGCCCCTCTGGATGGAGGGTCATCACTCTTGGTGGACAGACAGTTGGCACATCTGGTGGAGAGAGCGTCAGCTCCTCTGGTGGATGCTTAGTAAACTCCTCTGTTGGATGCTGGGTCAGCTCACCTAGTAGACAAAGCCAGCTCGCCTCGCCTGGTGGATGTAGTGTCAGCACACCTGGTGGATATAGGGTCGGCTCCTGTACTTGACACAGGGTTGGCTCCTCTGCTGGGCAGAGTGTCAGCACCCCTGGTGGATGAAGAGGTGGCACCCCCTGGTGGATGGAGGGTTGACAGAGCTTCTGAATACTTATTTAGCAGTCCTTGTGGACGGATGGTCAGCACGTCTGCTGAATGCTCAGTCAGCATCAATTCTGGAAAGAGTGTCAGCACCCCTGATGTATGCTGGGTCGGCATGCCTGATGAACAGAAGGTTGACACATCTAGTGGACGTAGAGTTGGCAGCCCTGGTGGAAGCTGGATCAGCTCCCCTGATGGAAAGAGGGTCAGTACCTCCAGTGGGCCAATGGTCAGCACCACTTCTGGATGGAGGGTCACCACGCTTGCTCCAAGGTGGATCTTGGGGAATTTTGATGCGTTTGGCTGCTCCTCTGACTCTAGCTCTACATTGTTGATCTTTCTTTTTCTCTTCATCTCTGGCACTTTAGCATCTTCCTTGGATTTTTCCACATCTTGCCCTTTGGTTTTTGATGTCCCAGACTCCAGGCTACTTGGAACTTTCTGATGTTCTGCAGGCCTTGAAACAGCTGCTGGGTCCTTTGCTGTAGCTGCAGCTTCACCTTCCTTAGTTTTAGTTATCCTCTTATTGCTGGGCTTCTTCTTCTTCTGAGGAACCACTTTTAATCATTTGTATCGGGACACAGTTTTCACCTCACCAGCTTGATGAGCAGGTTGTTGTTGAAGTGAGGAGTCCACCCCTAAAAGAAGAAAATTAAGGGGAGTCAATGTGTGACTGAACTGTCTTTAGCCTGAGTTATCCTTTCCCGCTTTAAAACCAGTCTTAAACCTGATTCAGGGTCCAGGATTCCTAGCTCAGTGTACATGATGTCAATTTCTTGGTGGATCCAAAGATGTTACTTTTAACATGAAAGCGAATAAACTACAGGAACTGAAATAACCCAGCTGGAATGACTGGAGGCCAAATTCTCAGGATATGGAAAAGAACACTTACTAAATTAGAAAAAAATGTGTGGAACAAAGAGAGAGATGGGTTGGGGGTGCTTAAGGTGTAATATGCTCAGGATGGGGGCAGGAAGGAGAGGAACCAGATCACGCATCTATGCCATGCATCCATTCCCTATCCTTGAGGGCTTTAACCACATCTTGGCTTGCGAAGGTTTCTTTTTCTAACACTTATTGTTGCATGGTTTCCGACTCATTGTTACAGGCCGAAAGGGCACTTGAAGAAGGACTTGCTAAAGATTCAAAAACTAATAAACTCTTTTTCAAGTACATCAGAAGCAGGAAGCCTGCTATAGGCCCTTTTCACACAGACACTCTAACACGGATTACCTGGACAAAAAAACTTCAGTTTAAGAAGCTTATTAAGGTGGCATTACAAATTTTACTCAAACGTTAACATGACAGTATATTGCATGTTAAGGTAACTTTATTAAATATCCGACCAATCTCTAAAAAAAATTTCTTATTCATTAATTTTAAAAAATGGCAACTGAAATTAAGTTGCATATGTGTGGTATGGTGATTGAACAATAGTTATACATGATAAGGAATGTGTACAGTTTAATTTCAGTTAAATCATAATTTTTTAATTAATGAATAAGAAAAATGTATAGATTGATCTGATATTTAACAAAGTTGCCTTAACATACAATTTTCTGTCATGTTAACAAACGTTTGAGTATAATTTGTAATGCCGCCTTAACAAACTTCTTAAACCGAAGGTTTTTTGACTAAGTAATTTGTGCAGGTGCACACAGGTGCTCACCCATCCCTGCACATCCCCCACATGGAGCAACCTGTTTTTTCACAGGTTTCTCTGTGCAGGGGTGATGGGTAGAGGTGTGTGTTACACAGGAATGCACAAGTGACTGCTTTTCCACCCATGCCACTTCTTGCATGCACCTCATGTAAAAGGTCACACACTTATTCACACACATGCTCTCACCTCTCTCACACACACACACACACACACACACACACACTTATTCTAACTGATCACACACACAATCATTCAGACACAGTACACACATGCTTTCACCTCACACACTCATTCAAATTGATCAGTCATGCACACTAGACCAGGGGCGTAGCTAGGGTGCAATGGGCCCCAAGAAGTCAAGATGGGCCCCCCTCTTTGTGTCCCGCGGGCGGGCCTGGGGGTGCTGCCCGGCTTGGCGGGCCTGGGGGCACTGCTATCAAACACACAAGACACCCAAAATGCAGTCAGCACATTATGCCATGAAAATAGACATTATATATAACCAGTTCAGTTGTGCCACCATAATCAATCAATTCATGCTGCCCCCACCCCATAACCTGCCTGAGAGAGTCACCTGCCTTCCATTTGCCTGGACCAGCTGCGCTGCTTGTGTTGCTGCTGCTGCCGCTGGGGACCATGGAAGTCAGCACACCTGGGCTGGGTGCCCTGGCGTGACCCTGTGACCCACACCCGGAAGATGCCTGGGGGGGCACAAAGGGAGCCACTGGTGGCGGAGCGGAGAGGAGACTCACCTGCCTTCCATCTGCTGGGACCCACTGTGCTGCTTGTGTTGCTGCTGCTGCCGCTGGCTCAGCTTGCTGCCCCGGTTCCCCGCTGATTCCACCTGCGGGGAGAGAAAACAGCAAGTCAGAATTGGGGGTGGGGGGCCACGGAAGTCAGCACACCTGGGCTGGGTGCCCTGGTGTGACCCCGTGACCCGCACCTGGAAGCTGCACGGGGGGCACAAAGGGATCCGCCTGCGGAAGGCCGTGAGCCAAAGGGCCGTGGCCCTTAGGGGCCCTTCAGGGACTGCAGGGGACTAAGGTGGGGGTGATGCTGGTTGGGTGAGTTGTAAAGTGTTTTTTAATAAAGGTAGTAGGGGTTTTGGGTAGGGGGAAGGAGAGAGTGGGTAGGGTGATTGCAAATGGGGTTCGTAGGGGTTATAAAGGGGGAGGGGGTCTATCCCTCAGCACTAACCCCTGGTGGCAGCAGGAGGTGGAGCTGGGGCGGGGATTATTGTCATATGGTAGATGCGGGGGGGACATTTGGGTTAAGGGAAAGCTGGGTTAGGGAGAGGGATGCAAGGGGAATGGGTATGGGGAGGAGAGGCATTCCCCCATGGTGAGAGGATGGGGGTTGGTCCCTGGGGTGGGTGGGTAGAGCTTTCCCGTGAGAGGGGGAAGCTGGTGTGTGTGTGGGGGGGAAGGTTTCTGGAGGAAGGAGATGGGGACCTCTGAGGGTTCTGGGGGAACGGCTGATGGGAGGGGGGCAGGTGGGTGTGGATGGGGGAGGAGCTGGCCATAGGGGTCGTCATGGGCCACAGATGGTATGGTTTGGGGGGGTGCAGTGCTCGGGTTCCCAGGGGACCAAGGTCCCTTATGAAGGTGAAAAGAGCCTGCCCTCCACCGGAGAGTACTGGGGAGCGGAACCCAGGGTCCGCCAGTGGGGGACTGATGCTGTTAAATGCAAGGTCTGTGGTCAACAAGGCCCCGGTAATCCGGGATTTGATTCTGGATGGAGGAGCGGACCTTGCATGTATAACGGAGACCTGGCTGGATGAGGAGGCGGGGTCGATCCTGGCTGATCTTGTTCTAGTTGGGTATGCCATGCAGCATCAGCCTCGTACTGGGGAAGTGGTGTAGCTATGATTTTTAAAGAGACATGGTCAGTTAGGAGGTATCCAGTTTGAGATATTGCCGGGATTGAGGCCCTCCATGTGGTGTTCGATTTGTCTGGGGGCAATTTGGGGGTGCTGCTGGTGTACCGGGCCCCTTCCTGCCCAGCGGCATCCCTGGCCACTCTAGCAGAGCTGCTCTTGGTGGTGACGTTAAACTTCGCTAGGACTTTGGTCCTGGGGGACTTTAACGCCCATGCCAATCTTGCAGGAGTGGATAGAGAGTTCATGTCCGCCATGGCAACCATAGACTTGTCCCAGGTTGTCAACTGCCCGACTCACGTGGGGGAGGCAGATCCTTGATCTGGTGTTCTGTTCTGGCCTTGAGACAGGTGATCCGGTAGTGGGGAATTTGAAAGTCATGCCCTTGTCATGGACGGATCATTATCTCCTTCAGACCAGTTTCTTAGTGCACCACCTCCAGAAGGGGATGGGACCAGTTAGATTGGCCCACCCTTGGAGGCTGATGGAACCTCAGTGGTTCCAGGAGGCCTTGGGGGATTTAACCCTGGCTTCTGACGGCTGCTCTGTCGATTTAACTCGTTCAGGCATGGAACATCTTGCTCGGGGAGGCTATTGATAGGGTGGCTCCAAGACGTCCCTGCCTCTGCCTCGTCACCACAGGGCCCCTTGGTTTACTGAGGGGCTGCAGTGTATGAAACAGGAAGGTAGGTGATGCTGGCGTCAGACTCATACTGAAGCTGAGCGACAATGTGACTTCTTTCCAGTTCCATAATTGGTCCCATGAATCCAGTCCCTATGCTCAAGCACTGAAAGAGCAAGCTCAGGAGGAGGGATTGGTGATGGGGGGTATGCACTAAAGGATAGAGAATGACATATATCTATGATATCAACCCTCCCTTTCCCCATCTTCTGCACAAATCGTAAGTGCTCCATCCCCCAACTCCTCGCTGACCTGCAGAATTTGTACTAATTTTCAAAGTGGCCCATGAGAGAAATGTTTCCTCACCCTGGTCTAAGCCCCAATTTCTGGTTTCCCACCTAGCCCAAGCAGATCTACTGGAGAGGATACTGAAAGCTTCACTCGGGTGCATTGTTTGCAGGTGGAACTCATAAAGAAGTAGTCTAAGGCCAGCACCAGTGTTCTTTGGAGTCAATGGGACTAGGTCCATGGACTCCATCATTTTTGGCTTTTTCCTTTTAACGAATCCACATGGTAACCTGTTAGAAGTACCAGATTCCTCACCCCAGACAGGAAATCTTTGGTGCGACTTACAATGGCTTTAAACTGATGGATGACAGCTCCAGGGATGGCTGCACAAACCCGCTTCACTGCCAGGCTGGTCGGTCCATCAGAAGGCGGCATGCCAGATGTTGAAACATCCCAGAGCGCCATCAGTGGAGCGGGCTGGCCAAAGCCAGGGGGCCGGCCTGGAGTGGAGCTGCTGTCCACTCTGCTTGGCGGACCCACGCTGCAGCTCCACTCCCACCTGGTGTCGTAAAGCTGTGGATGCTGGCCTACAGCATCTGCCTGCAACTCTATGGTGGGGGGTGGGCGCTGAGCAAGTGGACCATGGCAGAGGAACCAGCTGGTTCCATCTAAAGCTGACCCAAGCAAGGCTGGATGTGGGTGAATGTGGGGGTGCACCCCTGGAGTAGCTCCACCTAAAAATACCCAAAGGGGCATCCTGTCTGGTAATACAATTGTTTTCTTCCATATCCCAAGATATGGACTCCACATATTCTATCTGGGTAGCAAGTCCTCCTTACTTCAGTTCCTCTAGTTTATTTGTTTGCTTGTTAAAGGTAAACTCTTTGGCTCCACTAACAAATTGACTCATGTCCACTGAACTGGGAATCCTGTCCCCTAATTCAGATTTAAAGCTGGTTGAAAAGTGGGGTAGGATAATCCAGATTAAACATGGTTCAGACTGACTCTTCTTCATTATTTTCTTTTAGTGGGGGAACCCTCTGTTCAGTCACAAGCACAGCACAGCTTCAGCGTTAAAGACCCTGCTCAGCAAGCCAGTAGCGGGAGTTTAGTCAACACAAACTATGTTGGCCATTTGCGGGCCTACGTTGAGGCTGCAAGGGTGGCAAAGAAAGAATTCTTTGCCACCCTCATAGCGTATGCAAAGTCGTGTCCAGCGGAGCTGTGCCGGCTGGTGTGGGGGCTGGTCAGTCCGGCCACCCTCCGCCTGGACAGGGACTTGTCCCAGGCCTGCTGTGAGGAGTTTGCAATCTACTTTGCAAACAAGATCGCTCGAATTCAGAGCAACTTCGACACTGGATTAGGAGCAGTAGAGATGGAGTGAGAGGTGATGGAGAAGTGACGCCAGCCGATGCTGTGGATGTCCTGGGATCTGTTATAGTCACTAGTTGTGAGTTAGATCCCTGCCCGCACTGGTTGGTGAAAGCCTCCAGGGAGACACTGGGGACGGTGCTGGTGGGGGTAATTAAACAAAAACATTCTATGGCCTGAACAGGCTGGATTCCAAGCTGGCCAGTCGACTGTTGATCATTGTTTGGTCCTGGACCATTTAATTAGTAAATATATCCAAGATAATGGGAAACTGTTTGTGTCATTCATAGATTTTCACTCTGCTTTCGACCTTATTGATAGGGAAATTCTATGGAAGAAATTGGCTGCTCTTCATATAGACCCTCGTTTACTTCATCTGATTAGGGTTTTATATGCAAACACCACAATTAATATTAGAGTTAATGAGGCAGGCATTCTCTCCAAGGAGAGTATTTCCTCCTCTGGTGTTAGACAGGGATGTTATTGGCCCCTTCGCAGTTCATAATTTTTATAAACAATCTTATCCCTATTATGGCAGAACTGACATTTTTTCCACCTAAATTGGCTCTTCAACATATAGGCTACATGTTATATGCAGACAATGCAGTGCTGCTGTCGCAGACTCGTTTGGGCCTTAATAGACAATTCGCTGCTCTTGCTAATTATTTAGATTTCAATCATCTTGAATTATATTATAATAAATCTAAAGTAGTGGTGTTCTCCAAAGCCTCCCATAAATTTGATTGGTATATCAAGGACCATCCGATTGAGCAGGTCAGATGGTATAAATATTTGGGATATTTTTTTTTCTGTTAAAGGGGGGTGGAATTATCATCTAAAGCAGGCCTTATTAAGAGCTAAGGGCCCCTCTGCAGCTATTTTAATTTTTTTTTATTCTAGCAAAAAGGGGGTTATTATCCCAGCCTTAAGAGTTTTTATGGCCAAAGTGGTTACCCAACTGATGTATGGAGTGGCTGTATGGGCCATTTCTATGGAAGGTAGGCTTGAGCTTGTACAGAATAAAAATTTTAGAGCGTTATTGAAAGCTATAAGTTGTAGGGGTGGGAAACCGGTAGAATCCGGTATCCGATAATGCCGGTATTGGGTGTACCGGCATTATGGGATTCGGCCCGGTAATCCGGGCCCGGTACCAGATTCCGGGGTACCGGATTTTTTTGCATTGCAGCCATTTAAAAATGGCTGCAATGTAAAAACATTTAAATCCCCCGCCAAACAGTTTTTTAAAAGAAAAACCCTCCCCGAGTCCAGGCTGCGCGGGTGGAAGGGGGGACACCCCCCACCCACCCTGCCCAGCCTGGCTTTTTGTTTTAAAAAAAGAACAGAGTCAGACCCGGACCCGGAGGCGAAGGCGGAGGCGAGCCCACCCCCCCAGCACCAGCGGCCGCGGCGTCCCCGCAGCCGCCGGTAAGTATGACTCGATCCCTGGGGGTGGGGTGGGGTGTTTAACACCCCCACCCACCCCAGGGATCACTCCTACAGTGCGCCGCTTCGCTTACCTGTGGGAGCTCCGGCGGCGTGCGGGCGGTCTGGCGGCCTCAGCGCCGGCTGTGGCTGCCGGCGTCAGGACGCTGTAGGCCTTCCGGTGGAACCCGGAAGTTCC